>JAWZYV010014086.1:1200000-1797758 GCA_038373885.1 Cheiracanthium punctorium | reverse complement strand
TTATTGTGCTTATATATTAGTTTCTCTTGAACTGTTCTTAAAAATGTTTGGGTTATTTTAGGATTGATATTTTTTAATTGCAAGTAGAGGTTGTCACCGAGTTCAACCCACAAATTTACATGTATAATATTTCATATTAGGAAGGCGAAAATTTAGCGTGGAACAAAAATACGCAAACTACGTTTAGCTAGAGAAAATCGCAAAAGTAGAGTATCTAAAGGGGTATTTACACTGAGATTCAGGAAAAGAAAACTTCTCGTATATAAATTTTTTATTCGTACGAGAAAAATAAAAGAACCAAACAAGTAATCATTAGCAATTACTGAAAGCATTAAATTTTATATGTAAACTAGCTGAAGTACCCGTTCTTCGCACGGGAATGAATGGACTTTTTGATATTAATATTTGTTGTGATTACTATTTATTGTAATAAAGAGATATAGCAAAATGGATATCGCGTTATATTGTGTTCAATAATCATGCATACTGAATTTCAAGGCAATCGTTTTTACTGTGCAGAAGGCGATGCGGCGTAGCACAATCTAGTGGCGAGTTTTAGCAAAACGGATACGGCAAAAATATTCTTCGAATTCAGATATCGATGTATACGAATTTTAATGACGATCGGCTGAATAGTCTTGAAGTTCATGTGTTGACGGGACATCTAGTGTCAAGTTATAGGAAAATGGATCGTGCCAAACTCTTCCCCGTGTTCAAATATCTATGTATACCTATTTTCATAGCGATCATTCGCACAGTCAAGAAGTGATACACTGCAGGGCCATCTAGTGGTTAATTAAAGTAATGATTTGCTACAGCGCCGTCAAGCGGCGAGTTATAGCAAAATGGATAACGCCAAAATATTCTCATTGTTCAAATAGCTATGTATACTGATTTTCATAGCCACCGTTTGAATGGTCAAAAATTTGGCTTGCTGCAGCGTCATCTAGTGGTGAGTTAAAATAATAATGCATTGCAGTGTCATCTAGTGGCGAGTAACATCAAAAGTAACGCAGTTAGAATATATTCTTCGTGCTCAAATGTGTAAGTATAAAAAATTTTATGCCGATCGGTCGAACGGTATAGAAGTTGATGCTTTGCAGCGCCATTTAGCGGCAAGTTACAGCAAAATGGATAGTGAAAAATATTCTCCGTGTTCTAATATTCGCGTGTACCAAATTTCATCGAAATTGGTTGGACGATATTCGATTAGCAAACGGCTAAACGGAATAGAATTCGACGTTCTGCTGCGCCACCTAGTGAAAAGTTAGAGGAAAACGGATAGCATAAAAACCTTCTCCATGATAAAAGACTTAGGTGAACCAAATTTAGGTGAACCAAATTTCATGGTGATCGGTGAAACGGTGCTGGAGTTTTTCAACCTCCTACACACATACCAACATTCATTTTTATCTATAACCAGTCTTATTATACGTATATACCAGTCTCAAGTAAAATTCAGTTTCAAATCTAAGCCTCGCCAAAGTGCCAGCATACGCCATTTTGCAAGAGTTTTTTCAGGGAATCCTTCGAAGCATTGCCTTAGCAGCAATCAAAATGGGAAATGGTTCGACCGCCAGGCATTTATTTGAAAAGTGGAATCCCTTAATACAGCCGCATTTTTTAAATTATCAACTATACCATGTTTTATTCATCGTTACCTCGATGTACTAAATGCGAAGATTTCAATTTTCTGAAATTTGGCGGATTTCCCCCAAGTTAAATCAATGTACTCAATTGGCGAGAATTCTGAAGCTACATCGCTTGAAATGCCCTAATAACTGCATTATTTCTGCACGGATAGTTAAAATTTATTGCTGTATTCTAAGAAAACCTATACACTTGTTTTCAAAAATGCTATTCCCTTAAGCTCTCAGTAAATTGCGCCAAAAAGCCTAAAACTGTGCAAACCGCTAGAACTCACTCTCTAAAAATCGGCCTAGCAGCCATTTTTTTTTTCGCCAAACTAAAAAAAATTACATATTAGTCTCGGATATCTTCGATCCTCATTGTTTTGCGTATAAAACATTTCATTCCTGCTCTCATTTCTTATGCGCACACGATATTATAATTAAAAAAATAACCTAAAAAAATAAACTAAAAAAATCATTATTATTCTTTTATTTTTACTTTAAGAATTTAAAACATTTTATTCGGCAAAATCGCCACACATGGCAACCAAGATGCTTATTTCACACACTTTTTTCACTACAGGGGTTAATATTACGTAAAGCTTTCTGCGTGGAGAACATAAAAAATCTCTTAAATTCCGGGAACGGAAATAAAGTGGAGTTTCAAAGTTTTAAAGTGGACTATCATTTATTCTATATTATTTTACATATCTGTGTAAAATTTCAGGCTGACAGGTCCATTTTTGTGGAATTGTATACTACTCAAATCAACAAATTGACAAACAGAATTTCATTTTTATTTATAAGATAACCTACGCTTGTTTTTAAAAATACCCTCTCATTAAATTGCGCCAAGCGCTAGAATCATAGAAAATCTGACACACTTTCAGATTTTTAAATACGCACTAAAGTGCTATATATAAAAAGAGTTATAATCCATGGGTCTTCCCTATTTTCGTTCCTTCTTTCATTAAGTTGGAAAGTGTATCATTATTCATGAGTGTGATTAAACAAAATTAAAATTGATATTTCTAACATCCTTTTTTCTGGATGTAATACATTAGATGCAGAAAAGCTGCTCAGAAAAATGCAGAATTCCAACTGAATGAAAATTTCAAAAACTTATACGCAGGTGTATTCATAACCCAAATAGCAGACGATTAAATTACGATAAATAGCGCCAAGCGTTAGAATCCTCCTCAAAATCGCGAGAATGCTGAAGATAGATCGCTTGAAATCCCTTAATAACTGCATTATTTTCGCACGGATCATTAAAATTTAACGCTGTATTCTAATAAAACCTTTGCACTTGTTTTCAAAAATCCGTTTCCTTAAGCTCTCAGTAAATTGCGCCTAGCCGGAAACTGTGCAAACCGCTAGAACTCACTTTCTCGGCATTTGAGCCATTTTATTTTTTCGCTAAACTAAAAAATTTTAACATATTAGCCTCGGAAATCTTCAATTCTTATTGTTTTGCGTATAAAACATTTCATTCCTGCTCCGATTTCCCATGCACACGATATTATAATTAAAAAAAAATAACCTTACGAATATAAACTAACAAAAAAAATCATTATTATTCTTTTATTTTTACTTTGAGAATTTAAAACATTTTATTCGACAAAATCGCCACACATGGCAACCACGATCTTTATTTCACACTTTTTTCACTGCAGGGGTTACAATTACGGAAAGCTTTTTGCGTGGAGAGCATAAAAAATCTCTTAAATTCCGGGAACGGGTGGACTTTCAAAGTTTTAAAGTGGACTATGATTTATTCTATATTATTTTACATATCTGTGGAAAATTTCAGGCTGATAGGTCCATTTTTGTGGATTTGTATACAACTCAAATCCACAAACAAACAAACAAATAAAGAAACAAACAAACAAACAAACAAACAAACAGAATTTCATTTTTATTTATAAGATAACTCAGAATACAAGAAAGAAAAATATGGTGATATGAATTTGATTTACAAACGAGCAGGTGGCAGTGCATGCCTGGCACAAAATTTTTCTTTTTCAACGAATGCCGATTAGCATTGTCCACTACACCTGCCCGAAAGTACTGTGAGCATTTTTATAGGGGCACGGAGTGGGTGGCCAGCGTTACAATTTTTGAAGGGAGGGACAAGTTAACATCCACACCCAAGTCGGGATTCGAACCCGGATTCAAGGCTTGATATAATTGTTCCTTAGCAACGACATCACCTGAGCGGCTAGCACAGAAAATTAACCAAGATCAATCACTAGGTGTTGTTCGCACCATCACCTTCACGAACATCATCTAACCAACTGTGGGAGACGGTATCCTTCCAAATAACTAGCCACGGTGCAGATCCTTAATTCAGTGATCTAACAGTTTAAACAGAAAATTGAGTACTGCAAGATATTTCTGCCTATCATAATTAAAATAGGTTACAGCGGAAGTGGGTATTGGGTAACTGGTAACTGGCCTGAAAACATGTAAAATAGTCTCGAAAATATTCATGCCTTCTATCTGCAGAAAGTCAAACTCCTAGCCGATATAGATCATTCCCTATGAGTTGAGTTCGTGTGATGAATGCCTGATGCCACAGAAGGATTCACAAATTTCTATTACGGCTTAGCTCTCAGACGAAGCTTGTTTCAGGATAGACCTTAACCTGTAGCATGGTCAATGCGCACATTGCACATATTCGGTCGTACAAAAATCCCCAACATCAATGGATGGTCGAAAGTGCAGTACAGTTCAGTATTGCCATCAGGTTAGGGTTAATTGCAAACCATGTGTTGCAGTTGTCCCTTCTGCTCAATCGCTCGAAGTACCTTGTTTCCGTACAGCACGTAGGCCGACATTGTTGATGAGAATGCCAACTGCAATTCTCCAGAAAATTTGGTTCATGCAGTATTATTCACAGTATTATTCACAGCGATTACAGTGCGTAAACATTTGTGTTACATAACCCGCTGTACGCGGTGGTGCTACAATGATTGTAATAAAATGTATTGCAGTTCATGATACAAAAATTATTAAACTATAGATTTTATCCAAATAGTCATATGCTGCAAGGATTTCTTAACTGTTTTAAGAAAAAAATCTTATAAAAACTTGAAAATTCCCTTAGAGATATTTTGTCCTTCCTGGGGATATAAGGACTTTAATTTTCCGAGGAACATCTTTTCGTATTACAGTATTAAATTACAGAATCTCGTAGAAATTCCCTGCAGACTCGAAAACAAATAATGTGAAGGATATATAACGACAACCTCTGTTTCCAATCATTTCTTCAAAAAAAAAATGTAATGCATCTGATGGACCTCTAACTTTAATTGGTATTTAGAAAATTGCTTATCAGGAGCAAAATTGTCCTTACTTTGTTTAGCGTTTGCCGCAGATTTTTCATTTTCGGAGCAACATTGCATAACTTGTAATGTTTAAACATAATTCTTTTCCGAAAACGTCCTCACTATGTCTACTATTTTTCACTATTTTAGGACATTAACTTAAACAATGCGCAATTGTTATAATTAAACTTACTATGAACAAAATTCTGTAGTTGGAACGAGTGAGCAGAGTACCACCAAATTTAGCATATGAATTGTACACAAGATACGCTCCAGGAAATTTCTTAAAAAATTTCTTTCAAAAATAGCCCTCAAGGAGGCGTTTTGTATGGTGACAGCAATTAAAAAAAGGACATATTAGTTAATAAACGCAAGAAAACTAATGAATAAACATTGAAACTGTTTGTACATTTGTGATTACCATTTTCCACCGTTAAATTTATTTTCTCATAGAAAACACCACCTAGTAGGCATCTTTTGAACAAAATCTTGTTTTCGAAATTCCTTGAGGCCGTCTAAAGTACATTGTATATATCAAATTTGGTTACAATACGTTCAACCGTTTTAGCTGTAGATCTCTGCTTACAGGAGAATTTTAATAACAATCACCTTGTACAATGTACATATTGAACCTAACTGTCATGAGAGTGCAAAATGGGAAATAATGGACTTAATTGCGCGGGAAAACTCTGTGTCTGTCATGACTATAATTCATATATTTATGTATTGTACTGCATTAATTATCCAATAAGATAAAGTTGTTGAAATTGATAGTGCTTATAATGTCAATTTTTCAAACTTTTCTCTACTGAAATTAATTTTTATTTGATTGAAATGTCAATCCCGTGGGATCAACAAATCTCAATCCCGAAATCCCGCTAAAAGAAAAACAGTGAGAGATTGCATTCCCTATTTATTGAAAGTCATGCATCTACTGCATCTAATTCTATCCATAGAAAATATTTTATTTGGAGGGAAATAGTAGTGAATGCAACAATAGACGATATCCCACAAAACGAAAAACAGTGCGAGATTGCATTCAATAATAATTTGAGTTGGTGTAAAAACTTAGGGCACATGATAAATCATATGCACCTCAATATGGGGATTATTAGCTATAAAAATGACCTGGATGCACTTACCCGATCAATATTTTTCTGAAATATATCCTGAAGAGTTAGAACTGTCTTTCATATTATTTTCATCTTTCAAAAATATCTATAAAAATACGACCAGGCGAAATTCTAAATTCAGGTTGAATTTCACTGAATTGTTGCGCTACTTTAAGGAAACGAAAAAATATTTAAATAATGCTCTAGCAGTGAATACGTTTATTTAGCTCTTGCAACAGAAATATGGTGAAACGAATTTAGTTGAAATATTTCTTTTTGATGAGATATTATTTACATATGCATAGAATTCATACATATATTTCAGGTTATGTAGAAACATTTTTTTTCCCGAAAAGTGTAAGTTATTTGTACGCTCCAATAAATGAGATAGATATTTGTGTTGACTTTGCAAAGGTACTTTCGATTTCTATGCAGCAGTGTACCTTTGAATTTTCTGTTAATGTCCACTGAGCATATATGTTCTTTGAATATATCATAACATTAAAATTGAAAATTATTTTAAAAACCATTGCTTATTATTTGTAATTTAAAAGTGTATTTACGTTTATCTTTTGTGATGAAGTTAAAAGTAGGATTGTATTCCTCTGTAACGGTCCTATGTAAAGAGAAAAAATCAAACTTTGTCCTAAACTTCATTAACATTCCGCTTGAAAACTAACTTCATGAATCAACCAAAATGAATTGAATCAACTTCAGCCATGACGTATCATGCCACGTCCCCTGCCACGTCATATTAGCAAGTTTTGTTGTAAATAGCTTCTCGAGATCACAGAGTTTATCAATTTTTAATAGTTGAAGCATTTCAAAAAAATTGTTTATGAGAAGATTGGTTGCGATTACATCGTTTAAAGCACAATATACCTTGTGCATAAATATTTCATGTATATTAAATTAAAAATGTTTTATGCAATCATCCTTTTCAACGGGCGGCTTACAACAAACTAAATGATACGTAGTTCTACGTTCAAATACAGATAATCTGAATTCTTTTTTCGTAAAAATTATTTTTCGTATAGCTTTTATTAAAATAAATTATCTCTTATTAAATATAAATTATTATTTCATTATAATTATATATATATATATATATATATATATATATATATATATATAAAGTTACATATGTAACATCACAGTTACAGGAAGGGTGTTGTCGTGAGCCGTAGTTATTAGCCAGGGTGGAGACAGGCTTCACAGACAGAGTTTCTTAGTGCTGGGCAGGAGCGGCTCAGTCGGAAGGAGGGCTTTTAGAAACAAGCTGTGCGTCTTGGAGATGACCGTTAGAAATCCCGGGGTGCAAGGAGCAACCCCGGTGTACTCAGGCTTTAAACGATTGTTAACGCAGTAAAGAGACTAATGCTGTGGACTACATTTTATAATACCATTTTTAACAGATTCTCCATGAAAGAGAGGCCACTCAAAAAGCTGCCTCTCCAGATGTGTTAGGCTTTTTATTAACTCTGTTGAGGTCTTGTCACATCATCTTGCAACCTGCAATGATTGGGTGAACCCCTATCTGGGTCGAAAGAAGTTTTGGTTCGAAGGAGCCCGTCAGACTAAACAGCGGGGACTGACCAAAAATTTAGAAAGAAACTGATAGGGGCATGTGTAGTAGTTGCGGTTTTTGACCGCGAATTTCATTTGTTCTTTAACTACGCAGTTAAAACGTTTTAACAGTTTGGGATTTTATTGGGCTTTTGATTTAGTATGTAATATATATATATAACTTGGCTGTTCGAGCCTCGTCAGGGGGAGACCCCCCTGAACCCCCCTAAATATTTAGTTTCATTATTGTCATATTAAAACGATATTAATTGACTATGCCATTTTATCTCTCATCTTTCGTATATTTCGCCTGGTACCTATGTTGAAATTTTTATAATTGTAACCTATTTATAGAAAAATATAAGTGATGCATTATCTACAGCTTACGAAATATTGTAACAATATATTAAAGCTGTTGTGAACTAATAGTATTTAAATATATGTAAAATTATGTCGCGTCGCATTTTTATGTCGCTTTTTTTTGGGACAATTTTCAATAAAGGGGGTGAGAAATAAAATGACATAGTCAATAATAAGCTTACTGATTTACATATATATATATATATATATATACACACATATATATATATATATATATATATATATATATCAATAAGCTAAAATGAATTACTAAACATTATTTAAATCGCATTGTTAAAAATTATTTAAATTACTACATTATTAAAAATTATGAGGAAAATTTTAATGATTGCTCTTTCATTTTATATAGAAATTTGCTCGATATACGCCGGCTATGCAAATTTCACTGTGAGAGCAGAGCTGATTCATTTTTTACAGTGAGAACTACTTTTATTAGGAAATAATCTCTACATGTCTTCCTAATTGTGTCCATTGAATTATGTTCCATTCCATTCTTTAGTTTTAAATCCTTGTAAATTTAAAGCTAAACTGTAATATTAAGGCAGCAAAATGATATGCCTCAATAAAACTTAAAAACAATAAAGTATGTTGTAAAATTTACATGACAATAAAATTTATGAATTTCGATATTATTAGCATTACTATATTTTCACATGTAAATATAAAACTACAGTTTTAATTATCCTGAATCTCATAATACCTACATTTTTCAGTTTCAAATATAGGAGATTAAAGCGAGAAAATGCTTTTATAGTTGCATAAAAGAATTTCTATGGGACTTCCAGAAATACAAATTTTTAGCTATAACAATAAAATTGAAAAATTATATATTTAAAAAAAACATTATATTTTTACACAAAAATATCAAACAAAACAGTGAATAGTATTCCGCGAATTCTGAAAAGTTGAGAAATGAAACTGAATATATCATATTACGAACTGAAAATGCTATATATCTTTCTTAACTTATGGTCTCCTATATTATTGAAAACAATGCAATCATTTATTATAGCTTGAAAGAAACCACTCGTTCTTAAGCGATAATCTTCAATCAATAATAGCTGCAAATCGTTTTATGAAACCGAATGTCAAGCTGAAATACCTCCAAAAATAATTTTTATTCGGAATTTACAGGTTTGTGTTCATGGAGGATTATTGAAAGTATACACAGCTTCTCATTTTACGTTTTTTTTTTGGGGGGGGGAGGGGGCGTTTTCGGAAGAAACGTGCATAAAGTAGCATATTTACTCTTAAATTTATGTGTCTGCATACGGAATTCCCAGATGCCTTTGTGTTGTGTTTTGTTCTTCGAATATCGGATTAAACTTGTTTTCCTCAGACAACTGTAGTGAGTATTAGTATCGTATCAAAACTCTTTCAAAGGAGAAGTGTTTAATTTTTTGTACCGTATGGAATAATGTGTTTAAACATCCTAAAAAATCATGAAGGCATGTGCCACTTTTTTCTCTGAAATAATTAAAGGCATGCATTATGCCACGCGAGAAAGAAAGAATGAAACTTTAATAGGAAAAAATACCATCTAATAATTTATTTAAGTAACAATATTCAGTGTTTAAATTCTTGTGAGCTTGTTAAATCTATGTAAAAATGTAATACAAATTGTTTCATTTACTTTACATTAAAAAATATTTTACTGTATATTACAAAATATTTTATAAAACATTTCTGTTCAAAGAATTACCCGTCTAACATTCATCTTTAATATGAATTCTTGTTCATTTCAATCCTACTGATTTGTTTTTACTTTCAAAAATTGTATTAAATATGCAAATTAGTGTAATGGTTCTTCAATCTGCAAATTCTGTTCAAAATTTAAAAAAATTAATCTTGTGTAAAAAATCCCCTCCTGTAAAATTGAAGAAAAGTGACGTAGCGTTAAAGCAGGCGTAGGAAAAGCGGAATGATCGAGTGACCTGAGATCCACCTCCCTTTTCCTATCCCAGGAAACACACTACTGCCCGCAAAATGACGGCAAGGTACCCGCCGTGCTGGCAAAGTGCCGTATGCCGGGAGCACAGTACATTGCCGTCAGTTTAAAGTCACTGGAATACCAATGCCTGAAAAATGCATATGCGCCAGTACATTGCCAGTAATGGCGAAATGCCTGTCGCGCCCATGTGTCTAAAACATACACAGCATAGTTAAAGGCGTGGTACTGTTTAAAATGTACCGGGCCAGCACTTTTTAGAGGTAATGGGCCAGTAAATATTTCGTAGTGTTAGCATAAAATTTCGTTATTTCATTTAAATAAATGGGACCTATATCAGATGTCGGCCCGAGGCCGCACGTTGGCTTAATCAAACTCTGATAGGCGTTCATATTATTATTATTATTATTATTATTATTATTGGATGTTGGGGGTGGTGAATTAGTTCATATTGGACTTTCATATTTTAGTACTAAAACTAAAATAATACAAACAAGTTCAGTAGGGTATAAAAATATTCACTACACCTACAGTGAACCCCCTATCCCCACCCCACCTGCTGTATTAGGCGCGTATGTACAGAATTATAAATCTTTTTCGTAAAATCTGTAAACTTTATATTGATTTTTTTATAGTTTGTTGAATCTTTCCTGAAAACAAAATTGATGACTTTTTGATATGCAGGGACGTAGCCAGGGTGGGTGTCCTGGGGACTTGCCACGCCCCCCCCCCCCGAAATTTTGAATTTTGTTTATTGGATGTCAAGTAAATATCATGCAATTTTCTGAGACATTTTAGCTTTCGGGCACTCCCTGTGATGAAGATCACATATTTAATAATAATTTACATTTGTGTTTACTTTCTTAAATTTAATACATTTTAAATCAAGCATTTTAACTTTAAATTCTCTTCCCATTTTTAACTACTCTGTCTTTCAAAATTTTGTATTACGCCTTTTTCCACATATTTAATTTAAATTAACTGCTTATCTATTTATGCTTAAATTATTCTATCGTCCTTTGTTCCATGTCTTTCTTTACACGTAGACACTTTATTTCCTTTCATTACCATATATGGACATGACCTCACATCAGTTAAAAATACAGCTGAAATAATTTTCTATCACACGAGTTTACTGTAATTTTGGCTGCGTTTATCCTCAATAATTTGGTGCCGAGTGCTTTGTTATGTCTTCCCATTCTCTCTGTTGACTAGGAATATTCTGCGGTTTTTCGGCGTCTTTAATAATGAATATATTATTGGCTCTCGTTTGGGCGTTCTTTAAATATGCCAAGTTTAACTTTCTCGCCAACCTCTTGATCATTTTTCCATTTAATTTGACTTCCGTTTAACGCTGCAAATAATACTCGCTGGCATCCTTCATTCCTGCTGAACTTATACTGACCGCCCGTCTACACAAGTTCTGGATATTTTAGCGCTATGCATTGGCGGAACTCTTCACTACTGCCTTTTTTAAAAATTGACTGCTGATTGTTTTCGCTGTTTCTATCCCGTTAATCGACATCGATGCGCTTCTTTTGCTGTGATTTATTTCTGCGAGGTGCCAATTCTCTGAACATGCGGATACTTCAACCGTCGTATGTGTTATCACAGCCGGTTATTTATTTTTCTGTGGCGGACAGCTTTAGACGACTATAGACCTAGTCGAAATAGTTTCAGACAACTAGCAGGACGTCATTATTTGGAACAGTTATTTATATAAAACAACACTGTTTCAATGATGATATCTTGTTGGTTCATAATACATTTCGAAGCCCTTGGATTTTATGGGAAAATAACAGTTAAATTTTAAGTTTCACTTTTTTTTATATATATATACTCTCATAGTATGTTTTAGTGTATAAAAGTGTTTTCCTCCGTAAAATTTAAGTCATGTAGTATACAGCAGGTAGATATAGGAATTTCTTTTCAGAATAGCTAACACAAAATCTTTTGATCTAAAGAAAATTTATAATAAACAAAATGTTACCCTAATGTTATGTGTAACAAAAGTGCAACTTTATTTATTATTACTTCCTGTAAGATTTTGATTTATATATGTATATATATAAACTCGGCTATTCGAGCCTTGTCAGGGGGGACCCCTGAACCCCCTAATTTTTTAATTTCATTATTGCCATATTAAAACGATACTAATCGAGTATGTCATTTTATCTTATCTTTCGTGTATTTCGCCTGGTCACCCTATGTTGAAATTTTTATGATTGTAACCAGGGACGTACCCAGAAAAAAATTTCGGGGAGGGTCCAAACGGTGAAAAAGGTAGGATTTTCCACGAAAAGACTTCATCATTATTACATTGTTTGCAAAAACTGAAATTTCGGGGAGAGTCCGGATCACCCCCCTGGGTACTGACTTAAATGTAACCTATTTATAGATAAATACATGAGATGCCTATTCACAGCTTACGGAATATTGTAACAACATATTAAAGCTTTTGTGAAGTAATAGTATTTAAATATATGTAAAATTATGTTGCTGTTTGGGGGGGGCACATTTTTCGGACAATTTTCAATAAAGGGGAGGATGAGAGATAAAATGATATAGTCATTAATTTATATATATATATATATATATATATATATATATAACCGTAAAGTACTATAGCTCATTTATAAAATCTCTGACTCTTGAAATATTGAACTTTGAAATATTGACCACTTTTGGTACGATTCAGTTACTTTTTGCAGTGCCGGGCCGGTGCTGGACGTAAAGGCAGAAAGGCACTGGAAGGTACTCCGCCAGCAGGTGTGTGTTTGCTGGGATGTTATTGGTGTCACCAACTAATTTAGTGCAATGTTTTTTAGCAATTTATTTCTATTCAAAGAATTGCCTGTCTAACATTAACCTTTAATATGAATTCTTGTTCATTTCAATCCTGCTGATTTGTTTTACCAACAAACATTGCATTAAATAAGCAAATTAGTGCAATGATTCGTCAATGTACAAATTCTTTTCATAATTTTAAAAACTTAATCTTGTTAAAAAAATCCCCTCCTGTAAAGATGAAGAAAAGTGACGTAGCGTTAAAGCAGGCGTAGGAAAAGCGGAATGATCGAGTGACCTGAGATCCACCTCCCTTTTTCTATCCCAGGAAACACACTACTGCCCGCAAAATGACGGCAAGGTACCCGCCGTGCTGGCAAAGTGCCGTATGCCGGGAGCACAGTACATTGCCGTCAGTTTAAAGTCACTGGAATACCAATGCCTGAAAAATGCATATGCGCCAGTACATTGCCAGTAATGGCGAAATGCCTGTCGCGCCCATGTGTCTAAAACATACACAGCATAGTTAAAGGCGTGGTACTGTTTAAAATGTACCGGGCCAGCACTTTTTAGAGGTAATGGGCCAGTAAATATTTCGTAGTGTTAGCATAAAATTTCGTTATTTCATTTAAATAAATGGGACCTATATCAGATGTCGGCCCGAGGCCGCACGTTGGCTTAATCAAACTCTGATAGGCGTTCATATTATTATTATTATTATTATTATTATTATTGGATGTTGGGGGTGGTGAATTAGTTCATATTGGACTTTCATATTTTAGTACTAAAACTAAAATAATACAAACAAGTTCAGTAGGGTATAAAAATATTCACTACACCTACAGTGAACCCCCTATCCCCACCCCACCTGCTGTATTAGGCGCGTATGTACATAATTATAAATCTTTTTCGTAAAATCTGTAAACTTTATATTGATTTTTTTATAGTTTGTTGAATCTTTCCTGAAAACAAAATTGATGACTTTTTGATATGCAGGGACGTAGCCAGGGTGGGTGTCCTGGGGACTTGCCACGCCCCCCCCCCCCGAAATTTTGAATTTTGTTTATTGGATGTCAAGTAAATATCATGCAATTTTCTGAGACATTTTAGCTTTCGGGCACTCCCTGTGATGAAGATCACATATTTAATAATAATTTACATTTGTGTTTACTTTCTTAAATTTAATACATTTTAAATCAAGCATTTTAACTTTAAATTCTCTTCCCATTTTTAACTACTCTGTCTTTCAAAATTTTGTATTACGCCTTTTTCCACATATTTAATTTAAATTAACTGCTTATCTATTTATGCTTAAATTATTCTATCGTCCTTTGTTCCATGTCTTTCTTTACACGTAGACACTTTATTTCCTTTCATTACCATATATGGACATGACCTCACATCAGTTAAAAATACAGCTGAAATAATTTTCTATCACACGAGTTTACTGTAATTTTGGCTGCGTTTATCCTCAATAATTTGGTGCCGAGTGCTTTGTTATGTCTTCCCATTCTCTCTGTTGACTAGGAATATTCTGCGGTTTTTCGGCGTCTTTAATAATGAATATATTATTGGCTCTCGTTTGGGCGTTCTTTAAATATGCCAAGTTTAACTTTCTCGCCAACCTCTTGATCATTTTTCCATTTAATTTGACTTCCGTTTAACGCTGCAAATAATACTCGCTGGCATCCTTCATTCCTGCTGAACTTATACTGACCGCCCGTCTACACAAGTTCTGGATATTTTAGCGCTATGCATTGGCGGAACTCTTCACTACTGCCTTTTTTAAAAATTGACTGCTGATTGTTTTCGCTGTTTCTATCCCGTTAATCGACATCGATGCGCTTCTTTTGCTGTGATTTATTTCTGCGAGGTGCCAATTCTCTGAACATGCGGATACTTCAACCGTCGTGTGTGTTATCACAGCCGGTTATTTATTTTTCTGTGGCGGACAGCTTTAGACGACTATAGACCTAGTCGAAATAGTTTCAGACAACTAGCAGGACGTCATTATTTGGAACAGTTATTTATATAAAACAACACTGTTTCAATGATGATATCTTGTTGGTTCATAATACATTTCGAAGCCCTTGGATTTTATGGGAAAATAACAGTTAAATTTTAAGTTTCACTTTTTTTATATATATATACTCTCATAGTATGTTTTAGTGTATAAAAGTGTTTTCCTCCGTAAAATTTAAGTCATGTAGTATACAGCAGGTAGATATAGGAATTTCTTTTCAGAATAGCTAACACAAAATCTTTTGATCTAAAGAAAATTTATAATAAACAAAATGTTACCCTAATGTTATGTGTAACAAAAGTGCAACTTTATTTATTATTACTTCCTGTAAGATTTTGATTTATATATGTATATATATAAACTCGGCTATTCGAGCCTTGTCAGGGGGGACCCCTGAACCCCCTAATTTTTTAATTTCATTATTGCCATATTAAAACGATACTAATCGAGTATGTCATTTTATCTTATCTTTCGTGTATTTCGCCTGGTCACCCTATGTTGAAATTTTTATGATTGTAACCAGGGACGTACCCAGAAAAAAATTTCGGGGAGGGTCCAAACGGTGAAAAAGGTAGGATTTTCCACGAAAAGACTTCATCATTATTACATTGTTTGCAAAAACTGAAATTTCGGGGAGAGTCCGGATCACCCCCCTGGGTACTGACTTAAATGTAACCTATTTATAGATAAATACATGAGATGCCTATTCACAGCTTACGGAATATTGTAACAACATATTAAAGCTTTTGTGAAGTAATAGTATTTAAATATATGTAAAATTATGTTGCTGTTTGGGGGGGGCACATTTTTCGGACAATTTTCAATAAAGGGGAGGATGAGAGATAAAATGATATAGTCATTAATTTATATATATATATATATATATATATATATATATAACCGTAAAGTACTATAGCTCATTTATAAAATCTCTGACTCTTGAAATATTGAACTTTGAAATATTGACCACTTTTGGTACGATTCAGTTACTTTTTGCAGTGCCGGGCCGGTGCTGGACGTAAAGGCAGAAAGGCACTGGAAGGTACTCCGCCAGCAGGTGTGTGTTTGCTGGGATGTTATTGGTGTCACCAACTAATTTAGTGCAATGTTTTTTAGCAATTTATTTCTATTCAAAGAATTGCCTGTCTAACATTAACCTTTAATATGAATTCTTGTTCATTTCAATCCTGCTGATTTGTTTTACCAACAAACATTGCATTAAATAAGCAAATTAGTGCAATGATTCGTCAATGTACAAATTCTTTTCATAATTTTAAAAACTTAATCTTGTTAAAAAAATCCCCTCCTGTAAAGATGAAGAAAAGTGACGTAGCGTTAAAGCAGGCGTAGGAAAAGCGGAATGATCGAGTGACCTGAGATCCACCTCCCTTTTTCTATCCCAGGAAACACACTACTGCCCGCAAAATGACGGCAAGGTACCCGCCGTGCTGGCAAAGTGCCGTATGCCGGGAGCACAGTACATTGCCGTCAGTTTAAAGTCACTGGAATACCAATGCCTGAAAAATGCATATGCGCCAGTACATTGCCAGTAATGGCGAAATGCCTGTCGCGCCCATGTGTCTAAAACATACACAGCATAGTTAAAGGCGTGGTACTGTTTAAAATGTACCGGGCCAGCACTTTTTAGAGGTAATGGGCCAGTAAATATTTCGTAGTGTTAGCATAAAATTTCGTTATTTCATTTAAATAAATGGGACCTATATCAGATGTCGGCCCGAGGCCGCACGTTGGCTTAATCAAACTCTGATAGGCGTTCATATTATTATTATTATTATTATTATTATTATTGGATGTTGGGGGTGGTGAATTAGTTCATATTGGACTTTCATATTTTAGTACTAAAACTAAAATAATACAAACAAGTTCAGTAGGGTATAAAAATATTCACTACACCTACAGTGAACCCCCTATCCCCACCCCACCTGCTGTATTAGGCGCGTATGTACATAATTATAAATCTTTTTCGTAAAATCTGTAAACTTTATATTGATTTTTTTATAGTTTGTTGAATCTTTCCTGAAAACAAAATTGATGACTTTTTGATATGCAGGGACGTAGCCAGGGTGGGTGTCCTGGGGACTTGCCACGCCCCCCCCCCGAAATTTTGAATTTTGTTTATTGGATGTCAAGTAAATATCATGCAATTTTCTGAGACATTTTAGCTTTCGGGCACTCCCTGTGATGAAGATCACATATTTAATAATAATTTACATTTGTGTTTACTTTCTTAAATTTAATACATTTTAAATCAAGCATTTTAACTTTAAATTCTCTTCCCATTTTTAACTACTCTGTCTTTCAAAATTTTGTATTACGCCTTTTTCCACATATTTAATTTAAATTAACTGCTTATCTATTTATGCTTAAATTATTCTATCGTCCTTTGTTCCATGTCTTTCTTTACACGTAGACACTTTATTTCCTTTCATTACCATATATGGACATGACCTCACATCAGTTAAAAATACAGCTGAAATAATTTTCTATCACACGAGTTTACTGTAATTTTGGCTGCGTTTATCCTCAATAATTTGGTGCCGAGTGCTTTGTTATGTCTTCCCATTCTCTCTGTTGACTAGGAATATTCTGCGGTTTTTCGGCGTCTTTAATAATGAATATATTATTGGCTCTCGTTTGGGCGTTCTTTAAATATGCCAAGTTTAACTTTCTCGCCAACCTCTTGATCATTTTTCCATTTAATTTGACTTCCGTTTAACGCTGCAAATAATACTCGCTGGCATCCTTCATTCCTGCTGAACTTATACTGACCGCCCGTCTACACAAGTTCTGGATATTTTAGCGCTATGCATTGGCGGAACTCTTCACTACTGCCTTTTTTAAAAATTGACTGCTGATTGTTTTCGCTGTTTCTATCCCGTTAATCGACATCGATGCGCTTCTTTTGCTGTGATTTATTTCTGCGAGGTGCCAATTCTCTGAACATGCGGATACTTCAACCGTCGTATGTGTTATCACAGCCGGTTATTTATTTTTCTGTGGCGGACAGCTTTAGACGACTATAGACCTAGTCGAAATAGTTTCAGACAACTAGCAGGACGTCATTATTTGGAACAGTTATTTATATAAAACAACACTGTTTCAATGATGATATCTTGTTGGTTCATAATACATTTCGAAGCCCTTGGATTTTATGGGAAAATAACAGTTAAATTTTAAGTTTCACTTTTTTTTATATATATATACTCTCATAGTATGTTTTAGTGTATAAAAGTGTTTTCCTCCGTAAAATTTAAGTCATGTAGTATACAGCAGGTAGATATAGGAATTTCTTTTCAGAATAGCTAACACAAAATCTTTTGATCTAAAGAAAATTTATAATAAACAAAATGTTACCCTAATGTTATGTGTAACAAAAGTGCAACTTTATTTATTATTACTTCCTGTAAGATTTTGATTTATATATGTATATATATAAACTCGGCTATTCGAGCCTTGTCAGGGGGGACCCCTGAACCCCCTAATTTTTTAATTTCATTATTGCCATATTAAAACGATACTAATCGAGTATGTCATTTTATCTTATCTTTCGTGTATTTCGCCTGGTCACCCTATGTTGAAATTTTTATGATTGTAACCAGGGACGTACCCAGAAAAAAATTTCGGGGAGGGTCCAAACGGTGAAAAAGGTAGGATTTTCCACGAAAAGACTTCATCATTATTACATTGTTTGCAAAAACTGAAATTTCGGGGAGAGTCCGGATCACCCCCCTGGGTACTGACTTAAATGTAACCTATTTATAGATAAATACATGAGATGCCTATTCACAGCTTACGGAATATTGTAACAACATATTAAAGCTTTTGTGAAGTAATAGTATTTAAATATATGTAAAATTATGTTGCTGTTTGGGGGGGGCACATTTTTCGGACAATTTTCAATAAAGGGGAGGATGAGAGATAAAATGATATAGTCATTAATTTATATATATATATATATATATATATATATATATATAACCGTAAAGTACTATAGCTCATTTATAAAATCTCTGACTCTTGAAATATTGAACTTTGAAATATTGACCACTTTTGGTACGATTCAGTTACTTTTTGCAGTGCCGGGCCGGTGCTGGACGTAAAGGCAGAAAGGCACTGGAAGGTACTCCGCCAG
This sequence comes from Cheiracanthium punctorium, assembly GCA_038373885.1. Lineage (NCBI taxonomy): Eukaryota > Metazoa > Arthropoda > Arachnida > Araneae > Cheiracanthiidae > Cheiracanthium > Cheiracanthium punctorium. The sequence continues at coordinate 1,778,828 of JAWZYV010014086.1, read as the reverse complement.
CAGGTGTGTGTTTGCTGGGATGTTATTGGTGTCACCAACTAATTTAGTGCAATGTTTTTTAGCAATTTATTTCTATTCAAAGAATTGCCTGTCTAACATTAACCTTTAATATGAATTCTTGTTCATTTCAATCCTGCTGATTTGTTTTACCAACAAACATTGCATTAAATAAGCAAATTAGTGCAATGATTCGTCAATGTACAAATTCTTTTCATAATTTTAAAAACTTAATCTTGTTAAAAAAATCCCCTCCTGTAAAGATGAAGAAAAGTGACGTAGCGTTAAAGCAGGCGTAGGAAAAGCGGAATGATCGAGTGACCTGAGATCCACCTCCCTTTTTCTATCCCAGGAAACACACTACTGCCCGCAAAATGACGGCAAGGTACCCGCCGTGCTGGCAAAGTGCCGTATGCCGGGAGCACAGTACATTGCCGTCAGTTTAAAGTCACTGGAATACCAATGCCTGAAAAATGCATATGCGCCAGTACATTGCCAGTAATGGCGAAATGCCTGTCGCGCCCATGTGTCTAAAACATACACAGCATAGTTAAAGGCGTGGTACTGTTTAAAATGTACCGGGCCAGCACTTTTTAGAGGTAATGGGCCAGTAAATATTTCGTAGTGTTAGCATAAAATTTCGTTATTTCATTTAAATAAATGGGACCTATATCAGATGTCGGCCCGAGGCCGCACGTTGGCTTAATCAAACTCTGATAGGCGTTCATATTATTATTATTATTATTATTATTATTATTGGATGTTGGGGGTGGTGAATTAGTTCATATTGGACTTTCATATTTTAGTACTAAAACTAAAATAATACAAACAAGTTCAGTAGGGTATAAAAATATTCACTACACCTACAGTGAACCCCCTATCCCCACCCCACCTGCTGTATTAGGCGCGTATGTACATAATTATAAATCTTTTTCGTAAAATCTGTAAACTTTATATTGATTTTTTTATAGTTTGTTGAATCTTTCCTGAAAACAAAATTGATGACTTTTTGATATGCAGGGACGTAGCCAGGGTGGGTGTCCTGGGGACTTGCCACGCCCCCCCCCCCCGAAATTTTGAATTTTGTTTATTGGATGTCAAGTAAATATCATGCAATTTTCTGAGACATTTTAGCTTTCGGGCACTCCCTGTGATGAAGATCACATATTTAATAATAATTTACATTTGTGTTTACTTTCTTAAATTTAATACATTTTAAATCAAGCATTTTAACTTTAAATTCTCTTCCCATTTTTAACTACTCTGTCTTTCAAAATTTTGTATTACGCCTTTTTCCACATATTTAATTTAAATTAACTGCTTATCTATTTATGCTTAAATTATTCTATCGTCCTTTGTTCCATGTCTTTCTTTACACGTAGACACTTTATTTCCTTTCATTACCATATATGGACATGACCTCACATCAGTTAAAAATACAGCTGAAATAATTTTCTATCACACGAGTTTACTGTAATTTTGGCTGCGTTTATCCTCAATAATTTGGTGCCGAGTGCTTTGTTATGTCTTCCCATTCTCTCTGTTGACTAGGAATATTCTGCGGTTTTTCGGCGTCTTTAATAATGAATATATTATTGGCTCTCGTTTGGGCGTTCTTTAAATATGCCAAGTTTAACTTTCTCGCCAACCTCTTGATCATTTTTCCATTTAATTTGACTTCCGTTTAACGCTGCAAATAATACTCGCTGGCATCCTTCATTCCTGCTGAACTTATACTGACCGCCCGTCTACACAAGTTCTGGATATTTTAGCGCTATGCATTGGCGGAACTCTTCACTACTGCCTTTTTTAAAAATTGACTGCTGATTGTTTTCGCTGTTTCTATCCCGTTAATCGACATCGATGCGCTTCTTTTGCTGTGATTTATTTCTGCGAGGTGCCAATTCTCTGAACATGCGGATACTTCAACCGTCGTGTGTGTTATCACAGCCGGTTATTTATTTTTCTGTGGCGGACAGCTTTAGACGACTATAGACCTAGTCGAAATAGTTTCAGACAACTAGCAGGACGTCATTATTTGGAACAGTTATTTATATAAAACAACACTGTTTCAATGATGATATCTTGTTGGTTCATAATACATTTCGAAGCCCTTGGATTTTATGGGAAAATAACAGTTAAATTTTAAGTTTCACTTTTTTTTATATATATATACTCTCATAGTATGTTTTAGTGTATAAAAGTGTTTTCCTCCGTAAAATTTAAGTCATGTAGTATACAGCAGGTAGATATAGGAATTTCTTTTCAGAATAGCTAACACAAAATCTTTTGATCTAAAGAAAATTTATAATAAACAAAATGTTACCCTAATGTTATGTGTAACAAAAGTGCAACTTTATTTATTATTACTTCCTGTAAGATTTTGATTTATATATGTATATATATAAACTCGGCTATTCGAGCCTTGTCAGGGGGGACCCCTGAACCCCCTAATTTTTTAATTTCATTATTGCCATATTAAAACGATACTAATCGAGTATGTCATTTTATCTTATCTTTCGTGTATTTCGCCTGGTCACCCTATGTTGAAATTTTTATGATTGTAACCAGGGACGTACCCAGAAAAAAATTTCTGGGAGGGTCCAAACGGTGAAAAAGGTAGGATTTTCCACGAAAAGACTTCATCATTATTACATTGTTTGCAAAAACTGAAATTTCGGGGAGAGTCCGGATCACCCCCCTGGGTACTGACTTAATGTAACCTATTATAGATAAATACATGAGATGCCTATTCACAGCTTACGGAATATTGTAACAACATATTAAAGCTTTTGTGAAGTAATAGTATTTAAATATATGTAAAATTATGTTGCTGTTTGGGGGGGGGCACATTTTTCGGACAATTTTCAATAAAGGGGAGGATGAGAGATAAAATGATATAGTCATTAATTTATATATATATATATATATATATATATATATAACCGTAAAGTACTATAGCTCATTTATAAAATCTCTGACTCTTGAAATATTGAACTTTGAAATAGTGACCACTTTTGGTACGATTCAGTTACTTTTTGCAGTGCCGGGCCGGTGCTGGACGTAAAGGCAGAAAGGCACTGGAAGGTACTCCGCCAGCAGGTGTGTGTTTGCTGGGATGTTATTGGTGTCACCAACTAATTTAGTGCAATGTTTTTTAGCAATTTATTTCTATTCAAAGAATTGCCTGTCTAACATTAACCTTTAATATGAATTCTTGTTCATTTCAATCCTGCTGATTTGTTTTACCAACAAACATTGCATTAAATAAGCAAATTAGTGCAATGATTCGTCAATGTACAAATTCTTTTCATAATTTTAAAAACTTAATCTTGTTAAAAAAATCCCCTCCTGTAAAGATGAAGAAAAGTGACGTAGCGTGAAAGCAGGCGTAGGAAAAGCGGAATGATCGAGTGGCCTGAGATTCACCTCCCCTTTTCCTATGCTATTGGTGTCACCAACTAATTTAGTAAACCTGTCAAACTAAAGAAAAAACTCATATTATAAATTTACGAGAAACATTGATGTCGAAAATGAAGGATACAAACATAGAAAATGAGACTTATCTTTTAAAAAATAGGAATTTGTTATGCTAATACTTCATATCGTAACGCAGGAGATGATAGAAAAAAATATTTGCACTTGACTTTAATGTAGGGTAATATGCAAATTAGAGTAAAATTGGTGAAAATATAATAAGTCATAACAATTTATTGCTTCGTGCAATAGGAAATGTTGCCACGCCGTACAGGCTATGCAGTATGCAAGCGTCACATCGATCTCCTGTACTGCTAAGCAGGCTATTGATCAACGATTTTAGCAGTGATTGCCATCGTCGATAAACGGCAATTTAGATGTCTAAAGGGTCCTTGTAGGTAGTTATCCGTATATAATGACTCTTCCTAGAGCGTTTCACAAGTCCTCTGTGGGATTTAGGTTTAGGGTTTGCGCTGGCCATGCTATACCATGACTGTCATCTTCCTGAAAATCATCGAATTTGTAACTTTAATTTTGGATACCAACATGAATAGTCACTAAATGCATGTATTAATACTCTTTCACTTCTACCTCCCTCTTATTCCTTCCCCTAGTTCTCTCCCTACATGTTTCTTTCTCTACACACACAAACACACACACACACACACACACACACACACACACACACACATATATATATATATATATATATATATAAACTGTTTACTATGTAATGAAATGAAAACTGAAATTATATATTTCCATTTTCTTGGAAGGCATTTGGAATTTTGATCAACATACGGGATTGGGGAGAAAAAAAATGATTTTCCGAAATATTTTTTTCGGATCGAGTTTCACAATAAATATATTTACGGAATCGGTAAGTCATGCACGAGGTTCATATTTAAATATCGAAATTTGATATTGACTCTCAATCCCACGACATTATTATCTTTTGATGAAAAAAAATTCTTAGTAAGGAAAGATATCTGTTGTATTACAGACGCAGAAAAAAGGCAAATTGAAAATAGTTTTATTTTAGTGTAGAAATATAAATATATAACATATAAGTTTTCAGAATTCAAATTTTCTTTTAAGTCCCTCCAAAATTATGTAAGTGTGTAACAGTTTTTGTTTTCAAATAAAGGATTTGTCTGGGTATCTGAAGTACATAAAAAGGGAACCGATCTCTCCCAGTTCTCATGACTAATAATCACCTCAGCTCTCAAGAATTTCTAGTTAAAAGGAGACCTGTGCATTTTACTACACAATAAATGCATTTTTTTAAATCATCTGACCGTAGTTAATAAATATTGAGCGCCGTAGAGAGAGCGGGATTTTGAATGACATCTCTTACTATAGAGAGTTGTACTACATCGAGCTAAAATATTTTGTCCGAAACAAGGAGTATGTATTTAATACATACTACTTGTTGTAATACATAATACATAGTGCTATGACAGTCGTACAGCAGATAGGATCGGGTTATTCTTTGTGCACCGAGGATTACCATGCAGTGCTGGCCAGACTGGAATACGAAAGACAGGCGGCTAGCCAGGCCCATCTCTCCAATTCAAGGCTTAAGGGAAATGAATAATGGCCTCCCAATACAAAGATTGTGCAGTATTGTTAAATACATTAATTACTTCATTTAAGAAATTTTACTTGCTGCATAATTTAATTTATACTTCTATCTAGTTATGATTGGTTAATTCTTTCCATCTGCTGGCATCGTCTTCAACTGATTGCACTGTCCTGTGAGTAACTCAAGCCTCGAAATGTAGCTTCCATGACCGCTCCGCAAGTACTTTGATTTCACATAAATCATAAATACATTTCAACCTTGTTGGAATGTGTTAAAAAGGATAATTTATATGAAGAATACCGACTGTGTTAACACTGATTTGAAAATTCGTTCAATGTAAATTATTCAATCCCCTTCCCACACCCTCATAAAAATATAATTTTGAAGGACTTGCGTTAAAATATACTTGTAGAAATGTAAAATACAAGAGCGCTTATATTGTACCACAAATAAGATACCCTATCATGGAGTAAAATATGTCTTTCTCTCAGCTTGAGCTCAGTAGCAACAGGCATAAATCTGCTATGAAACAGCTAGTGTAGAATACAATGTCTTTAAGAAAAACTATCAATAGTTTTAAACACTGAATGGGCTAAAAGTCACAGTCTCATCAAGGACTAGAAAAACTGAACTTTACTTTTCAACTGGTTGACCATTTTCGTCAGTATTTTTCTTCTCTAAACGATGGGATTTGCGGTCTGTATCGCAGAGCTCTTACTGAATTTATACTTTTTTTAATTTTATAAACTCATACAGGTTTAAATTACTTCATGCATCGTTATCTTTGACCTGGTTTGATAACGGGTTGTTTCGGCAACTAAAATATTCAGTTCGAATTTGGCTGTCCAGTAAACTAGTACACAAGTATACAAAAACTTTGGATAAAGTTTTAAATGTTTCCAAACAATATCAGATGTGTTAGATATATAAGAGAAGAATCCAATAATATATTACGAAAGTCTGCTCCATCATTGTCATACTTCTTGTCTTTGATTCTTTAATGATTCGATCCCTAACATGAAGGATATATTTCATAGGATTCGCTTTCTAATAGTTCCAGGCATTCAACCTGAAAAAAGTGATATCATTTCACAGTTCAGAAATTTCCATTAATATCCGAAGATTTACAATTTCTGCAAACACTTTCCATGAAGCTCCATTATTACGTCGAAAAATTGTTAACAATAGATTTCCATTAGAATATAGCACATACAGAAATTAAATAGCTAAATCTTATAAAGAAAAAAATAAGTACATCATCTATTTAATATCTTTATCGAAAAGTCATTTAATTTTTATGCAGTGATAATGTATCTGTATACATGTAAATATGTCTATGCATTTATTTATTTATTTATTTTTATACCAATATAGTTTAGATGTTGAGGGGTGATATACAGAATGTTTGTCATATGTATGACCCGACTGTAAAATGCGATCGAGGGAATCAAAATGATTCAATCATTGTTTTCATTTAATTTCATTGCGAATGATTTTACTGTTTAAAAATTAGATCATTTAAATAATAAATACAAATTCGAATTATCTAAAAATGCAATATTAATTACTAGATAATTTGACTAAATACAATATTAATTCTAATTTTAGTTGAGTATTTTTCTGTAAAGATAAATATCTTTCAGTAAAAGGTAATTGGCATTCTTTTTAACTCCTAAAAACTATTTTTAGAGGGACTAATAATTAGCAAAACGTTTTATTTTATGGATTGTTATATAGATGCTAATCATTTTCGTTTGCTCTACCACCATTTGTACTGCTACCACATGTATTTGATACAACCTGTAATCAATTTTTGTTTCTAAAATGCAAATCAGATTACTTAAAAAAATACGAAGAGAACCTCAAGAAACGTAAATAGAAGAAGCGTAATACATGTGCCAATTCGAATAAAAATATATTTACTCTAAGAAAAAAATATATTTTACTCTAAGCAAGTAAAGTTTATTGTGTGTGACTATTTCTTCGTAAAATAAATGTAAAATGCCTGATGTGAATTAGTGCTCGTTAGAAAAAATATTGAATAATATTTTCTTCAGTCATCTGCAATCGATCATGAGTGCCATTCGAACGAAAATATTCCATAATAAATTTATAACAAATTCGTTAAAAGACCTTACAATGAATGTTTTAAGGAACATATTAAATTAAATGCAATTGCCAAATCAATTTTCAATAGCACCACCTATAAAAATGTATTATTTTTTCTCCTAACAGAGAGAATTCATTAGTGTTGACAGCAAAGAAATAAAAGCGCCGTTTAGAATTGTTATTTATCTTTCTTTATTTCTTACGTTTCTTTATATATAGATACCCTTGATTATGTTAGCTTCCATGAAGATAAATTAACACTCTGATACGTGCCTCTGGGTAAAGTGGTGTAATGTAGATTAATAGTGCCTAGGGTGACATGTGTAACTACTACACGCTGAGAAAAGCTCAGCTTGATACGAATGCAGGCAAAGGTTCTTAGCTCAAATAGCGCATAATCTTTTGAGATTATTTAAATTATACTTCGTGAACAAATATCGATAGAACTCACATCTGAGACTAACAAAAACTATTTTGGAGTAAGTAGTTACTTTTCGATGAAAATATTTTAATGCAATGATTTTTTAGGTGAAAATTCCGTTTTATTTGATGATTATATTTAGATAATAAATGCTTTTAATGCTTATTTTTAATATTTTTATTGATAGAATTATTACTTGAAAATGAAGATTTTGTTAATTTCATATGCATGCATGAAATGTGAAAAAATAACATATCTCAACATTGGATCTTTGACAAAGAATTATTTATTATTATTTATTAGTTACAATGCAAATTATTTAAAAGCTCACAAAGAAAACTTTTCCATTTTAACGAACAAGAAAATAAAAAACAGCATGAAAAATTTGCAAAAATAATAGTACAGATAGTGGATTTTTTGTTGAACCTACCAGATTATGTATATTAACATATGAATACTTATCGTTTAGTTAATTGTAAGGCCCTCGTTACAAAATTACAAATGGAAAACAAAGCTTTAAATGTACACGAAATATTTATTATTAATGCAGTATTTTGAGCTTTAATTCATATTAGTGTTCTTCTTCTCATAAGCCGTTTCTTATTTAAATCCAAGATTGTTCAACAGCAGAAAACAGTTTATTGATTTTAATGTCATGAAAAATGATTGCTGTGTAATGAAAGGACCTCTGTAGTATCACACGAGTAGATATATCATTTCCACGTATGACGTAAATTTTGAGGCAGTGTTTCTGTGTCTCTAATTTTTAATTTATGACGTTCACAAAAACTAATGAAACTTGATTCTCAATGTGCAATTTTCAATTCAAGACAAATGTTAGGAACCATGTCTTTAACAATTAGAGACGAACCAACAACAATTCTTCTTTTTCACTACCTATCTTAAGGTAAAAGGAAATCAGCTTTTAGACGTCTGGTCACTGGCAGTAAAGATTAGGGATTTGGGGATCAAATTTCGGATAAGAACTTAAAGAATTGTCATTCGATATAAAGAAATAGTTTGATTCCTGGATATTTTTCTTTTAATCTTTGCGTTATTCTGATCTGAAAGGATGAACTATGATGAAATCATATCATGTCAACGACACATTACGAAAAGATATTGATAGATGGAATTACAAGTGATAGTAGTATAGAATTAAAGAGAATTAAAATAATTATGCATTAAAAGCAACGAAAATTATTCTAAAGATATTTTCTGATGTTTAATAATTTGTTAATAAGTGCCCAGAATGACATGTGACTAAATACAACAAAATTTAATCCCTTATGAAAATTTTAATTTGTTCCTCCAAACAAGGTTTAAAGGGACTAATAAATATAAATTATTACTAAAATTGAATGGTTTTCCACAAAAACATAATCTGTACAGAAATCCTGAAAATAGACTAAAAGCACAATCTTGTAGTTCTGGATCGATCCTTCAGTTCCCGAAACCGATTCAGTGAAACACGTAACATGTCCTTGTTATGATACGAGAAAGTTTTGATGGTTCTACAGAAACAATACTTGTCCAGAGAGTTATTTTTCAACTTCCTGGAAATTTTGAGCTTTCAATAAATCTTTTTTGCAATTCTTACTATTAGTTCACTCTCTCCCTATATATATTTATATATCTTGTTCAAATTTTCAATCGTTAATAAAATACCTTTTATTCATGAACTCAAATTAAAATACATTTTTTAAAACTTGTGTTGGACGACACTTGATGTTAATACATATTTTTTTAATATCAATTCATTAATTAAATTTAATTAATTAATTTTAGATCCTGTTACGTCGGATTAAAAATGAATGAAAACAATGGACTAAACAAACAAACTGGATTAACGGTATCGACCCTTGCTTCACAAACGGACAATGCGAAAGGAAAGCAAAGAGTAACTGCAACAGAACGCAAATGACGAATTTTTGCCTCTTAATATTGTGATTCTGTCATATGTAGTATATACAGGGTGGCCATAATTAAACTGCAAGTGTTCAAGGGGTGCTGGAGAGAAAACTATCAGGAATATTTCAGTGAAAATTGGTATCTACACGTTTCAGATCATGCGCAAGTCAAATATGCAATTAAAAAAAATCGCGATTTTTCACCCGATAGATGGCGCTATATCGTGTTTCAATGCTTATGGACGTTATATATGCAAATTTTAAGCCCACCGAACAGTGTAAAAACAAGACCACATTGAGTAATGGTCAATCATGACTCTGAATAAGAAGGAACGTGCATTGTTAGTGAAGATATTCTATCAGAATGGTAGCAATTATCCAGCTACTCTGAAAGAATACCAACGTATGAAACGATTAAGAAGAGGTCCAATGAGTGTCAATGAGAATAAATAATGGTTTAGTTGTTTTCCAAAGCGTCTTTATGAATTTTTTGATTTGTGATCTTAATTTACGCTAATTTTTGATTAAATATTACCGTAAAAATTTAATTACTGAAGCGAATCTTATGGAATTTTTATAAACTGTAAATGATGTTTTATATTGTTTATATGCCTCTTAGAATGTCACTATGCTCTGTCTATCGGTTTTGGAAGTTGTATATGCCACCGGTGAGCGTATTTCAAATATCCACCGCGATTGTGGTCAATGGAGAATAATGCGCATGCGCTTTAACTAACTCAGCAGAGCGCACAGCAAAAAGTTTCGGTTTGATTTTCGTATCATTGTTACGCATGCGCTAGCAAAAAAGTTTCGGTTTGATTCTCGTATTATTGTCGTCCGTCACTTCATTGATTTGGTAATTTGGATTTGTATATTTTTTAAATTTTTATCCTATTATTTTAATTGATTGATAAGTTTTAAAAAGATTTCTAACTTATATTTTTCGACAAGGAAGGCAGCCAATGACAGAAGTCAAAGGCATATATCTCTACGTGCCTAGTATTACAGCTTTTTTCTTTTTTCGAAAGCTAGAAAAACTAGGTATTACATGCTTTGCATGAGTTTCATGGAACTGTAAAAAATTTCAGTGATTAATTTATAATTACAGTCCCTTCTTAGTAAAAATTCAACATTAGACCTATGCAAATATCTTGCTAGACTTATGAACTGAAAGGGAACTAAATTATGAACTGAAAGGGAACTTTCAAGGAGACCTTTGAAAAGTAATTGCTAGCAGAGTATTTTTGCATATACATTAAATTTTTTGTCCTCTTCTCAAACCAATTTAAACATGTCGAATCAAAGAATACTGGGGAGCTGTGAAAATTCAAAACATCGAATTCTATGTTGAAAATTAAACCAATAAAAAAAATAAAATTGACCTGATTAAGCCTCTAAATTTATTCTATAAATAAATTATTCAATTATCCGAAAAAAAAATTATGTATTCTTTTTTATATAATCCAGTTCTCTGGAAATCTAGTAATACATATCAGTATAAATATAAATGCTTCATGTAAAGGAATCTAGAACAAAGTTTTACACTATTGTAAACGGAAAAGTTTGTATAGAGCTAAAACAAAAAGGTTTGCTCACATTAATGTACTTGAAAGATCCCAAAACTTCATTAGAAACACCTGTGATGTTCTTAAAATATATCTCAAATAGAAAAAAAAATTAAACAATTTCATGGGGAAAGGTACACACTCTCAAAAAACCATTTGAGCACAAGTCAGTTTTGCCATATACCCCTCATTAAAGAATGTTATTCATTGTACGAAGTAGATTGCATAGCTTATTATAGCAACTTTTTGTATTTGAGCTGCATGTATTATCGAAAAATTAATAAAGAAGTTTTTCTCATACGTGAACACTTTTCGAGAGGGTGTATTTTTCAATATTACCACCACCCCAACCCTATATACAAAAAAAAAAATCTCGTAATAAAAAAAAAGTTAGAATTCTTTGAAAAAATTTCTATTGGACAATTGGATAAAAATAATTAAATTTATTTGGAACTGATTTATAGAACAAGTATTTGAGAAATCTTCTATACAAAATAAACATTCATGCAAGGTTAAGATCAGTTTCGGAGGGGGGGGGGCGAAAATTGTATGCTTTAAAATTTTAAACTTTACCAAAATACAATAACATTTAAAAGAATGCATTTATTTTTATACTGGCTGCTCTAGTAATGTTTTACTTCCACCAGCTTGACTTGCAAAATCATCTATTAAATTTAGGTGATACTATTAAGAAAATAAAACATTAATTATTCTAAATACGAACGATAAACTGTCACAAAAATTGCTTTCGTAAGGCCTTCGTATTGTGAGCATATTTAATTTCGAAGCAGTGTACATTCTCAAGCATGCAGAATAACTAAATGAATTCAAAAGCCAACTTTCTGCTCTCGTTCACACAGAATTAATTTGCAAGCGCAAAGACCAAATGAAAATCCGAAACTATCTTTCAGCTCTAGCGCAAGGTTGTCTGCTAACAGATTAAAGCTCATGCGCAACAAATTTCCGCCTCTCATTGGCTGTTATCCTCTATTGACCATAATCGCGGTGGATATTTGAAATACGCCACCGGTGAGCTTTGAAATACGGTACAGCGCCATCTATCGGGTGAAAATAATAAATTTTTTTTTTGCATATTTGACTTGCGCATGTTCTGAAACGTGTAGATACCAAATTTCACTGGAATATTATCGGTAGTTTTCTCACCAGCACCCCTTGAACACTTGCAGTTTAATTATGGCCACCATGTGCATATTTCTATTAATTGTAATTATTTAATAAAAAGTAACTAAAATAAAATTTTCTTTGTTGATCTAAGTAGGAAATGACTTTTTTATTACTTGTTTTATTTTTTTACGGGGAAGGCTTGAATTATTAAGGGGATATTTAAAAATTCATCAATATAAACATGCTACAGAGAGTCCGTGATAGGTATATAAACACAGTGTGCTCGTTACAGTCCGATGTCACCCGAATAATTTCTAAACAGCAAGAGCTGAAATAATAAAAAGTGGGGTCTGGGTATATTAAAGTTCCCATGTTCTGTGCAATATATTACAGCGTTACCTGGTGGCGAAATTTGGAGTTAGCTTTCTCAACTCAAAAACGGTACAACATATGGGAGAGAAGTCAGTTACGAAGTTGTTCGGCGTCATCCATTTAGTAAGAAAATACACTTTAACTGCACATGATGCTCATTTATTCGCAGAATAATGCGACAGATATGAAACTGTCCATTTGTTTGGTCAAATTCCCCCCCCCCAAAAAAAATGCACTTACATTAAGCCTATTCTTCTTCCACTAGCTGAAGTACCCGTCCTTGACGGGTTAGTGAATGCAAATTTCCAAAAAGCAAGAACTTTCGTCAGCATTGTAGGAGTACACAGAATGGATGTAGTATGTTGCCAACGTAAAGAAAGCGAAGTTTTAATTTTTATGTATTGTTAAAATACCACAGGTTAGAGAGTAACTAATTAATATCATTTCATTCGCTTTAGTCGTAATTATGTGATGCGCGAATGAATATTTACGCACATTGAAATATTTTTCACAAAATGTCAAAATCTAATCAACATTTTTGAAAAATTTGAATCCTAGAATTTAAGTTGAGTGACAACCTATCATGTCACCCAATTTCGTTTCATTCCCTGCAGTCTTTATGTCGTGATGCTGGAACAAAATTTCAGCATTTTAAAACGATTTTCACAAAATCTCAAAATGTAATCAAAATATTTTAAAAATTCAACGCCTATAAATTAAGGTTAGCAGCTACCTATCATATCACTAAATTTCGTATTAGTCGGTGATGTTTGAAGAAATATAAACGTATTTTGAGAGAATTTTCACAAAATCTCAAAATCTAATAAAAATGTTTAAAAAATTGGACACCTATAGTTTATGTTGAGCAACCATCTATCATGTGACCCAATTTCATATCATTCGCTTTATTCGTTATTACGTAATGCGGGAACAAAGATTCACTCAGTTTTAAACGATTTTTGCAAAATCTCGAAATTTGATCAATTTTTTTTTAATTAGACGCTCATAGTTTTAGGTGAGTGACCACCTATCATTTCACCAAGTATCATTTTTTCGCCTTTGCAGTTATTACGTGATGTGCGAACACAAATTTACGCAGTTTGAAATGATTTTCGCAAAATCTCAAAATCTAATCAAGATTTTTTTTTAATTCGATGCCTATGTTTTAAGTTGAGTAAGCACCTATCATGACACACAATTTCATACAATTCGCTTCAGTCGTTTTTACGTGATGCTTGAACACAAATTTACGCAGTTTGAAAGGATTTTCACAAAATCTCAAAATCCAATCAGGATTTTTAAAAAATTGGACGCCTATGTTTTAAGTTGAGTGACCACCTATCATGACACTCAATTTCATGTCATTCGCTTCAGTCGTTTTTCTGGTAACTATAGAGGAGAGGAGGTGATTATGGAATACCATTTACATTTCTAACTGTAACTTCATAGATTTTTAAATAAAATCCCCTAAAACAGCATGAGAACATGCTATAATTAATCGTAATGAAATGTCAATTGCAAAGAAATACACAATTTATTTTGTTGTTATAGAAAAAAATATTTTAAAAAAAAGTTACGAATGGAGTATAATATGGAATAGTCGGGTAATATGGAATAGATGGTTTAACCCTTTCACTCCCAAGCTTTGATTTGGAATGCTTGCTCAAAATCCCAGAAACGCCCGAGAAATATTTTTGCTTGCTTTCCCCCCACGAATTACGTGCGTAGATCTATCTCTGTCAAAACAGGAGTGCAAAGAAAAGGGGTGAGTCAGTGGGAGTGGAAGAGGGAAACTTGTCTGCCCCCCCCCTTTTTTGCTCAGGCGGCGTGTGACGCATAGTTTCCCTTTCCGAACAAAGTGGTGAAATCTTGGAGGAGTTTATTTTTCCGTCGAAAAATTGGAACAATACTATCCGTAAAGGATACTATAATATTCATGCTACTTTAGGCTGTTCTTTTAAAAATACTGTCATTTTGCGTGGCTTTTGAGCAGTTTATGTCGCAAAAATTGAAAGTGGAAAAACAAAATTATTTTTAAGTGGATTCTATGCATGATACTGGATAAACAAGAGACATAATTGTCATGCAATTTACTGAAAAAAAAGTTTTAATCCCGAAATCTCAATGAATAATCCCGCAATCCCACAAATCAAATCCGCAAAACTACCCCAGGCATTATATTGAAGAGGATTTATTGCACAATTTCTTGAGTTGGATACTCCTTTAAGTTTTTATTTATTATAAGTTTACTGTTTGTAAGAGTACATAATAAGAGGGTATCTTGTGAGGAGACATTCTGAGCATTTTAGAGTACGGAGTAATAGGATTATTTTAACTACTGTTTAACAATTGCATTATTGTTGAAGGAACATACTTCGGTTTATACATATGGGGGTTTTTTATTACTTAATTTAAGAAAATTTTATAATAATGAGATGAAATTAATATGTAAATTAATTTTATACGGATTCCTTTTATAATGCGGACGACTTTACAATTCATTTTGAAGGGCAATTCTTCAGATCTGGTAAATATTGGCTTCTATACATGTCAACTGTATTCATTTGTTTACTTTTCACCGATTATTATTATTCATATACAGTGAAAACTTCATAAACTTGGATACTTCATAAACTTCATAAACTTTCAAAACTTGGATACCTGTGGTTCCCTAAAAAGTGTCTAAGTTTCAGATGTGTCCAGTTTATAGAGGTATGCTTCTGTATTATGGACACGTTCTGTTTCCTAGAGAAGTGTCCTACTTGGAAAGTTCCACTGTATAATAATTATAAAAGAAAAAAAAAAAATTGTTTTGTTTTGTTACCCTCAGAGTAAGCTTATAGCATAAAAAGCTTATAATTTTCGTCATTGGGCAATATTTTGTCCTAAAATGGACATACTTTCTTTCTTTTTTTAATTAGAAATTTCATTCTTCTTGCATTTTGTGAAAAAAAAAAAAAAACTGGAAAAAGAATGCTTTCTCAACTGTCATTAAAACAGTTTTTACATAAACATATTTTGCATGTTATACACTCCCATGAGCTTTCTATTTGCCTCCCTGAAACGGTTTTATTGCCATTCTGTCGGCAAAAGGCACACGTACGTTTTCGACCAACTATTTTCTGTCTTTTGTGGTCATGTGCTGGGGAAAATGAAACAGATGCATGTGTTCTCTTACGTTTCTCACTTACAACATCATTTGATAGATCTTCTATCAATTTTAATTTAAAATCATACAAAGATATCTGCTTCTTTGGTGATGGAGAATTTGTTGTTACATAAACAATAAAAGCATTATTTACTGCTGTATCAAACAGGAATGAGAAAAGATACATCCACCATTTCGAGGATTTTCTCATTACTGTGTAGTATTTGCGTTTCTGATCCGCTAAATCCACGCCTCCCATATACTTATTATATTTCGAGAAAGACAAAGGACATGATACATAATTTTTTTCTGCGCCTTTTCTTCGTGTAACTTTGCACATTTCGTTTTTAGAATTAGTAGAAAGCATAAAGATTTGTTTTTTATCAAGCCAAGTCGTGCAAAGGAGATTAGGAATCTCAACGCACTGCATTGATCGGCTTGTGTGGCTTTCTATCAATTTACTGCTGGTAATTTCTTTCGGTAGATTTTTTCTGTTTGTTGTAACAGTACCACACGCATATAAATTTTGCTTGTACAAATCTTTCATCAAATTCGGACTACTAAAAAATCTATCAAAATAAATTTCATGGTATTTGCTCTTTAAACACTTTAATAAGTGTGAAACAACGTCATTTCCAAGGCCTTTTCCTGAGCGTTCAATACTGTCATTTTTTCCACAGTATAATTCAAAATTGACAGTGTACCCTAAATGTGAAGTACATAGCATCCAAATTTTCAGTCCACGTTTGTCGGGTTTCAGTGGCATGTATTGAACAATCCCAAGTCTACCTTTAAACTTTACAAGGGCTTCATCAACTGACAATTGCTTGTATGGATTGAAATGTTCTTGAAATTTACATTTCAGTGCTGATAAAAAAGGTTCGACTTTTTGGGTGAAGCTGAAATTTTCTTCATTTCTTTTAATTTCACATTCTCTATCAGAAATGTGGAAATAATGCCTGATTAAATAAAATCTATTTTTGCTCATAATTTTTTTCACCATACTATTTCCTAATATGGGATTTGTAGACCAGTAATCTGATATTCTTGGCAGGTGGTTAATACTCATTATTAAAAGTACTGTGAAAAATGCCCATATTTCCTTTGTATCAATAATTGGTGTCCAAGAGTTCACCTTGGATCCTTTAGTTTTGAAGCAAAATTCCGCATATCTGTTTGTATTCTCTTTCATGCTCTCAATCATTTCGTCCTTCAAAAACAGTTTTAAAAAATCCAACGTATCAGCCCCCACGGGCAAATCATGCACAGGTCCCGAGTTACTGGAATGTTCAGAAAAAATGATTTTGTCATTATCAATATTTTCCGTCCAACTAATTTCTTCCGTTTGAAGATCGTAAGATAAATTTTCTGCTTCTTCATCAGGCAAATTATCCATTACAGAGGTATCAGGAACATTTTCACTAGCATCATTTTCTTCCCAGCCATCATTTTCGTCTAAATCAATGTCCGATTCATCAGTATCATTGAATAAAATTTCGCAAATTTCTTCTTGGGTTAAACCCCGTCTTCTACTTCCCATCTTGATAACAAATAAAGTTTTAACTAATTTTCACTCTAATCAGAGAAGCAAGAAACCGTAGTCTGGTTAACGCTGTATTTGCAAAGCAAAGCACCTGTTCGTAAAAACAGCTGATCACCCAAATAAAAAGGGGGACCGGATAACAATAGCAAACACGAGAAAGGAATTTTCCGCTCTTGACACTTGTAATGGATGTTGCACGGCTGGGGGGGAAAGCAGCTTTCTTCAGACACTGGGCCGGCTCTGGGAGTGTGCTTTTAGAGCCGTTACAGCCGGATTGAATGCGAAAGGGTTAAACCGATGAAAAGCAATTCATATTGCTTCATATATAGTTATTTGTTACTATAAAACAAATTTTTATGTTTTGTAGTTCAAATCATTATATTGGAGTCATTTCGGCTTCGAGTCGATTTAGAAAAGTTGTAGATATAATTTTCTTTCTTTGCTCCGGTACAGTCATGGTGAGACCACAGAGAACAGCTGGATCTTTGAATCCAAACTTATCGTCGTTGATCATTAGAGAATTTTTCGTGACAAAAGATGCATTCAGCGTCTTTGTTTTCCGGGTCTTTAGTGGATGACATGAAATCCATTACAATATTACCCAGTATTCCATAATACCCGACACGCCATCTCGGAAAACGAACCTTTAAAACTAATTGGCAAAACATTGTCATCTAAAAAATAACCACAATAGAACAAACTACCATTCTCTTAGTGTACATTATGCGTAATATCAATGTTCATGTCACGTGTTTACTAGTAAGTTAAAATGTTTGAAAACTTATTTACAAAAACACTTGAAAATCACAAAACATACTTTGTTCTGTAGCGAGTGGTACGGCAACAGAGAGCGGTCAACTCTTACTGCATTGTAAGACGGGAATCTTTCTTGAGTTGTTCATGGTATTAACTTGCGGCAATAACAACTAACAGAGCCAAAAACTCGGTATTCCATATTTCCCCACTATTCCATAATACCCTCCTCTCCTCTACATAATCACATCATGTTTTGGGCTTTACAGACTCTGAGCAAAACATATTTAGCAGCTTTTCAAAATTATGTTTGTAATTAAAGATCTGAAAAAATTCCTTCTACCACCACCCAATACAGAAATTAGAAAATCAAGTCAAGTATCGTCACCCAGTAGAACAGTCTGCATTTCAGTAATATTATTAATTTCTTTTATTTAAAAAAGAAAAAGAACATCTTTTTAACATTGGTAATCGATTCGATTGTGAATACATTGAGCTGACGTCACTATGCCTTTTAAGACTACTAAAAGTTGAGCTTATTCTAGCATTGGTCCTTCCGTGTTATCAGAATTATAGTCTGCAGGAGGCCTTGAGTTTAGAAATAATAGGTGGCATTTTAGTCCGTTGCTTAGGTTTATGAATTTAATTACTTTAACTCACTCAGCTGAAAATGTTCTTCATTTTGAATGTTGCAAAATCACTTTTGAAACCTGATTCATTAAAAATTTCCCATTTACTCATTTAATTTTGTATTTAACCATGCTACAACCGTAACACTACGTAACATATGCATGCTGCAAAATAAAATTACTTTCCGATTGCATTTCGCTATTTTTTTGTATATTTCTTTTTATTTATTATTATTTTTTTAGATTTTAGAACAAAGTTTTAGATACCTAATACGAATGTAGTAAAATCTAAATCAATACGGTAAAATCTTCTTCTAGACGCAATCATACCTTAGTTAAGCACTCCCAAGGGTAAAATAAATCATTTGAAATCTAAAATATTTTTTTTTTATTAACGAAAACGCTGGAATGTTCTTTCAGTGGCAATCAAATCCAGTTCAATCATAGCACAAGGAATAAAATGGCGGCTTTCACAAGGGTTGCATATATTCACAGAACGTTGCCACGGATATGACTGGTTTAAAAAAAAAGGGTCATCTTTAATATTGAACTCCTGGTATCCAAACGATCTTGCTATTTGAAAATAGTTAACTTTATGTTAACACACGTATTTATTTCTCGTGAATCTTAACTTGGCGTAATTCCAACTTCATGTTTTTTCGAATCCAACATACTTTTAAGAGCTTTCCTGCTTTGTTGCGAAAGCATTAATCGTTTTTTGCTGGAGCAAGGTCGCCAAATATGGTAACCTAGATGCTCATTTCTACTGTTTTTAATTAATATCTTCTAAATAATTCGAATTTCAAAATTTTTTTTGCGGCACTGGCTTTTTTTTAACCTATTTAGCATCTGTGCCAAATTTGACCCGGATCCGACAAGCTCTCTGGCCACCTATAGCGAACACACACACATACATCTCATTAGCATACTACGGTATTATTAAAGAGGATATTAAAAGCGTTTTTCGTCAACAACAATACACATCTGGAAGCTGGTCTGAAATTCTCGCTGCAAGATTTACAATATGGCTGATGACGCGCTTGCAAAAGCATGTTTTAACACCGTGCTTTTGCATATAATATGTTTTTATAAAGAGCATTTTACGCCTCCTATTTTTAATATTAATGTGCTCAAGATGCATTTTATTAATAAGTCGGTGATGCTGAAGAACTTTGTAGTTCACATTTTTCTAGTATCTCGTAGAGTTTTAGATATGAAAGGTAGCTCCAAATTGAGCCGGCAGATGGCGCTGTAATCGGTTTTCTTGCATAGCGCATGGTAACTTTACTACACTTAGATCCCACTTTTATGACTATAGCTCTTGCCTTTAAGAAGTTATTGGGATCATAAAGGACTTTTGCATACACAGTGTATTTATGTTGTGTTACTTGATGAAAGATTCTCAAATCAAAGGCACTTATAAAAGAAAAGTCATTGTGCATACTTTTATATTCAGAAAATTATTTTAAAACATTACAGTTTCATTTTGCAATATGAGGTTTTAGAAGTATGAAAGAAAATTATTTTTTTCCCTTTGCACTTTTGTTTAAATCTGCAGAATATTATATTTTGCTACTGCCACAAATAATGGTTTAATGTTCAGAAACAAATAAATATTGCCTTGCATGCTGTGTTTATTGAAGGATTAGCATGTTAGTAAACGCATTTAACTTGTACAAGCAATTCCTCAAACAAAAAAACTTTTTGTAGTTAATTATTAATCATAATTTCATATTTGTGCACTGAACCTCAAATCTGCACGTCTTCTCCAAACACACACACAAAAAATGTGTATCAAATGGAACACTTTCATTCATGAAGATATCTTCCCCATGGGGTTTTACGGTTACTACAATAATAATAATTTTCATATAAACCATGATATGCAGGATATTTAAAAAATATCGAGAATATTTGTAAGAATTGGTAAAGGCCACAAAAACCTTTCAGAATTCGGTAACGTTGTTTGTTCAAAAACCTTGTTTACATACCCTGTTAATAACCAATTAACAAAACGTGCTGAGGAGTTTGTTAACTTCTATTAAGCTTTATTACAAATGATTGTATTATTACAGAATTAATCTGAATTATTCCAAATAAAATATAATTTACAATTTAAGGTCAAAATTAGATCCAAAGTAAAAATATAGCAGATGTCTGAGAAGGGAAAAAATAAAGCACCCAATCTGAATTTGCATATAGCCTAAGTCTCTACATTTAGCTAAATCTATCCTATACAAGACCTTTACAAAAGCAGAAGGTTCCAGTTCGAAATTTCAACAGATTGCATCGTGACCGTACAGAAATGGCGATGGGAAACTTTCGTCCTGTCAGAAGAAGAACGAGTTTTTTAGTGTAGATATTACCATGATGAATGTGTTATGCAAATCAAAAAAACAATAGACTGTTTGCTTAACAAATTGATAAAAATAATAAATATATTCCGTAATAAACATGTGAAAAATATATGAAAAAAATTCCCTTGTCAAAGCGTTTCCGGAATGTAATCCATTCAGGATATCGATACCTGAGAATAGCCCCTGAGGAAACAATACAGTAGCGTTTGTTTAGCCTCGGCAAATTTTAGAAGCCTTGAGTTGGTACACTGCCCCTCTTGTTAATAAGCTCAGTATCCACATTTTATCGCAAATATTGATAGACTTTTGAATAATTTTCCAAACGAAAGTGCCTTTCATCCTGTCTTTTCTTTTGTGCACTGCCCCTAAAAACATTGAAGGGCCACGTGTGTAAAGTGGTTTTTAAGTCACTAAAGACCATGTGTCATTTCGGTGAATATTGGCTGTACAAATATCGAACTCTTTGTGTTTGCAAATGTTTCTGTATGATTAAGATTTCCCTAAATGTAAATATAGCAACATGGGGACTGTAAACATATTTACATTGTGCAATGTTTACTATTCATTTTTCCTTGAAACTTTTAAAATCTGCATGCTGCATCGAATTTAACCACTTTTGTACCTGGAAGTATGCTTCTAAAACTAACGGTTCAGAAAATAAAGGTGGGCCAACTTAAACTCGGATACGTAGTTTAGCGATTTTTATTAGGTATTTTTTTGAGAAAGAACAGTTAAATTTTAGTAAAGTTTTTAAATTTCTTCAACACTTCAACACCTTTCGCTTAGAATAATAACATGTGTATGAAGAGGGCATTTTTGACCATGACTTGCGGTGTGATTCTGCATTATCTTGCTGGCCTCTACCATCCTTTACAACCGTGCAGATATTTGTGAAACACTTTGTGTATCTTAAATATAGTAACAGCGTAAAATATATCGGTTTTGTTAAATTCACATTTATTTTTAAAGTGATTTTTTTCTTCAATAACTAGGAATTGCTCGGTAATATTTTATTCATACTTGTGTTGATTTCTGTAGTTGAGTACCTTTTTTGTATCAATACGTACAAGAAGCTTTATACAAAATATTTTGCCTAACCCGATATTAAATTTCCAATGTAATCTATCCTCAATATTTTTATTCAACTTCAGGTCTTAGATTTTGCAAGATCTCATTCAAAGAGAAATAATCCTTAATTATATATCAGCTTTTTATTTGCGTTTTGCACATCAAAAGAACATTTCCAATACGCTACAAAACTACTTTTTTTCCCCTAGATATATGCTATATTTTATGAAATCCGTAAATCCAATGCTAAATAAGTATTGTAATGAGTAAACGGAAAAGAGCTCGAAGGTTTTCAATTAACTTTTTAGCTTAATGAGAATATGGATTTTCGATATCCTATCCGGAAGAATTGCAATAACGAAGAAGTTCTTTTCCAAAGAAAAATAAATAACTGTTGAAGAAATATGTTTTTTAAATGCATTAGCGTAAAAATGCTTTATGGGTCATAAATCCATGATTATTATTTTCAAGGAGTTTTAGTCTTTTGATTAAAATAAGGTAAAAAAAAAAAGGTCTCTACAAATGCATGGTAATTTATTTCCTTTTTTGTGTTTATAATTGATTTTCATACACGGGTATCTGGCAGTGAACATTGTATTTTGAAACAAATTACATAGGTATTGTTAAAAAAGTTTCCTCTCTCATGAAAAAGTCTGAACAATGTTCTTCACGATTTTTTCTTTTTTTTATGTCTAGCAATAATTCTCTCAGTGATTTTTATTGATTCACATATTTATCACTTTAAATAGTATATAATTCTCCGAATTCTTTTCAGATAAATTTAACTTATTAATCAGTTTAAGTTCATGTGTGTGCATTATATTTCTCACTGCGAAAAATAAACATTGCAGCACGAACGGTAGGTATGTATTAAGCAAAGTAAATATTTATGTGTTTAGTCGCTTGAAATCTATATATTTCAATACTTTGTGTTATGTATACTGCATAAATACATTAACTTATTCCTTTTGGATATTGTTTATGAAAGAAAAATACGCTTTACAAAAAAGTTTCAGTTTCTCATCACGAAAAGTATTGATAAGATCAAACATTTGTTTATGCAATAGTTAAAACAAATTTGAAATTTCAATTTATTTATACAAAAAGTATTCGACACTAAACTACATTATCCACATATAGACATTTTCACAAATAAAAGAATCTAACCTATTTTAAATTTCACGCAAAGTATTTATCCGTAAAAAGGGAGTATAATACAAATTAATGAAATTTAAGTTTGGTTCTACTATTCAGCACTCTTATATTATTTATGTGCTATGAGTAGTTTCGTGCGTTGGCGGAAAAATAGTCAACCAATTATCATAGTAAAACATCATTCTTTTTGACTGTCACTAAGCAGTTTCTGACATCGAATAATTTTTACATGTTCTAACCTCTTTGGATATTTAAATCTTGGAATAGAAGCAGGTAAGAAAATAAACAAGAACTCAAGATTTGGTTATGAAAATTGCAATAATACTGAGCTTGTTTAGTCTAGTAAATTTTTCCTTCTTATTTTTAAATACTTCTAGCATTTTAAAACAACAGCAACAACAAAACATGCTGATATCAATTTCCACTTATAGAATGATATATTTGAATGATTTCGAAATTTTCTAAAGTATCACTATGACAAATAAACCTTTGTGTAGTTCCGTGTATCTATTTACCAATCGACGGCACCAGGAATAAAATCCATCTAATATGTTATAAATAATATATTCATTTTTTTCTCATCACTGATTTACGCTTAGACACCCACCGAGTCAACATGTCGCATTGATGATAATTCCTTGTTAGATTCGAAAGAGCTATCTTCTTTTATATTTATTATTTTTTGGATTGTATAAGGGGTTTATTTATTTATTTAAAAGAGTAACGTATCCCAGTAATTTCCACGTGTACTTTATTTTTATAATTTAATAAATATAGCCATTATTAGTTATGCAAATCATGTTCTGTGGGTTTATTTATTTATTTTTTATTTTTTTCAAAAACTCTGTGTTATTTTCAATTTTTGAATAAATACATCTGAGACGATAGCTTCCTACTTGCATGAAGTTCCTCTATGAATCGTTTGGAACCACTGAGTCAGACACTTTTGATTTTCACACGTTAGTAATATTCCACAAGATTTTTAATAAAGCCTTTATCATCCCTCTCTGCAGCTCATTTATGAAATATTGTTCTTCATTCTTAAGATTAAAATAATATTTTTTCAGCAGACAATGTTGAAAGAAGCATCTCATTTCCGCATTTTATTATTCGAACCTTTTCAGTCACACCTTCTATAGAAAGATTTCCCATTTAAAGCTTTTCTCCATTCAACGATAGCTTAAGTCTTTGTTAGTTTTCTTAAAGACTTTGACACTTATACATAATTATTTTAGCTTGCCTCAGCGGGTAATACGTCATTAGTGACTTTCGTTGGTAATCAATTAGGCAGTTGAAAAGTTTTCTTAGATAAATATCAAATGATTAATTACCAATAATTACCTGTTTTTGGAATAAATTATAAAACTAAATGTTTCTGTTTAAAGCAGATAAACGACACATAAAAAATGGTGCAAGAGTGCTCTTTTATAAATGTTTAAAATAGAAGAATATAAAAGAAATATTAGATGTAGACAAAACCCATTCATGTTTTTTATTATTATTTCGTCATTTGTTGTTTTTTTAGTACTAAATGATTGTATCAAATTTAATTAGATACTTAGTGGAACAGAAACAATGGGTAAAAAAAGAATGAGTAAAGAAACACACATTAAAACATGGAATCAGAATAGAACAACACATCATTCAGACTAGTGATTATATCAATATTAAAGAAATATTTTATGCAAAGAGTAAAAAAATTAGTAATTTGATATATTTATTCTTAAATTAGGAATTTTGAAACAAAAGCATTTTAAAGACTTTCCATTTAAAATCGGATAACTGTAACATTGAACTTTAATTAGAAGTGGAGCGTTTTTTTTTATTTCAAAATATAAACTTAAAGAATCCCATTGTTTTCTGGAAAAGAGTTCGTAATTTTAATCAAGTATTTCTTAAGGAAGATAGGTATTTCTTAGACTATTGTACTCCTAAGAGATTTTCACACTTACCATTTGTTAAACACAAACTCGTTGAATTAGCTGTTGACAGATACCTCATTATTTTCCATTACTCATGTTAAGTGATGAATAATTAATTACTTCCATTGGTAATAAATTTACCGGAAGAAACGTTTTTCGTCCTTTACCAAAAATGATCGCTCAGCACTAATTATGCTTAGTTTTTAAAACTCATAACCATTAAGTTATTTGATTGTACTTGTTATTATTTCAGCTTCTGCCTCTCTATCACACATCAGGGAGCCATCAAGCATGAGAACCGCTTAAAGAATATTCTTTTTTTCAAAACTCATAGCTAATATCAAAAGTATCTGGAATAGTTTTAATTAGTCTGTCAAATGTAAGTGTGTAGTTCATCGAACAATTTGTACTTTGTCCTGAACATTTCTCTGAATCATATTTCTACGCATTTTTTCACAGTGATATTTTTCCAAAAAAAAAGTATTATTACGGAAAAAAAATCATACTTTTTTGTGAATGTTCCTAGAACTATCACATGTCATTCGGGGTTTCCAAATTATAATTATCATAACGTGTCGTTTTCAATTTTTTTATGATATCTGTATCATTTAGTTAATTATTTATTTTAAAATGTATATATTTGAATTTAATATATATTTTATAAATGTTTGGTAAAATTTTTTATTTTTATTTTTATTTAATTTAATCATACATGTATTTTTAACCTTCTCAGATCTGACTAAATAATTTTTCTTCAATATATGTATGTGATTATATTTATTAAAATAAACATTAAATTTGTAGTAAAAAAATAATGTAAAAAATTCTGATTACTGAGTTCCCATAAAATATTCAAAACCGTTTTAAATTTAAAATTATTCGTAATTATTTCATATTCTTTGAAAGGTTGTGTCCTCAGTTGTGGACATCCGATCTGACACTCTTTAAATACTCATCCTCGATAGGCGATTCCATTAACATTAGTATGTACACAATAAGTAGTAATTTTTGAGTTAAAGTATATATATATCTATATAAACATTCAAACAAATTATAAGAATGCATTAATTTATTTAACCTCTAACGTTTCAGATAACTCTAACGTTCTCAAAGATACTTTGAATATACTGCCATCAAAGTGTTCTGAAGAAAAACTTACAAATTAAGATGTAAAAAAGTTTTGAAAGTCATTTTGTTGTATTATTTGTATATATGTTATAGTTCCCTATATATATATATATAAATATATTGTTCGAGAATACTCTGCTAATTCGTGGGTTCGTCGTTCTAAAGTCCAGTTGGTGTAGAAAGTTCTAGTAAAAACTCCACTTGTCAGGATGGAAAACGAACTTTATTGCTTCTAGAACTTCGTTTAACAATCAGCTGTACAAAATTCACAAGCACAATCACACAGTAATGTGTTTTAACAGTCCGCTTTGTACAAAAGCTTTCGCAAATGCTGTATTTCTCACACTAAATAAAGCACATCCACAGGCAAAAGTTCAGTGGAAATATACGAGGGATTTCGTAAACAGTCCTTCAAGACTCAGCAATAAAGAACTTACACGCAGCACTTTAAAACGAGGCTTCATAAAGCAGGCAAAATATAGCGCCGTTCACAGAGAAAAGCAGCTACTCATAGGAAGCTCAGTAACACACTCTCAACGAATTCTCGGTGAGAAGACTGACTTGAATTCTCCGGCATGTCTGCCTATTCATACCCTCCGACGTACTTTCTAGTAAAATCGGGATTTGTAGAAAGACATAGAACAATCTTGTTTTGATTACGTCATAGAAGAGATATCGGTTAATATTCGGCTATTATGTGATGTTAATGGAGGAAAAACACCTTTGCAAGCCCCAATGGGAAAATCGCGCCAAATGAACGAAATGTCCCCAAGCTTGGCGACTTTTTGGCGAAATATCACCAAATTTGGCTCCAAAAATAAGTCCCCAAAAGTGAGGTTAGCGAAGGTCTAGGACCAATATTTCTCGAGTTTCTAGAAAATGCTATAGAAACCAATAGGGTAACCCTAAACTCCGTATCTCGCGTTCTATTGAACGATTTTGATGCAACAGTATGCAAAATTTAACTATTTGACGCTTAGAATAAGAATTTTAACCTTTTTTTAACAACCAGGAGGCAGAACAGACCGAAAATTCGTAAAAAATGTTACGAATTTTCGGGGCAACCCGCTGCTCTGGGGCTTAAAATGATTTAAAATTCGTATTCTACGCTTCAAATAGATAAATTTTGCTTTTTGTTGCATCAAAATCGGCCAATTAGAACCGGAGATACGGAGGTTTCGCTTTCCCATATGTTTTTCTATGGGCTTCTAGAAGCTTCTAGTCCTAGAGCTTAGATCTCTTCACTTCTTAGGACTTATTTTTGGCGCCAAATTTGGCGATATTTCGCCAAAAGTCGCCAAGTTTGGCGACTTTTTGGTCATTTGGCGCGATTTTCCCAATGGGGCCTGGAAGTTGTTTTTCCTGCATTAAAAACGCATAATAACCTAACATTTCTCTTCTATGACGTAATCAAAATTCACGCTTTATGTAGAACCCTCGAGAAATTGACTTTTCTGGAAACCTCTTGTAGCTCCTGCGCCGGCTATTTATAGAAGAGCGCGTCGCCCCGACAGTCAGTGCGAGCTGAACGCTCGATGTGTGAATAGCTCTCGGTACGTTTGTGTGAATTGATAGTGCTATAGAAGCTGTGTTTTAGCTTGTTTTGTGAAGCTGTTTTCAAAGTGCTGTGTGTAAATTCTTCATTGCTGTGTCTTAAGGGATTGTGTACTATATCCCTTGAATATTTCTACGGAATTTTTGCCTGTGAAAGTGACTTATTTTGGTGTGAGAAATACAGCATTTGTGAGAGCTTCTGATCCAAGCGGATTGTTAAAAGCACGTTATTGCTAGATTGTGCTTGTGAATTGTGTACAGCTGATTGTACTACGAAGATCTAGAAGCAATAAAGTTTGTGTTCCATCCTGACAAGTGACTTTTTACTTGAACTTTTTACACCAACAGGACTTTAGAACGACGAACCCAAGGAGTAGCAGAGTAATTCCGCAACATTTGGTGTCAGAATCGGGGTTCTAAATAAAGACTTTAATTTTCCAGTTTATGGTTTTGACTAGACAAAAAAATGGAAGAACAACTTCAAAAGCTAATGAATATGATGCAAGAAATGAAAGCCGGACAAGACGAGATGAAAGCCGGACAAGACGAGATGAAAGCCGCACAAGAACAGATGAAAGCCGGACAAGACGAGATGAAAGCTGGACAAGAACAGATGAAGGCGGATTTAGAGAAGAAAATTGAAGCAGGACAGACCGATTTAGAAAAGAAAATTGAAGCCGGACAGACCGATTTAGAAAAGAAAATTGAAGCCGGACAAGAACAGATGAAAGCGGATTTAGAGAAGAAAATTGAAGCCGGACAAGAAGGAATGAAATTGGGATTGGAGAAAATGGAGACTGCTTTGGGAAAATTAGAGAAATTCGAAAAGAGTGTGCAGGAAAGTCAAGAGATAATGGAGAAAAGAATGTCGCTCATAGAAGAAACTCAAACGAAATATGAACAAAGAATTGAAGGAAAAATAGAAGAAAATGTTAAGGAATTGCAGCAAGATATTTGCAGAATGCGGGAAGAATTTAAGAATAAAATTGAGGAGAAACTAGACTGGAAAGAAAATATAGTTTCGAAAATACAGGAAGAATGTGAAGCTAAAATGGAAGAAAAATTGGACTCTCTCGTCAAGCTGGGAAAGTTACCGGAAAACATCAGACTGTCGTCACGCCGCCCAGCAGTGAAACTTACCACTTATGACGGAAAGACTCCCTGGGAAGCCTACAAGACCCAATTTTTAATCGTCGCCAAAGCCAATGGTTGGAGCGAGTCCGAGAAAGCGGACCAACTGGCCGCTTCCCTTAGCGGAGATGCAATTAACGTATTGCAAACTATTGGAGCGACGAAGATAGGAGATTTTGACGCCCTCGCAAGTGCCTTGGAGATGAAATTCGGAGAGAAGTGCCAGAAAGAATATAGTAGAATCCAACTTAAGTCAAGGATGCAGAGATCTGGCGAGACCCTCCAAGAGCTGGCTTCCGACATAGATAGGCTGTGTCATCTAGCCTATGGCAGTTATCCTGATAATGTTCGAGAAGAAGTTGCAGTACAACATTTTATTGAAGGCCTCGTGGACTCTGAAATTCAGAAAGCATTGATCTTGGCGGATTATAAAGATCTCAGGTCCGCCCTCGTATTCGCCATGAAGCTAGAGGCAGCTCAGCTGGCCGTAAGAAAAGAGCGGCATAATGTTAGAGCTGTGTCATTCCAGGAGCCTACGGATGGAGAAATGGAGAGATTAGAGAATAAATTAAAGACCCTGGAAAATCTGGTGGAACGACAAGAACAGTCAGAGCCAAGAAAAGTGAAATGTTGGAGGTGCAACAGCGAGGGGCATTTACGAAAATACTGCGACGCACAAAAGAACTCTCGTCGTAAAGATCGCAGTTATCAACGCACCAGAGAAGCCCATGAAGGAAGACAGAAAAGAGACGACTTTCAGGAACAGAGGCTGAGGGATATTCAAAAGCCCCGTTTGAAAGTCTTACAGATTTCATCAGTGAATGGCGGCAGTGATGGACTATTCGTACTGGGATACGTTAATGGTTCCCCATGCCACATGGTGATTGATACTGGAGCGAACGTAACCATCATAAGGACGGATCTGGCCAAGAAACTGAACTTGAAGATCATCTGGACTCCGCCCTCGCTGACCCTCCAGACTGTGACAGGTGACAAGATCGAAGTGGGCGGAAAAGCGCAAGTAGAAATCACGTTTGGAAATGCCAGATACGACCATGTGGTATATGTCGCCAATATTACAGACTCTTTTATTCTCGGACTCGACTTTTTAAAATCGCACAAATTTAACTTGGACTTTAAGAATAATGAGCTTCGTTCAGACTCAGAAGAAATAGCTGCGTTCGATATTAGAAACGAAACTGTTTTGCCTGTTCAGCAAATAATAGCCCAGACTGATATCACTCTACCTCCCAGAACTGATTCCATAATTTCTGGAACAGTAAAAGAAAGCAATAAATTCCGCTTTGGATTAATCGAACACCCAAGCAATAGTGATTCCGTCAGAGGAGTACTTGTGGGAGCAACACTTGTGGACTTGTCGAGAACGGAAATTCCAGTTAGAGTAGTAAATGTGACGGACAAGTCGAAGGTGATAAAGAAAAATGAAGTGTTGGCGACATGCACTCCTGTTACCTGCATTAATAAGAACACCAACCAAACGACAGCTAAATCTTCCGAGTGCCTGACGAAGGAATTATTACAAGACGTGGAGTTAACGGCAGAACAGAGAAGCGCTGCGGAGAAAGTAATAGCTGAATTTGAAGACCTCTTCTCTCGTACTTCCGGTGACTTTGGCCGTACGAGGTTAACGCAGCATAAAATAGACACAAGCAGCCATTCTCCCATCAAGCAACATCCTAGGCGGCTGCCGTTTGCTAAGCAAGAAGAGGTGAACCGACTTTTAGAGGAGATGCAGCGTGATGACGTCATCGAGCCATCGACTAGTCCGTGGGCCTCGCCGATTGTTTTGGTCCGAAAGAAAGATGGTTCCACCCGGTTCTGTGTTGACTATAGACGTCTGAATGACATTACCAAGAAAGACAGCTACCCTCTTCCCAGGATAGACGACACATTGGACACTTTATCGGGAAACGAATGGTTCTCCACTCTGGATCTCAAGAGTGGCTACTGGCAAGTAGAAATCCATCCCGATGACCGTGAAAAGACTGCGTTCACCACGGGACAAGGATTGTGGCAGTTCAAAGTTATGCCTTTTGGACTCTGCAACGCACCGGCTACATTCGAGCGTCTAATGGAGACAGTGTTGAGAGGACTTTCCTACGAAGCATGTCTCGTTTATTTGGACGATATCATCATCGTCGGAAGGACTTTCGAAGAGCATCTCGAGAACATTCGAAAGGTACTACAGAAATTAAAAGAGGCAAACTTGAAACTAAGTCCATCGAAGTGTAATTTGTTTCGTCGGGAAGTACGTTACCTCGGGCACATAATATCCGCCCACGGAGTCCGAACCGATCCCGAAAAGACGTCCGCAGTCTAGAACTGGAGTCGTCCCGAGAATATCCACGACTTAAGAAGTTTTCTCGGTCTGTGTACTTACTATCGAAAATTCGTGAAGGGCTTTTCTCAAATTGCGAGACCTCTTCACAAATTGACCGAGACTGGACAGAAATTTCTATGGACTGAGGAATGTGAGGACGCATTCAACGAACTGAAGACGGCTTTAACATCTTCGCCGATCTTGTCGTATCCTCACCCTGACAAGCCATTTATCCTGGACACAGACGCAAGTAAGGAGAGTGTCGGAGCAGTTTTGTCCCAGGAGATAGATGGCCAAGAACACGTCATTGCTTACTGGAGCAAATGCCTTTCAAAGGCAGAACGTAACTATTGTGTTACGAGAAAGGAACTCCTTGCTATCATTAAGGCCGTGGAGCACTTCCATCATTACCTGTACGGCCGAAAGTTCCTGCTCCGAACGGACCATACCTCTTTAACCTGGCTTCTAAATTTCAAGAATCCGGAGGGCCAAATAGCCAGGTGGATACAGCGACTACAAGAATATGACATCGAGATACGTCATCGGAAAGGGTCATCTCATGGAAATGCAGATGCTTTGTCGAGAAGGCCCTGCATAGACAGTTGTCGCTATTGCTCCAGGGCAGAGAAAAATTACCATCTGAAACATCCCGCTGTCCGCCAAGTTACATCATCGGCATCATCTCAAGATCCCTGGAGTGACGAAAATGTTCGGGCGGACCAATTAACAGACAGCGACATCAAACCTATTGTGGAATTTATGGAAAAATCCAGCGCTAAGCCCAGTTGGCAAGAAATATCATCTTACAGTCCGGCAACAAAACAGTACTGGGCTTTATGGGATTCGCTTCGCCTGAGAAATGGAGTCCTGTATCGTAAATGGGAGTCGGACGACGGCAAGATGCTCCGATGGCAGTTGGTACTCCCTCGCTCGAGGATTCCGAAGGTTCTAGAAGAACTTCATAATGGCTTAACTGGGGGCCATTTTGGCGTAATGAAGACCCTGCAGAAAGTTCGCGAGCGCTTCTACTGGGTTAGGGCTCGAGCCGACGTCGAAAAGTGGTGTCAAGCTTGTGACGCCTGTGCCGCCCGCAAAGGCCCGAAGAAACGAAGCCGTGGAAGACTACACCGTTATAATGTAGGAGCGCCTTTTGAGAGGATTGCCCTCGACATCCTGGGACCTCTTCCGCGAACTTCGGATGGCAACAAATACATCCTAGTTGTCATTGACTACTTCTCTAAATGGCCCGAAGCGTTTCCTATTCCCGATCACGAAGCTACGACCGTAGCAGAGGTACTGGTGCAAGAATGGATTTCCAGATATGGAACCCCTCTGCAACTTCATTCCGACCAAGGAACGAACTTTACCTCTGCAGTCATTAAAGGACTATGCCAACTTCTCGGAATGGACAAAACCCAGACTACGCTTTTACACCCACAATCCGACGGCATGGTGGAGAGGTTCAATCGTACAATTTTGAACAACCTCTCGCTCCTGGTATCTAGGAATCAAGAGGACTGGGACAAGAAACTCCCCCTGTTCCTGCTGGCCTATAGGAGTGCCGTCCATGAGACTACCGGCTTCACACCTTCCCAGATGCTGTTCGGCAGAGATCTTCGTCTTCCCGCCGATCTAGTGTTCGGCCGCCCTCCAGATGCGCCTTCATCGCCAGAGGAGTACATGGAAAACCTTCGGGCACGGTTTGAAGATGTACATCATTTTGCTCGGGAGCGGATCAATCTGAACACGGAAAAGATGAAGACTCGCTACGACACGAAGGCTACGGGACACGAGTTCAACGCAGGTGACAAAGTTTGGCTATGGAATCCTACTCGACGGAAAGGCCTGTCTCCCAAGCTGCAATCGCCGTGGGACGGTCCTTACACAGTCCTAAACCGGCTGAATGACGTCATCGTACGGATTCGTAAGTCACCAAACTCGAAGCCAAGAGTTGTACATTACGATCGGCTAGCCATCTACCGCGGTTGTAATTAGCTCAGACTATGGTCACTATGGCGTACTTCCTCTTTTCTTTCATCTCTCATTCCTTTCCTGTCTTTCTCTTCTCTTCCTCTTTCTTCAACTCTTTTTTTTCTCTCACTACTTACGCCATGTTTAGTGTACATATTTGTAATATATTGGATTTTATTAATGTGTATTTGTTATTACATTGATTACTTATTACAGTGTAATTATTTATTATGATGATTATTTATTTATTAATGTGTATTTGCTTATTGTGCTATTGATTACTTGCTTGAATTATGTTCTTAAGATCTTGTTAAGTGTTATACAGTGTAGGTACCTGTGTGACCTCCTAACTAGGGATTGTACTGCCCGGGACGTGCAGTCCTTGGGAAGGGGGCAATGTTACGAATTTTCGGGGCAACCCGCTGCTCTGGGGCTTAAAATGATTTAAAATTCGTATTCTACGCTTCAAATAGATAAATTTTGCTTTTTGTTGCATCAAAATCGGCCAATTAGAACCGGAGATACGGAGGTTTCGCTTTCCCATATGTTTTTCTATGGGCTTCTAGAAGCTTCTAGTCCTAGAGCTTAGATCTCTTCACTTCTGAGGACTTATTTTTGGCGCCAAATTTGGCGATATTTCGCCAAAAGTCGCCAAGTTTGGCGACTTTTTGGTCATTTGGCGCGATTTTCCCAATGGGGCCTGGAAGTTGTTTTTCCTGCATTAAAAACGCATAATAACCTAACATTTCTCTTCTATGACGTAATCAAAATTCACGCTTTATGTAGAACCCTCGAGAAATTGACTTTTCTGGAAACCTCTTGTAGCTCCTGCGCCGGCTATTTATAGAAGAGCGCGTCGCCCCGACAGTCAGTGCGAGCTGAACGCTCGATGTGTGAATAGCTCTCGGTACGTTTGTGTGAATTGATAGTGCTATAGAAGCTGTGTTTTAGCTTGTTTTGTGAAGCTGTTTTCAAAGTGCTGTGTGTAAATTCTTCATTGCTGTGTCTTAAGGGATTGTGTACTATATCCCTTGAATATTTCTACGGAATTTTTGCCTGTGAAAGTGACTTATTTTGGTGTGAGAAATACAGCATTTGTGAGAGCTTCTGATCCAAGCGGATTGTTAAAAGCACGTTATTGCTAGATTGTGCTTGTGAATTGTGTACAGCTGATTGTACTACGAAGATCTAGAAGCAATAAAGTTTGTGTTCCATCCTGACAAGTGACTTTTTACTTGAACTTTTTACACCAACAGGACTTTAGAACGACGAACCCAAGGAGTAGCAGAGTAATTCCGCAACAAAAGATACATACATACATACATACATGCATATATATATATATATATATATATATATATATATATATATATATACTTACACACCCTCTCAAAAAGTGTGCTTGTCCTGTTTCATAAATTGTCAGACACTGATTTCCAAAGAAGGAACTAAAATTATGGTACGATATATTTCTTTGATTGAACGTTTTGATAGACGTTACATTCAATTTAATCAGATCATTGTGGCGCAGATAGCAGGATTTTAATGGTAAATTGTTTTCTTTCTATAAATTTATTTGTTTATACGAAAAAAAAACTATTTTCTACTATTCTTCCTTTTCAGTTGAGTTTTCCAATTAAAATACTCAATTGGGATTGTAAAAACTATTCTCTGAATTAAAAAAAAAAATAATAAAAAAATGTACTTTTCGAGGAGTACTTCACAAATCTGAGTTTGACAACATATTACTACTTTTATACATGAGCAGTCATTTCTTGGCGCGTATGCATGAAAAAATTTTGTCAAAATTATAGTATTTCATTTATTTGCAGACTAGCCCTAAATACTTTTAGCAGACTTGCAAGACTCTGGTTTGGAACTGCCTTCTGTGTTGCTACTTTTTTATATTTGCCTCCACTAAGATTCGTGCAGGACCAGCATCAACTAATTCGCGCAATTCTTGCTTTCTCCAACTAGCGCACTTCAGTTTGGAGCAATACTGGGGACTTGAAAATCTTAAAACCAAAAAAAAAAAGAAGTTTATCAATAGTATCTTTATTTGCCATGAGAGGACAGCTCGCGTCACTGAATGCGTCGCTTAGAGCTACATATACGTCCTTCCAGGAAGTTCCCGCCACAATTTGGGACCTCATCAGAAGATGGGGGCTTCTGAATATTGGCACCCCTCGGAAACTGCTAGCGACCGCCGAAAGGACTTTTGGAACCACGGATTTAACGTGCACGTACACCGCATCTACACGCTACTCTTTAGTGGTACGCCGGTATCGAACCCACAACCTTCCGGTTACGAGTCCAACGCCTTAAACACTGGGCTACCACGGCCCCCTATTCGTATCAATGAAATTATTTTTAATCACTTCGTAACAAGCCGCTAGAAAATCAAATTCGAAGATTTGTGAAACAAATTCAATCCATTTCAACCACGCCAAAAAGTATCGAAGCTTTGGCTGGCAAAAGTACATTTATTGATTTGGAAAACCGAAACACGAATAAATCCCCTTCAAAATAATCTCCTTGACAGTGCACACACTTCTCCTATACCTTCCACAAATATTGAAAACAAATCTGGAACACAACATTTGGAAATACTTGCCAACGCATTCCGCATGATGTCTTCTCTTGACTGGAATCACCTTCATCATGATAACGCACCTGCCCAGTCTGCTCATTTGTTTCAGGCTTTCCTCGCAAAACACAACATTTTCTGTTTGTCGTCAGCAGGGTTGGTACAGGTTCTTAATTTGTTAAATTTACAAGGTTTTGAAAAATTGCCCTAAAATGACCTACTATATGAAATACTCGAGAATACTTCTTTCCGTATAGGATAAGAAAACCAGGACCACTTTAAAAATATCAGACCATTATACGACAATGTATTCTAAAGACGTTTAGCTAATACAGAATTCCTAAAAACCCTGAGTCAGGGCTGCCTGAGCTACCTACTCCCACGACATGCCTCCGTGTGACCTTTGGCTATTTCCAAAACTGAAAATGCCTCTTAAAGGGACCGGATTTCAGTCGAGAGGAGACATTCTGAAGCAATAAGGTGGTACGGTTGCTGACCATTCCTAAACTGCGTTCCAAAATTGTTTCCAAGAACAGGGAAATGCAAAGGAAAATGTGCGCATTTGCCAATTTTAACAGGGATAAGTGTTTCAGATTTCGAAATCAATAAATGTATTTTGTCCAGCCAAAGCTTCGATACATTTTGAACACACATCTAATCGCACACACATATTGGTGTTTCTGTCACTCAATCGTCGTTGCTATGTTAGTCAAAATGCTAGAAAACGAACTATTTGGACACTTAAGAAGAATAATCAGCATTACTAACTGTCGTCCACTTTATATGCCTATGTGGCTCCGACGATGAGAGCATTTAGAAAACAATTTCGCATTCCTCGACAGAACATCTCTATGCGTCCGTACCATAAGTATAAATCAATACATCATACTCTCATAAGCTAGAGCGTATTATGTTCTTACATTCTTGCGCTTCTCCGCTAGTACTCAAAAACATATTCGCATGCAAATAACGATTTCGAATAGGAGAGAAGTACGAGAAATAAAAGGAAATCTGAATGCAATAAGCATTTTTCAGTTCAGTCTGCAGATTATTTTCCCTCAGTGTAAGATTCTGAGCCACATTTCCATAGATCCTTTAAAACTGCTTAAGGATTAGAAATCGCAGACGCATATAAATAAAGAAAGGACCATATAACAATTGCGTGATTTGTATTGGTAGACATGATATGAATGTGAAATCAGAGTACTCGCATTTGTAGTCCTGAAGATATAAATTTAAAATGAATTATGACAAAAAAACCATCAGGTACACGCAATTCTACTAGATTTATGCATTATTTTAATAGTACAGTAATATTTGGTTTGAAAATATTATTATGATAAAGCTACGACAATTAACTTTTATACTGTCTCCTTTATGAAATTCGTATCTAATAACTACTCGTGTTTATAAATTCAAAATGTCTTAAATGAATATGTAGCTGCCTTGTGGACTTTTATGGGAACGAAACTGTTGGACTGCTTGGTAAGGAGCATAGAAACCTCACACTACGCGTTCCTCCAAATTACGTGTAGCTGAAGAACATTCCCTGTTTATAAGCAATGTTATCATTACTTGGAAGATCATGCATGGTACGTCGCTAAGTTCCCTGGATTATCCATGCAGTGCTCCTGCCCCATATCTGCACAAACGGCTTTATCTGCTATGGGACTGTACGCATAACGAGTTCAAAAGTTTAATCTTAATGTAAATGAGAAGCATATACCTGCTGCCATTGCTCAGACAGTGCGTCTCCTTCTCGTATGATTGAATGTATTGATGCCTCTGTGGAACAACTGTTGAATGAGGGATGGACTGTTCACCAGTTGTTGATGAGTAATGACGTTTTAGACTGGGTTAGGACTCTAAGAAATGTAGATGAGCAATAACAGCAGTAGAATATTTAGAGCATGCGCGGAGGGGGACCTCATATCTGTCTGGGTTTGAGCACCCATCTCTGCCACCCGCCTGCGAGCGGTGAGTTCTCGGGTTCGAATCCCGCTACCACATGGTTGTCACTTTGCCCCCTTCTTCTGTGTTTGTACAAATGTTGTGTTTTTCTGGGATTGCTAATAGCTGTTTTTTGGAATTAAATAAATGCTGAACAGATATACAGGGACTATCTTCGAGATTGCAGTCAGAAACCTCAAGTGACATTCTCAATTCAAACAAACAAGCATATGCGGTGAATAAAGACACACCCAATTGACTTCAAATGGTGCGTAGATAATCATAAATGCTAAGCGGTATATATTAAATGTTAGCGCAATATTTCAACATTATTTAAAAGTAATATTTATTTTTTCACGAAAACTGCTGAAATTAACCTCTTTGAAATGTCAGTTCACTATTTAATTTAATGCTATAATATTCATACAAATCAACTACTGTTGTATATACGAATAAGCTGAAATGTTCAACTAAAACATTTCATCGTTTAAAAATCACAATAGACCAGTTCATGAAGATAATGAATGTCAAGCATGACTCTATGTTCTACATTTCCTTTTAATGTAAATAAATGACTGGATAGCACTACCTCGCACATTTAAATTTTGTAGTGAATGAAAATAAGAGAACATTTTATAGAGAAAATAAGAGAAAATAAGAGAACATAAGACATTTTTAAATTGTATTTAGTAATTTATAAAGAAAATATTTCTGATCTCCTTACAAAAAAGATAGTCAAATGCAGCATTAGTTGTAGGATATTTCAAACGCGATTATATTTTTGAAGATATCGTTTTGGTCGACGTTTCGACTACATCACTTTATTAGGAGAAAAAAAAAACTCGCTGCTGAGTTTTTTTCTTATCGTACTTAAACAAAAAGTAAATTCCCCATCATATATATATTTTTTCTTTCTGTTGTCTTTTTCTTTCTTTTTCATTGTGCAAAATCAGATTGTGTGGGTTTATTTTCTTTCAAAAAGTCAAACATACCACAATGCACACCCTAATCATTCTTCTAGGTTTATAATTGTACATTTTCAGTCTTTTTTCCAGAGATAATAACATGAAACAACCTCACATTTCTCGGGAGAGTTCCATTGTATAAAGAAGCCACAAAGCTGGAAAAGATCGATATACCTCGCATAAAAATCAGCAGAATTCTTAAGCGGTATGCAGTTCATTCTTTTGTGTATTTGAATATATATTCAAATATAAATAACGCATTTCAAAGAAGAAACAATGGATCGTGATATCGAAGCCCAGATAATATGGATGTTTATTCTTGGAATAGAAGATGCGGTTTGATCTGAAATTTATATGTACAAAAAGTATATTAATATAAAATGTCTTATCTGTCGATATAGTAATTCTAACTTTAGTTAATGTTTCACAGAGATAAATTTAATGAAACATACTATTATAACTTTTGTAGCTCAGAAGCAATTTTCCTTTCATTATTTTTGCAATATTGTATTCATGTTTATATTAATTGGCATTATAAGAATTGAATTTTTTCGCTATGTTATATCTATAAAGAAAATAAAAAATACTCAAATTTAGAATGAATACTGAAGTTTTTAGTGTAAAAAAATATATATTTTACGAAACGGTGTACTTTTTATATATTTCCAATCCCCCGAAAACGAGATTCTGTACCAAGTTAGAATATCTATCAACCTAACGTAATTTTTTCAAACTATAGAAGAACATATACAACTTATTTCGTTTTAAGTTTTTATTGTCTGATGTAATTTTATTTCTACTTATATTGTTTTTTCTTTGATGACAAAAGTACATTAACTTACAATATTTTTTACTGGTTTATTCGTAATTTTCCTTTACTTATGAAACCTATTATATCATGAAATATTTTCGGCAAATACTATACCACACCCTCGACAAATATTATACCTACTATAGTATAAAATATTTTACACAAAAATGCTACTTTTGGGCCTGCAGTTGTCTCGACAATCCCCTACACCATTTCTATGCTTTCAAAACAGGAGTTCCTTCTGTGAAAATGTTTCATTCCGTATGTTACTTTTTATTTGCTGGAGAGGATAATGTACTAAGACTCGATTTAAAAAAATTGACAATAAATCAATGAATAACGGGTTTGGTAGAGAAGAGTTTGTAGGTTTTGGTTTGCAAATAACTATTTAAGCTTATTCTTTGACAAATGTTGCGAGCGCTTACTTGAAATATGCATATTGTTTTTTAAATATTTATAGTTGTCAAGGGTGGCTCCAAGATTCAAAATTCTCCCACAAAGGGAAATTTATAAATAATCTGATAAATGAGACTAAAACTATACCGACAGGGATTCTGATTCTGAAATGGAAGGAATGAAAAAAGCGGGAAATAGTTATTTTCTCAAGATACAAAATATAAAGGCATATGTATTATTATTATTATTATATATATATATATATATATATATATATATATATCCATAAATCCATAAAAGGGTGGTCCAAATTTTTTTTATGTATCAGTTTGGTCACCTCATAAATTTGTAACACGTATCTAAAGCAATAACACTATAATTTCAGTTGCCTGGCTTTAGAGGAAGAGGGTGCTTAATAGAGTTCTTTTTAGAATTTTTTTAAAAAGGCTTAATCTTGATTTTGTTTTGTTTTGTTACAGCCCCAGTAGCATAAATAGTTCAAAAAACGTTCAAATTACGTTGTAAACACGTTTTTTGACGTTAAAAGACGTGTTTTAAACGTCTTTTGGACTAATTGTGCTACTAGGGAGATCAGTGGTATGTAGATCATCATATATGTTTTAATTTGATAATTAATTTTATTTTCCTATTCTAAATTTAAATTTTCTACTATTTTTAAAAGATTACTTTCTTTTTAAGGAAGGAGAAATACTACCTGATGTAACAGGTAATACGAAAGTAGACTGCCTTCTAATTCTTGACTTTAGAGCAGTCCGGATATATAGTGGGACCGGAAGGACCGGATATATAGCTGGACCGGATATATAGTGGTGCTTGTCTGATGTGCTAGTTGTGTGTGCCTTGTTTTACGACAAGCTGTCTTATTCCGAGAAAATGGCCACTGTTCAAAGATTAGATGTTGACGGCGATTCCCGTTTCCCCAGTAGCACAGCAATATTGGGCAAACTCGAAAACAGAGAGTTTGCAACATTGGCCAGTATCGGTAAAAGCTGGACTGGATATATAGTAGTGATTACGAAAAACTGTTGGACGTATCTAAACTTATTGCAAGACGGGGAAAAACACATCCGCTGTTTTGACCACAATGGAGCAGTGGAAGGTCCATTCCTATGGGTCCGAGCTATGGTTTTTGAGAGTACCATCCCTAACACCGGGGCCAGGGAACACATGTACACTCTCCTAGAAGCAAAGATGGGCAGTGATCTTTTATGGCTTGATTGTCGTCATCACGTATTTGAAATAATGGTTTTGAAATATTTACACTGTGTTTTGGACCATCAAGCTCTTCCGAAATTCCATTTTTCAAGAGATTTGGAGATGTTTTAGATACATTTCCTAAAGAGATTTCCAGTTGTCTTGACTCCAGTACTAGTGCAGAACAGTTTGCTAAAGACAATCTTGAGAGTCTCAGGCCTATTGTAACTCTTCGAAATCATTAAAAGGAGCTAATAAAACTCACAATGCAAGGATGCATTGGTGTACCCTGGGACAAATATATAATGCTCGATGGATGGCGAAACTACTGCATGCTGTGAAAATGTTTCTCTTTAGGAGTAATTCAGACGCATTTCAGCCAACCAAAAGAGAGGAAAAACAACCAAGATTTGCATCGCAACGCCTTTGTCAGCAGATACACCGATCAATGACTTGCAACTTAGGAACAGATTAATAATCATACGAGGCCATCATTTCCGAAATCGGCGCAGCAGCTAGGGTTGTCCTAGAGCGTCACCTGTGGTGCTTGTCTGATGTGCTAGTTGTGTGTGCCTTGTTTTCCGACAAGCTGCCTTATTCCGAGAAAATGGCCACTGTTCAAAGATTAGATGTTGACGGCGATTCCCGTTTCCCCAGTAGCACAGCAATATTGGGCAAACTCGAAAACAGAGAGTTTGCAACATTGGCCAGTATCGGTAAAAGCTGGACCGGATATATCTATCGGTTAACCTTTTGTCCAATATTGGAGATGGGCACTGGGCATTATCGGTGAAAGCTGGACCGGCCAATATTGGTAAAGGCTGTACGGATTTAAAACCTATTTAGTGTACTTTTATTTTAGGGATGCATCTTAATAATAAATCTACTAATTTATATTCGTAGATGGAAACAACTTTTTAAGTAAAATTTAAGTATTCGACCAGCTTAGGATTCAAACCTCTTGTCATAGGAGGGACAGTAGAATGTGCTTACCACTAGACGCCATGGGTCTTGCTCATGTATGTCTCAAGTTTGAAGTGAATATTTTTTAGTTACCGAATGAGATCTTTAAATATAATATATACGGCCGTATTCACCAAACATTGGACACGCGGATTAATCCTGAAACGCGTGTTATAGTCATCGGTAAGATAATATATTCGTATAAAAAAGATCATACACTTTATTCATTCATTATTTTCATACATTATTTTCGGTGAAAGGTAATACCTTTCACCGAAAATACAGGAATCTCCGGTACCACAGACTAGTTAAATAATACATACGATTAATTTAAACTGAGTTTACAAGTGATATTGTAAATTCAATCTGAAAGGAAACAGAACAAAGAAAAAAAAGTAATAAGTTGTACAAGAATGTTAGAAGTGAAGCCAGATAAGTCAGGAAAACGGGGACATTCATCTTAATGGATGGAAACAAACTCAAACGAAATGTTTTTGAAACTAATTATTTTAATGGATCACTTTCAGAAGGACAATTTTACAGACTACTGGACAAATTAAACGTTTTTGTAAACGCCTACTGTAGAGAAGACTGTGGTGGTCTGTTCCTCCCTCAACCAGATCGTTAGTCTTTTTAATTGTACCTAGCTTCCAATATCCAAAAAATCTTACCTTTTGAAAATCTTTCAATAATCCACCTGTCCTAGAAAACATTTCTAAAATGTATCTAAATTAAAATATTAAATTCACTTCTTATGGAATAAATAAATACATAAATAATTTCGAATTTACTAACTCAGTTTATTCGCAGTTGCAAACTAAATTCATTTATAATCTCCATTTTATTTCATTTGTTTAATGCTTGACAATTTGATAAGTTGCTTAAAATTTAATGAATTAGAGGGGAGATATGACCGGCTCAGTTCAGAGAATCAATAACACGTACCTTCGTTCGTGCATCATAACCTGCATCTGTATCCGTCTCAGCTATTTTGGTCAGGCATTGGTATGACCGTCTGCAGCAAACACTATGATGTATTTTTCCCTTCATTTAAAAAAATTTCGAGCTCTCTTTACGTCTTCTTTTTTTGGGGAATATCTTATTTTTTACCGTTTTCTTCTTTTCAGGCAATTTTCCTCTATTTAGGATTCGATTGCGGCTCTGATTCCTCCACTTTTGTATAATTTTTCTTTTAACTCTCCTTACTGTTCGCTGATTCATTTTTGGAGGTGTTACGTCATTTTCCATTCGCCTTTTAGTGCGAGTTTGCCTTTTCTACAAAATTTTCCTGCGTCCATTTCCCCCATAAATATTCGCAATTTATGGGACTTTAATGCCTGTCTTGCTTCTTACGTCTAAAAATGCACTTTGAAAAATATCTATAAACCAAAACAGTTTACTATTTTGGCTACTGATAAAAGCTTATAGCTACTGAAATTCGAAAGATGTTTTGCATTTAAAAGCAATATATCATCCCCCCCACCTAAGAAAAAACAACTGGTAATAAAATTCTGTAAATCATTATACAAAACAGGGCATGAGAATTTAATGATGATAGTACAAAGACTGTTACAAACGTATAGACAACTCTCATTTATCTATAAATATTGCAACCAAAATGGCGGAATGTGTTAAAGAAAAGGGACAAGAACTATATATGTAGGTTTTTTCATCCTCTCTGCATCTATTTTTCCAGAGAAAAGTGCATAAATTCATCTGGCATTCAAAAATGATGTCATCGTTCGAATTAACTCAGGGAAATTTTGCGGATGGAACTGAAGCGAAGAGACATTATTTCTCCTCTGATATTTTAGTACAGATCAGTACCTTGATCTGGAAAGACAAGCATAGTGTATAATTGCTTTGAAATATGGACACAGAACAAACTGGAATTCGTTGCATATAAAATCGAGCTCTATCGCGTTGTAAATTTGTAGCCTTACAGCATCATTTAAACGTACTTGAAATTAAAATGATCCAGATGCGCACGAAAAACACTCATTGACAAATATTGTTGAGTAGCTGACATCAAACGAATGAAATTAACTTTTGTTTTGAAAGACTTATTTCATAAAGCGTCACTGGAAAGTACGCAGGCACCGATCTCTTTCGCAGAAGAAGCTTGACATGCCCAAACATTATGAAAGCGAAAGTTCAGGTGCCCGAGGCATTCGTAATATTTGAAAGGAAAGTTGGTGGCACCCAGAATGCGTTCACATTTCATTCTTGTAGCTAAGCATTATTTCAAGCCAGTAATGCTCCCGTTAACACAACAGAGTTAATCAATATTCATTCTCGTGAAAAGAATATAAGGATATCTAAAATGATTGTTGCCTTGGTTGCCTCAGTCACGAGACAATAACACTTTTCTTTGATTTAATGAATAACTTAAAGCAAAAGCGACAGAACATCCGATATGTTTGTCACCTGCAGATTTCGAAACTATTTTCCACGAATAATGACATTAAAAATAATTCATGCTACTTATACCATGAAACCCATTAATACAAATGCTAAATCAGGTGACATTCCTTTTCTGAGCAACGCCTGTTTGTTTCTATTTTATTTTGCTATTTTTGTTACCATAAATCCATAAGTTTCGTGTGCAGTTCTATTATATA
The DNA here is from genome assembly GCA_038373885.1 of Cheiracanthium punctorium. NCBI lineage: Eukaryota > Metazoa > Arthropoda > Arachnida > Araneae > Cheiracanthiidae > Cheiracanthium > Cheiracanthium punctorium. Next base: position 1,734,059 of record JAWZYV010014086.1, on the reverse strand, counting down.
TGTAGTACTTTATTATATTGCGTGTAACTGACTATCAGAAATGTAGACAGAGGACTAAATTTTGCCTTTTTTATAAGGCTACATTGGTAATGTAGCCTTAAAGATGTCATTAAAAGTTATAATATATTTTTGCGATATGCTATAACTTTTGTTCAAGGAGGAAATTTGTCGTTAATAATATTACGAACTTCAACAGCTTGTTATTTGACATTGGCTTAGTAAATTATTTTTTTTCCTCATAGTAAAGTTACATATTGTGCTTGTTTAAAGAATCTCGGAAAATAATAAAACCTTTTCTTTAAAATTAATTTTGTCTTTCAGCAAAACAGTAAAATTTTTTGGAACGGTCGTAAATTCAAAAATTATAAATTATGAGATCTTGCGTAGAAGTACTGCATTACAGATTGCGTGAAACATTAAAAGTGTATTTGACTCTGCTGTTACTACGTAGCAGACACTATCAAATTGGTTCGAAATAATTCGTGAACTTAACTTTGACCTCACAAATGAGCTACGCAGTTGACCAGAATGAAATATTAATAATGACGAAATAAAGTTCCTTGTTTAGTCTTATCTATCTCAGAAAACCTGTGAATAATCGATTGGACCAAACACATAAAGAAAAACATCATTGAATCACCGATAGTTGGACTCCTATGTGGCTGTATAATGACGTTAGATAACACTCTACTTAAATGACTGTGACAAAAATAAAGAAATTAGAGTTGGAACGTCTTCATCATTGTAAACACTCTTCAGATCTATCCATCATGTCGGTTCCATGTGAATAATTGTGTTGTGGTAGTTGTTGTAAGTTTCAATAATACTCCGTTAGAAAACTGATTTCATGAATTAACCAAGTAAACTAACTTAACTAATTAGTGTTTCCTTTTCGATTCTCAGAAACATACCGTAAATTAAAAACTGTGTGAGATTGATAAACCTTGCTACGCAATTCATGTCATGTTTCCAATTTGTGCGATTCTAAATAACTCTTTGAGATTGCACAGTTTGATAGTTTCCTCCAGATTAAAATAGTTTCCTTTGCTCAACCATGGAGGATTCAAATATTTATGTTGAACGTTCCAGCGGGAGAAACGAAAATAGATAGTATAAGTAGATTTAATGGAATAATATGGATTAACGCACAATATAAACATCTTGCGCATTTAATTTACTAATAATTATTAATAAACTCCTCCACAAAATTTAAATCATGTATAAAAATAAACATAAATTCTTAATTGGATCCTAGGGAATACGTAGTTTGGCATTTTCCAAGAGATTAAAATAAATAAACTAAATTCTTCCGCTGAACCACGGAATACTTCAATAAGAAATGGCTTATCATAAGATTTTTTACCATAGTATGTATTAAAAGAATACTTTGCCTCTTAATAAATGTATCCTGCATATGAGGTTAAAAATATGTTTTTATATATCATTTTTCAACGGGAACCAAATTAACTATGCAATAAGCAATCCTACTTTAATATATATCCTGAGGTAGTTTCAAAAGAAGCGACAAACGGAACGCATTTTCTATGAATTTCATCCTTAACGACCTTGCAGTTTTATGATTAGCCCTGAAAATTAATTAAGTGTGAAATAAAACTATATTGTATAGTGCATGCAAAAGTTGAACATTTCTGTATTTGAATTCTGAAATGTCAACTGACATTCACATGTTTAGAAGAGAAACATACCTATGCTACCTTATTTATTTTCTAAATACACCGCGTCTAGCGCATATTGCATTTGAATAGGTACACATTACCTTGAATTTTGGTACTAAAAATATTCCAATGCAATTTATTATTTATGACCGAAAACATGACTTCAAAATGCAAATATATAGAAAATATTCAAAGAATATCAAAGTTTTCTTTCTATATTTAAAATTTCGCATAGTGATATGCAATATATTTTTGGATCGCTTTGTAAAGTATTGCCCCAGGATTTAGAAAGGAGATATCCATTATGTGCGGGAAATGTTTCAAGCGTTCTCAAGCGCATTGCACGGCACAAAATAAACATTAAGGAATTCACAATATATGCAGTAATATGAACGAATGATGCTATTTTGCCTTTTTTCCCTAGAATATTTTGAGTTATATGTGTATCTATGTATATTTTTTCTGTTTGCCATGTACACACACGCATATAAATAAATAAATAAATATATATGTGTGTGTGTGCGTGTGTGTGTGTATTTAAAGTAATTATTGATATAATAAAATTAAATTCTAATTAAATTAATTTCAACTGCTTATTTAAAATCGTTATTACATACTAACCATATTTCTCACAAAAATGGATTGCATCAAAGGAAATACTTGTATATTTATGTGAAAATTTATTAAAACTGTAATCTATATAGAAGAAGGGGGACTAGTGAAGAAAATTTCACCTGTTTCATAATCCATTTTTTCCTTCTAAATTAAAAATAAAAATTAAATACAGAACAATATTTTGACAACATAAAGCTTTCGTATAAAGCATAGTTTTATATATAGGTATCTTACATATAGACATATAGCATAGTGTCAGTTTTTCTTAAAATTTAGCCGTATTTCATTGGATTTCTTTTTCATAATTTATCCTTATTTATTTTATTTTGAAATAAAAATGTTCAGAAGGTACTTAATTTGCCTTACTGTACCCCAGCGCGGCACAATGGCACAGGGATTTCGATACAGTCGGGCAGTGAGTGAGGCATATACAAAATCAGCATATTATGTCAACGCATTATTATAACTATTAATAGTATTAGTGTACGCAAGTTCATATAGTCAACACAGAAAATATAGCAATAGTTTCTAAATGACAAGACGCAAAAATAGGCACAAACATTCAACACAATTCACAGTTGCAAAATAATGCTTGATGAATAGAAAACAATAAAGTGATATAACATTAAACAGTAATGGAGAACAGATTGTATTCAAACGTTTGAAGAGGATCACATGGGTGCCATTTTTTCTGTCATAACAAAAAGGCGGTTGACCTGCATTTTGTCACTCGTTGCCGCCACCACGACTGACTTCTTGAGTTTTCCGAATATTTCCAGGATTGACACATTTGGTGCCTTGGTGGCCGAAGCACCAGTGATACCAACAAAAGCCTTTGGATTTCTAATTAAACGGACGTCCTTTAAACCCTCTGGTGGCCAAAGGCCGGCCTAACGGCATTGCATACAAACAGCCAGGCGGCCGGCCGAAAGAAAATAATACTTCCTTCCCCTGTCTTGCAGCAGGCGGAACTTTTTACGATTGCTAGAAAATAGCCGATACGGGAGGCGCGAATACCTCCCACGACCCCCAGATGTATTTTCTCTTTTTTCTTCACACAAAAATTTCCCCAGTCATTCTTCGGCGCGGTCATCATAAACGCCAGCTCTAAAAGAAGGGTGGATTTTCACCACCACCCACGGTGAACTTCCATCAGGTAATTTCTAAAAGAGGTTGGGCAACGTTCTTCAAATTTCGGCCTGACTGTAGACTTCTGAAGGCTCTAATTGAAAGCTCACCCGAACGTCAGAGGGTTAAATTTGGAACGGCTACGGTGTCGCTTAGACTGCTTGTGCCATTGTCGCACACGATTTTACGGATTTCTATAGAGATCTTATTTCTTTTCGCAAAATTCTGATTATGTTAGCGCTGGAAGTGCTTACAGTTGCTACTTCTGGTTCTGCAACCTCATGTATTTTATCGGCGATTTGCGCGAGGTCTTTTAAAGAATCTTTACACGAAGACACTATTTGTTGAGCGTAGCGGAATCGCCTATAGCCACAGGGGCTGAAGTAGTTTATCATCTACTCCCTCTTTTGTCACGTTTTGCATCTGCGTAAGAAATTGTGAGGGTCGTAAATCTCTTAAGTGTAGATCCTGTAGCAGTTGTTCTAATTTCGCACCCTCGGATACTGAATACGGGGTGAGAATCCGGTCTTTTATACTTTGGTATGCCTGTTTCTCAGTGGATGTTATCAAGTATCTTTTACGATGCTAAAACTGTAGCATCTAATGCTGAAACTACAGTATGGAATTTTGTCGAGTCCGTAGAAATACCCTAAACAATGAATTGGGATTCTATCTGAATAAATCATATCTCGGGGTCTTTATGCCAAAATGATTGGACTCTGAACGCCACTTTCGCGACCTCAGTTGTGTTGTCTGCACTAGTCATTTTTACTAAGGCAAGTTATAGGTTAAAATATATAATTACATTTACATAAAAATATATAATTATAGTTTAAAGCATTTTTGCGATTGGAACTATGAGTATATGACTAACAGTTTAGGAAGTAGCCATTGGGTACCTTTAACACTGGGCACACTCTTTATATATATATGTATACATATATATATATATATATATATATATTATATATATATATATATATATATATATATATATATATATATAGGCAAAAAAATACTCGAATACTCAAAAAAAGCTAGAAAAAGTGCATATTTTCGTTAATTTTAGGAGATGTGGCAGGGAACGAATAGGAGGATAGTGAATATTTGGATTTTTCACAAACTAACCATACTATTAACCTTACAAAAATTTAGAACTATCCGATCTTGCGTATGATAAAACTAATATAAATATATATGTACTATTATATCTAAAGACTCATTATTTATTCACTAAATTCATTTCATTCACAGGTAACGTGATAGTCTGCAATTTTTTATTCATCCAGTCTCGTGCTTCGACAAAGCTGTATTAAATTCTTTTTATACTCGCTTTTCGCTTTTTTCCTCCTTGAATGCCACCTGTTAAGATGGCTTTGTATATTAAATACTGCATTTTTCTCGAAATGTTTTTGCTTCATTTTTTTTTATCTAAGTGATTGGCTGGTATTTTTTTTCTTTCTCCGTTACGAAATTGGAAGAAAATATAGAAACTTTATTTTGTCTTTTTTGGGTTTATTTAAAAAGGACCTTTTTTACTAGATGGCTGCATGAGAAAAACATTTAGGGCAAGAGAAAATGATATTGCTTTTCTAAAATGATTTTTAATGATACATTTTTTTCACTTCTATTCTTTAAGCATAAAGATTTTAAAACATTGTTTTGCAAAATAAGACTTTCCAAAACCTTAGAATTTATTTTCGATAAGGTTGAAATCAAGAAAAATAATTGGATTAGTAAAAAAAAGGAAACAGGAAAATAGTTAACCTTACAAAAGTGTTATATAAATATACAATAATTACGAATGTTAATTTAATTTTTTCAAACCTCTTCAATATGTATAATAGCATATTATATAACATACAAAATCAAAAAAGTTTAGAATTTTCATATTTTCAAACTTCTTTAAAATTACTTCGTCGTAAGCAACCTAACTTGTTGCATGAAAGAACGAAGAAACTGTAAATGACCTAAATGTTCAAGAACAGGAAATTAATAGGCGGTCCCTCTTGTCGCTGTCTTTTTGATACCTCAAAATCGTAGCAAAATATGGGAGTTTTGTGCCCAGAGCTCAGATAACTGGATGAGCCAATACATGGAATTTGCATCGGTCATGTGACAGGACCTCATGGAGAGTATAAATATGCACACACGCTTTGGAGCTCGCTTTTTGCGTATATATTTATCTTTAAATATACAGTAGCTTGCAAAAATTTTAAGACGATAGGCTTTTTTATCCCAACGTGTCCTGTAAGCAACATTTCTTGATGATGCAAATCTGAAAAGTATACCCTTAGTATTTGTAAATGGTGCATAAGTAGTATAGTGTGTAAAAATTGTTAACTCAAAAAGGCTGACCCTTGCTTTTATATGCTGAAGACTTAAGTTTTAAGACAACCTGATAAAGATTTTAGCACTTAAAATAAAATTTATGTGATATTGTCGCATACACAATATCAGGAGGCGCAAGAAAAACGACTCAGTGTCAAGACGCGTTACTCCGAAAGCAGTCAGTTCTGACGCAAATAAGAATGCTGTTCAAGTGTGAAAGGAGTATGGACTGACAGTGAGTAGGGGCAAGATAACACTTCTTACAGATGTATCAGGATTGTGTGCGTGTATCCCTGCAAAAATCCTCTCAATCAAGCAGGGAACGATTTTCTGAGATGGGGGCCCAGGGCAAAAGCTTTATTGGGGGACCCTCTCGCGAAAACGTTCTTATACCCGACAAAACAACTTTCATATCACACCCTATAAAGAAGGATGTTATAACAGCATAAAAATGATCATTTAATCAAGATGCAAAATAAAATTCAATAGTTCTATTAAAATAGTATTTTGTAGGATAATAACATTTCAACTACATTATTTAATTTCCAGTAGCTAATTTTACTCCATATTTTTGAAGTAACAGGTTCCACCATAATGTTGTATTTATTTTCCTAGAGCATTCATTTTATAGTGGGACAGATCGTCACTTTGCTCTACTTTGGAAGCTCTTTCCTTTTATATGTTCAGATTGAAAAGGAGCTCTATGGTTTCCTGGCAATCAACATACATCACTACATAGGCCACGCCTAAATGAGCTGAACAATTGCCTAACAAAAGAATAATAAATTGCTAACAAAAGACGTGGATATAATGCTATCACTACGAAACAGTAACAGAGTAATTGTTATTACTATTACTTTTCATAAAATTCGTTTCTATGTCTCTTATTTTAAAGTGAACAACGAAAGATTGGATAAAGTTCCTTTGGATAAAATCCTCATTAGTTTGAAATAAAGAAGAAAATTGAAAAAGAAATCAATTAGTTTATAGCATTTTATTAATGAGAATTTTGAAGGAGAAGCATTATGTAGTCTATAGACACTAATCTTATAAATAAAAATGAAATTCTGTTTGTTTGTTTGTTTGTGGATTTGAGTTGTATACAAATCCACAAAAATGGACCTATCAGCCTGAAATTTTGCACAGATATGTAAAATAATATAGAATAAATCATAGTCCACTTTAAAACTTTGAAAGTCCACCCGTTCCCGGAATTTAAGAGATTTTTTTATGTTCTCCATGCAAAAACCTTTCCGTAATTGTAACCCCTGTAGTGAAAAAAGTGTAAAATAAGGATCGTGGTTGCCATGTGTGGCGATTTTGCCGAATAAGATGTTTTAAATTCTCAAAGTAAAAATAAAAGAATAATAATGATTTTTTTTTGTTAGTTTATATTTGAAAGATTATTAATTTTTTATTATAATATCGTGTGCATGGGAAATCGGAGCAGGAATGAAATGTTTTATACGCAAAACAATAAGAATTGATGATTTCCGAGGCTAATATGTAATTTTTTTTTAGTTTGGCGAAAAAATAAAATGGCTCAAATGCTGATTTTGAGAAAGTGAGTTCTAGCGGTTTGCACAGTTTTCGGCTTGGTGCAATTTATTGAGAGCTTAAGGAAATAGATTTTTGAAAGCAAGTGCAAAGGTTTTATTAGAATACAGCGTTAAATTTTAATGATCCGTGAAGAAATAATGCAGTTATTAAGGGATTTCAAGCGATCAATCTTCAGCATTCTCGCCAATTGAGTGCATTGATTTAAGTTGGGGGAATTCCGCCAAATTTCAGATAATTGAAATCTTCGCATATAGTACATCGGAGTAACGATGAATAAAACACGTTATAGTTGATAATTTAAAAAAATTCGGTTGTATTAAGGGATTCCCCTTTTCAAATAAATGTGAGCTTTACTTTTTGGCGGCCGAACCATTTCCCATATTGATTGCTGCTAAGTCAATGCTTCGAATGATTTCCTGAAAAAACTCTTGCAAAATGGCGTATGTTGGCACTTTGGCGAGGCTTAGATTTGAAACTGGATTTTATTTGAGACTGGGATATATAATGATACTGGTTATAGATAAAAATGAATGTTGGTATGTGTGTATGAGGTTGAAAAACTCCAGCAACGTTGCACCATGAAATTTGGTTCACCTAAGTCTTTTATCATTGAGAAGCTTTTTATGCTATCCGTTTTCCTCTAACTTGCCACTAGGTGGCGCAGCAGAACGTCGTATTCTATTCCGTTTAGCCGTTTACTATGCGAATATCGTCCAACCGATTTCGATGAAATTTGGTACACGCGGATATTAGAACACGGAGAATATTTTTCAGTATCCATTTTGCTGTAGCTTGCCGCTAAATGGCGCTGCAACACATCAACTTCTATACCGTTCGACCGATCGGTATAAAATTTCTTATACTTACACATTTCAGCTCTAAGAATATATTCTAACTGCGTTCCTTTTGATGTTACTCACCACTAGATGGCACTGCAATGCATTATTATTTTAACTCGCCACTAGATGACGCTGCAGCAGGCCAAATTCTTGACCATTCAAACGGTCGCTATGAAAATCAGTATACATAGCTATTTGAACAATGAGAATATTTTGGCGTTATCCATTTTGCTATAACTCGCCACTTGACGGCACTGTAGCAAATCATTACTTTAATTAACCACTAGATCGCGCTGCAGTGTATCACTTCTTGACTGTGCAACTGATCGCTATGAAAATAGGTATACATAGATATTTGAACACGGGGAAGAGTTTGGCGCTATCCATTTTCCTATATAATTTGCCACTAGATGTCGCGTCGTCAGGGCTGTCCAGCGGATCGTCCTGAAGTTTCGTATTCATCGATATCTGAATGCGAAGAATATTTGCGCCGTATCCGTTTTGCTAAAACTCTCCACTAGATTGCGCTACGCCGCATGGCCTGCTGCACCGTACAAATGATTGCCATGAAATTCGGTATGCATGGTTATTGAACACAATATAAAGCGATATCCATTTTGCTATATCTCTTTATTACAATAAATAGTAATCCCCACAAGTCGTAATATCAAAAAGTCCATTCATTCCCGTGCGAAGAAGGGGTACTTCAGCTAGTCATTAAAATAAAGATCGGAAGACTGCTTTTCCTTGTGTCGTGCGTTGATCTATTGAGGAATGCACGGGACTTTACGGTGCCTACTCTTCATAAGACAGACTCCCTATATTTATAACAGGAAATTTTATTTACTATAACTACTTTTAAAAGAATTTTGCATGATTTTTTTTCAATTTCACAAAGTAAAACGAATGTTGAAGTAATTTTAAAGAATATAATGCCTATAAGGTTTGTTTTTTTCGTTCTCTTATATACTTTTGTTCCAGGGCTCCCAGTTTTAATTAAATATTTTCTATTAAACCGTCTTAATAGAGGCATCTGGTTCTGAAATTTCTATATAAGACGTTTTCCTTTCTTCTTTTCCCTCTAAGCTTCCCTTTTGTGTAATTTTATTTTCGAGATTTCGAAATAAAACAATACCTTTCCTCATAACTACAAGGGAAAATTGTCTTAAAAATGTGAGTTATCCAGAGAATGCTGCTGGTTTTGTATTGTGTGAAATGGGAATGGTTTGTTAGTGGCAAGTTTCTCATAAAATTAATATATATATATATATATATATATATATATATATTAATTTTATGAGAAACTTGCCACTACACACACCACTATAGACACACTATATACACACTATATGCCACTATATATACACAGACATATATATATATATATGTGTGTGTGTGTGTCTGTGTGTGTGCGGCAGTAGGTAGAAGTAGTAGTAGTAGTCATAGTTTTATTAGACAGTCGTTACTCTATATAATGAATTTAGAAATAATTGAAAAAAATTCCTTAAATTTGGAAGAATTGAACATGTTAAAGAGCTGGATATTTTCTATCTATTATGTTTATCGTAAATACAACATAATACAAAAAGCAATTATTGAATTTGCTACCTGATTCCATTGTTCATTTTAAAGATATTTATAAAAGAATTGAATTTCATCAGTGACATTTGAATCGTCATTTTAAAATTCTGTTTTAAATTCGTTTTACGAGGTTGCGTTAGTTGTTACGTTTTAACTGTAATGGCCAAGATATCTCCAATAAATACTGTCGTTTTTTGTCATCAGAATTTATGCAAATGGTAGAAAACAAAATACTGATAGTGTTTGCGCCAAAGGTATACTCGCACCGACAAAGAGCGGATCATTTTTTTCTCTTCACAACCAGCCAATGATATGAATAGGATGAAAAGTATGAGGTTATATGCAATTATTAAAATGTCTGTTAAATGTTTATTTGTGAAAATTTACATTATCGCTTATACAAATCCACAGGACTCGGCAGTTCGGATTGCAATTTTCCACATATGCGCAAAACGACACGTTGTCGTTTCTGATGCCCCCTAACAACCGCAACGGCAGTGCTAGATCTCTCCCCCCCCCCCCCCCCGAAGGGAGGCTATTGGCAGAGGGCGTGCGCCTTCCATTATTTTTATGGCCCCAGTGGGAGGAAGTACGATTTAGCCCGTGATCCCCTAATTTTGAGCCAATTCCAGAGGAGGCAACAACACCCTTAAATCGGCACCCACCCACAGAGGTATCGCTTAAAAACTCGGAGGACATTGGAGCCACGACAGATTTTACCTGCACCAGCTCCCATTAGCGGCAAAACGACATAGAGAAGGTCACTGAAACTTCATCAATATAGTTTTAAAGTGAAGTTGATTCTTTTATAAAACTTTAGATTAGTTATTGTGATGGAAATTTCACGTCATGTGTAAAAGAAAAAATCTCCCGTTATGTTCCAGTTGCATTAATTCCAGTTATGTGTGTTAGAAAAAGATAAATTTCTCCCGTGAGAAGAACAGGTTACCATCTAGTAAATTACACTTTGATTAACTTGTGCAGGAAAGTTTATCTTCTTCTACCGTGTGGGATGTGTATCTTATAATTTAACGATGTAGATGTTTCTACATTCTGCATGATTATAATGCGTCTTTGAAGCACAATGAATCTTTTCAGAGAAACATGTCTTGTTTTTTTTTTTTTTTCGTCTAAAGCATTTTTGAAATTTCTCCATTATGTAATAAATGAAGAACGTATAGGGTATATCAGAAGCATGGTAACAGGTTTTCTATACAATTGAGGTAAATGGATAATGTAAATTGAAAAAAAAATGTTAAAATTAAGGTAGGAAAGAAGAATACGATAAGATAAAATTCCTCTTGATTTTTTTTTAAATTTGCATTTTTTAATTTGTAAAAAAAGCCCCATACAAAAATATTCTCAATTAGTGAAATGTTCTCCATACGCTAATGAAATTGATATAGGCAAGTTTCCTGTTTACAAACAAACCACTTCCTGTGACTAACTAATTGGTCTGTTCTGCACACTAAAAGAATTAATAGGCAGAGCACGCCAGTAATACGAACACCTCCTACATTAAGAAAGCTTAACAACTGAATCTTTGACGTCATTATTAGGCCTATGAAAATGACGTGATCAAAGTTTTATTTTCACAAAGTAAAGCGATTTGAAATATTTGGTGAATGCTACAAATATTAGAAAAAATCTTAAAATTAAAATTAAAATATCTATCTCATACAAAATTATTCATTATGATCTATTTCCTCATCATATTATCGAATTAGTTATGGTTAAAAACTGTCATTTGTCGTAAAATTAAATTTTCTCTACAAAATTATTAAAATGTTGTGTTGCGTGAGAAAATTCACCAGAAATTTGAAATAGTTTTATTTTGTGAACATAAAACTTTTATGTGTAGGCCTAGTGATGACATGAAGGCTTGGTGGCGTAGCTGTTGCTAGGCTTCCTTTATGGGGAGGTTTTGGTAATACTGACTGGTTTGCCCACCATATTAGCTCCTGACGTCACGGCAAACTGTAAAATTTTATCCTTTAATAATAAAACGTCCCAGAGGTATATTTATAAACAATGATAAGGGGCTACACATGAATCTGAATGTGAACACTTAATGCTTGAGTGCAAAAAATTATTTTCTTTCAAAATTTCTGCACGATTCCCGAAGCTCCATCATCCGTCCTGATTTTGTTCAATTCGACAACTATTGAAAAGTTGTTTAAGTCAGTAAATATTTATCTACACATCTCAGGCGGTTTCTAGTATATTATTCTCGAATTTTATGTATCACCTCATTAGTGTATGGGACACATTTTGCTAATTGGACTTTTTTATACAAATTTAAAAGGCATTACTTTTAAAAAGTGTAATTTTTTCTTACCTTTTTCCTAATTTTTTTTGAACAGTTTTCCAATTTACATTGCCCATTTGTCTCTAATAGAAAAATAATTAAAGCGTGTTACTATATTTTAAGGACACTCTGTCTACATATACATATGTATATGCATGTGCGTGTGTGTTATTAAAGATGAACTTCGAGTTTTGTGCTGAAGGTAGTTTTGTGTCGAATAATCATTCTATAAAATTGGACGCTGGGCCAATTTAGAGTGATTCATGCATTGGAGAGAATTTGACGATTCGCTTTTGCTTAAATTATTAAAATTAGAAGATTGCATGTCTTTAAATGGTATGTAAGGTAATGTTTAAAATTTAGATAGGAGATTGAGCGCGGTTCGCAAAATGTGATAAATATTATAATCTCTGACTTGCATAATTGTTAATGTTCAGGGAACTCTGTGCGTAGGAATGCTTTTGCACGTTACGGCACTAATATGACATAATCTTATATAATAAAATCCGAGAGTAAACATTGTATGTAGCTATGTATGTAGGTAGGTAGGTAGGTAAGATTCTGACCACCGATCTTCTTGCGCGCGTCTCTCGATCGCATTGCGTCGAGATGGTTGATCGCAGACCCACCGAATTTTGCATACGTCTTCACTAGGTCAGATCCTAACACGCCTCGGAGCGATTTTTTCGAAATTCGAATTAGAAAATGTTTTATTTTATGTTTTGTCCGATTTTTAGCGATTTTTCACGCTTAATACGTAATAATGTCGGAAATTGCACTCGCAGTAAAACGAAATTTACATCATCGGATAGAGGAGAAAGTTTTCTTTTAAAAATTGTTTGTTCGGATTCTGTGACATAATTTGCAGATTTTTGGGAATTTTTCAAATAAAATTAAATTTGACGCTGACTTTCGTAAAATATTTTTAAAACTGCTGCATCTTGAATTCTATCTGTCATATCTTTTTTTTATATTTCGGCAAAAGACGGAGCATACAATTCGCCCGCTTTTAAAAAGAACGCAGCTGGCTGTGCGGCACAGCCAGCTGCGTCAAAAGAAAGGGTCTCTAGATCTGTGGCAGGCGATCAACGTTTCGATCGTCCGCCATCTTGCTGGTAGTCAAGTCGAGCGATGGTAACGGCTGCCCTTTTTTTCAGCATTGGGCAATCTAACCAGCTGTTCTCGCATTCTTCCATTTTTCAGCAGATGTCAGTGCTGTTAAAAATAATCGTGACCACTCTTTTACGGGAAATGACGTGCTGAACAGTAAAGGATTCTCGTGGAGCTATGTCACCCGCAACTATTATTATAGAAATCAAATCTATTCTTCGTGACCGGCAACAGTTAAAACGTCGGAGTTTGGCGTTCCCAGAGCGGGAATACTGCGCGTTAAAGGGTTAATATTTCGATGCCTACCCCCCCCCCCAGAGAATTCGTTACGTGGAGTGAGGACTGCGACACATCGTTTGCGGCGAAGGAGAAAGCACCGCCATGTTGAGGTCGTTTTGCTGCATTACTTAATGCCCGTTTAGTATAAATTTTCACTTGGAGAAGCTAGAACGTTCGTTTGGGTTTCAATCGTCTGCTCTAGACAAGATCTATCGGTTGCCTATATAGTGTGTCCCTAAAAAGTGGTAACGGGTTTTAACTCTTTGTCTAATAGAGATAAGTGGGCAGTGTAAATTGAAGAAAATGCTCGAAATAAAGTCGGAAATAAGACTGCGTTAAGAAAAATTTCCTCTCGTTCATTTACAAAAAATTACACTTTTTAAATTTGTATACGACTCCCGTACAAAAGAATTCCCAGTTAGTAAAATGTGCCCCATACACTCATGAGGTGACGTACCAAATGTGAGAACTATACTTTAAAAAGTGTCAGAGATATGAAGATAAATATAAAGCTGACTTAAACCACTTTTGCATGGCTCTCGAAGGGAAAAAATCACGTCGGATGATGGAATTTCGGAGGTCGTTCAGAAATTATGAAAGAAAATCTTTTTTTTTAACCCTAGCAATAAATGTTCACATTCAAAATTTTGTGTAGTCTCCGATCCTCTTTCTTTGAAGATATCTCTGCGACGGTGTAGGATGAAAGGCTCACATTTGGTATATCTCTGGAAAAAAATCATTATTTCCAAATTTTTCTTCGCTCAGATCTCTCATGATAGGTATTTTTAAAGAAACAAATTAGCTAAACAATGAGCTAGCCTTCATTGCATCATCAACACTCAACTTAATTCTTTAAATTGCAGAACAAGTCCTACAATTTGTGACATCAAAACTATACTTATAAACTTTGAATGCCCGAAGCAGGCTCTGTGCAACAGCTTTTCCTATGAATAAAAAAAAAATCTCATTTTATTACACAATTTTTATTCAAAAATTTAGTCATAAAGAAAAGGTTCTTTCAGATCATATTACTTTTGTGGCACTCTTAGTTCCAAAGCCTATCCACCACGACAAGGTGGTGCCACATCGGATAGGATCGGTTTTTAATTGTCCCGAGGCCAAAAAACGTATAAAAAGCAGATATTAGATCGGTTTTTAACTGTCCACAGCCAAAAACCGCATAAAAAGCCGAAATAGTTTCGGTTTTTAATTGTGAGCCAAAAACCGCATAAAAAGCATTATACTTTTATAATTTAGATCTTAAAGCAAAAAAGAAGGCAAGCTAAACGCTTCCTAATTTTTTTGCTTTTCGCCTGTTGTGCATCGCTGAATTGCATCAACGGCGCAACACTAAAAAAGCAGTCATCCAAAAAACTTTCCATCAGATCTTTTGGATACTGAGGAGAGTATTTGGGTCCTGCAACACTTAACAAGCAGTCGCCCAAAAAACTTTCCAACAGATCTTTTGGATACTGAGGAGAGTATTCGGGGACTGCCAGGAAACGGGAAGACGCCGTAGCGTAGGAAGCAAGCGAGGACTTTGCATCCACAAATTCCTCGACATCAGAGTCCGACTCACTTTGGGAGACAGCGAGACTCGGAACTGGTGCAAGGAAAAGCATTTTGGGAGAAAAAATTCAAACTACTTAATTCAAAATGCTTAAAAAGTATAAAAAATACAGTTTCAAGCACAAGAATATAGTAGTTATAAAAGATCCAAGCATCAATCTCAAGAGCTCAGATAGAAATGACTTATGTTGTTTATTGTTGCAAATTTTTCTCATCGACAACAATACGTCCCCATGGTAACTTTGAAAGATTAACTTGGTTATTGTTTAAAACAATGTAGTAAGGTATCAAATAGAGTTTTGTTGTGTTCATTTGTTTATAGAAATTTTTGCGTTATGTTGCGATGTGTTGGTTTAACAAGAAAACTCTGTAAAAGCATGCCTTTGGGGATGCTTTCCTATGGACTGGCCATTTGTCTGACCCAGATACACAGCGATCTCTCAAACTACAATGTCACTGAGCCACATTAGTCTACATTTTTGAAGTGAAAACTTCTTTAGGCGCGCTGGGCACTTTTGGGATGGAGAAAAAAGCATAGAATTGGCGTGACCTTCAGGCTGAGATACATGTGGCGAGAAAGTGAATTGTTGAAGTGGAAACTTCAACAATTCACTTTAAGGGCGAGATTCAAGTGAAACGTGCACGATCGAGTTCGAATCGAACGTTTTTCAGTCCCCAGTTCCCAGTTCAGTCCCCAACAATTCACTTTAAACTGCGATTATTCGACTTTAACGTCATGATAACAGAGATAGCTCATAAAAAGCTTAGTAAATTAATTTAAATTAAGTCAACAGAAAAATGGTTTGCAGAATACCTTTGCTGTCCTAAACTGACTGAAGGCACGACCACAATATTACATTCGAGCAATCTACAGACAGCTTCGAACATTTTTGTGCTGTAAGGAAGTGCAAATTGTTTTTACTAAGGTTGCTTATGCAAACCATGTAACATATATTAGGAAACTGTCGTCTTCACACTTCATTACTTTGTTAGCAGGATGGGGAGGAAATTAAGTCTTGCCGCTATGTTAAATATGGTTTTATTCTATTTTTTAAATAGCTTATGCAAGTTCAATTCATTAGGGTTGCTGAAAAGTTTAATCTAATTTAGTGATGATAACTATTTGACGAAATGGCGTGAAAGTGAACTTTTTCTTTAGCAATCAAAATTTCATTGCATATACACACGAATGATGGCTCATTTTATGCCAATCGTATTCATGCTTTCGGATTTTTAATATTTCTGCGCAAAACTAAGAGATTAAGAAGTTTCTAGTATTTTTTTATAAAAATTGAAGACGAAATGCACTTCATTTAAGAACAAGAGTAGTTTAACCAGCCACTCGTAAGGTAATATGTTTGCATATTAAGAAATTAAGAAATAGAAAAAATATGATAAGACTCCGTACTGGCTTACTATACTGGCTTGAGGTTTTTGATTGATATCATTTGGCTCTTAATAATGCATTTTCTCTCACAGTGTCATTGGAGTGTAATTCAAATTACGCACAATTTATTGATACATAGAGATATATAAGTATATATATACATATACAAGTGTGTGTGTGTGGGGGGGGGGTTGTCTTCAAACGAGACCCATTCGCACAAGTAAGTTATCGAAATAATTTTCTATATATTACCGATGACATACATACAAGAAGAGCTACGCCTTTATTTGAATCAATCTGTTTTCCTGAG
The DNA here is from genome assembly GCA_038373885.1 of Cheiracanthium punctorium. Taxonomy (NCBI): domain Eukaryota; kingdom Metazoa; phylum Arthropoda; class Arachnida; order Araneae; family Cheiracanthiidae; genus Cheiracanthium; species Cheiracanthium punctorium. The sequence goes on along the minus strand of JAWZYV010014086.1, from coordinate 1,717,366 downwards.
ATACAGTTTTCTATCAAATTTTCTTTTTCCTTTATATATATATATACTAGGTTAAGCTTACTCTTTATTGGAAGTTCTTCCTTTCGCTTTCGAGTTCATGTGCTTTAGTGCAATTTCAGTTTTCATATATCATGAGAGAAAATCGAAGATAGATTGCGAATTTAAAATGAAATTGTTTCAAGCGATTTTTTTTTCTGAAATTTGTTGTTTTGAAGTTATTATAGCGTTATTTTTATATCATTTCTTATTGAAGAATACATTTCATTGAGTGAAAATTCGAAGAATATATGAATGCTTAAGGAAGAAATACCTTTAGAACAGGTTTCTACTAAATGATAGTAAAAATTTAGATTATATTATATCAGATATTTTAAAAATACCCATAAGTTACCATTAAGAAATTTCAATCAAAAAATACTAAAAAAAAAAAATGCCCTTCATTCGTTGAAATTTTTTTTTCATGTTGTTATATGTATGATTATATACTGTATTGGATTGCCCTTAAACGCTTCACAGATTGAAAATGGAATTTTTAGTGGACTTTTAGTGGAGCTATTAGTAAAACTTGACAGCTTTTTATTCCGCCTTTATATTCAATGGTTAGTCTTCTTATGGCCGTATTGACATCGCGATTATTTGTGAATCATCCGGGGATAGGCGATTTGGAAGAAATTTGTTATTTTCAAGTACAAAAATCTGTTCTTGATCTCTTCCTGAGCCCAACCTCGACCAGGGGTTGTGAGAGAGTTAGTTGTCAGAGAATACAAACCGGTTTCGACGCTCCGCCAGCCTCCCCGTCGCAAGCGTCCCCCAAGCACGTGGTGCTTTCTGGCGAATCATAGCGAGCTGTATCCACTTTATTCACCAAAGCCAGGTATTATCTGCGGATAGTAGAAGTCGGGCTTGGGAATAATAGGGGTATCACACTAAGATCCGTCGGACCATCTTTCCGGCAGATCAACTCTTCAGCGGATTTTCTCCCGTCGTTGCCTTGACGACGACGACCTCCAACTTTTACCTTTCGGAACGAAAAAATCCGAGTTGGCCGAAATTGCGGCCAAACAGAGTACTTCTTCCTGCTAAGTCATAAGCAATGGCGAGTAATGGCGACCACTTCTGTGTTCGAAGCTTAGCAGCTTGGCTCGATATCAGAATAGAATCGCAATCACGCACGTGCAAATAAAATTATGGCGGCATTCAAGTGGAGTTTGGATTTAGAAATGGATTTCATCGAAGAAATAAAAAAGTTCCCTTGCATATGGAATCCTCTACAAGCAATTTCAATAAGAATTGAGTGAGAACACCAGAAAACCTTATGTTAAGATTAAAAAACATAAGGTTTTCGTGTGTTCTCACTCAAATATAAATTAGCTTTGTTTGAAAACAGTTGGTTATATTACAAAATTATATCTAATTATTTTATATTATCATGTTGAAATGTACCCATTTGTGTTGCAATGATCTGGGTCATTCTATAAAAAACACAGATTTTCAAAGTTAAACCCCCCCCTTTTTTTTAAATGGAAATTTTGGACAGAAACAGATGATATATACTTGTAACAAAGATTAAATATACTTTTATGAAAGAAGTAATGAAATCACGATATCTTATTACTGCTTTCCATACAGAATGTAAAATTAACTTTTGTTTTAAAACTAATTTTTTAATGGAAAGTCATAGAATAATTAAAAATTATATACTAGTCTCATAATTTATTTTTTTAAAAGTTGTCTTCTATAAGACATTTATATTATAATGGAGGATACAAATTGTTTTGTTTTGTTTTTATATAACATGTTGATTTAAAGCTAACACATAATTTTTATATATATATTATTAAATAGTCCTTTATTTTTAACTGAAAAAATAAACATAAGTGAATAAAACAATTTTCGCTTTTTAAAATCAAGAATGGGGGATATGCAAATTTAAAGATCTATTTGATTTTGCAGATAAATTCTCACGTTCTCACAAATTAACCTAATTAACTTCTCTGCGAAGAACAGATATTAAATATTTGGTAGAATGACTGTATTCTTCTTGAGCTGCAATGATTCCAACTGATTTGCAGGAAAATTTCACTTTATCTTCAGTATTCGTTTAGAATCTTTGCAGCTGAAGACTGGATGCAAAATGGTAGACGGCCAAAGTGTGAAGGTCCCGGGTTCGGGTCTCATCGCGTGGTCGTCGATCTAACGGTCTGGAGTTTTGGTAGGTTTTCTCCAGTTGTAACGTGAATACGCGTTAGAACCCCTTAGAAAGTTCTCCTATCAAGGCATCCCCCATCTTAGGCAGATACCCCTCGCGCAGTTTTGTCTTAATCACACACAATCACAATCACTCAAAATGCCCATTCTGCACTATTTATTAATGTGTGTTTTAAGTAATAGTTATTTGTAAAGTTAATAATATTATTAGGCTTTGTTTGTTGTTTTGGTGATACTGTGAATTGTAACTCTTGCAAAATATATGATTTTTAAAATGATCACTTGCTTGAAGCATATATATAAGAGGGGCTGTGTACAGAAAACAAAATTGTTCAAATGCTTTGTTTTTATATTGAACAGTTATATAGTTGAAGTTAGTGAGCCCTTTGCATATCCAAATTTTTTTCACCTCTCATTTTGATAGTTAATCTTTAATTTTAGCGATATCGGCTTTTAAAATAAAGTATATGAGATTAAATGAAATAGCTCTCCATTAATAATATATATATCCCAACTCTCAAAATTGAAACACACTTTGTTTCTAAAGAATTAACATAGCGTGAACTAATTGGGGTTAACAAAGTGGACCCAGCCCAGTAAAACTCACCCGAGTTTTTCGGGTGTGTCCGCCAATAAAACCCCTCCTGGGCAGTTGCGCAGAGAGGGAGGACATTCTTTACCTTTCTTAAAACATTTTTCAAATTGGAAGTGCATATCTAAACCGAACGGTTCGGGAATTAGCTATTGGGTCACATTAAGGCTGGACACCCTGAATAAACACACACACGTAAGTGCAGATCCATCCCAATTATGTCATTTGGGAAGGACATAATTAAATTACACCTATTAAAAGCAGTTACTGGTAAATTAAAAAGTAGACGCGAAATTCTGAGTCACGGTTAGTAAAATAATAACCTTCATGCCAAATCAGCGATGCGATGACTATTTGGCGTCGGAGACAGTTTGTTTACTTTTGCAACCCTTAAAGATAACCACGCCTTCAAGTCCATCGGGAAAGTTGGTCCAGCTCGGAGTTGCTGGGATTTTCCCTTTAGTGAGATACCGGCATAAGGAAGAAAAAGACCCGTAGACAATTCACGGATTGTCCTCCAGTGCGAACAGAAAGATCCACGAATGTCTGGAGAAGACCTCGCTCTCGTGAATCGGGTGTGATTGGTATAATATTTTACTGAAAAGTGCATTTCATACATTGCAAGTGAGTTTTCTTGCTGAATTATTTTAAAAAACGAATATGATTTGGACTTGAAGAGCAGAAATATGCCATTCAGTCCAGAAGTACTTGTAATAAAACAATTTTTACATGAAATAATGAATACATTTTTTTGCATGCTTTATCAAGTTGATTTGCTGGGAAACCTGTGAATAAAAGTGACATTTAAGAATGCTCTTCGTAAGCATTTAATTTAAAACTAGCCATCGGTTTTTATTTTATATAAAAAGTATTATATACCATGGTAGTATGAGGAGTTTTACTGAGTTTGTATACATTTTGGATTTTTGCCAAAAGCGTAAAATATCAGACCTCACAGGTTTTCAAAGAGGCCAAATTGTAGGAGCCCAACTAATAGGAGCAAGTGTGACCAAGATTTAGGCGTTTCTAGAAGAACTGCGTCTAAAGTCAATACAGCGTACTCACAACGTGGAAGACAATCACGATGAAGCAAAATATTGGATGGAAGGAGAGTCTGAATAAAAGAGACCGATGAGTATATAACATGTTTGTATAATCTAAAAAAAAAAAAAAAAAAAATTGCAGAAAAACTGACCTCAGTCGCTGGTCTGTCATGATTTTTGATAGTTAGGTGAATGGACGGATGGGATTGCGTCTGCCCAAAGTTTATAATCCTCTAAAGGACTAAACAAGGGTCAATTTTTACGTTAAGGAAAACTTTTAGGCGTATTGGAATTCTCGGCATTAAGAGTAACTCGCGCCAAGATTCTTGAAGAGTAATTCGAGCCAAATCAGCTTGATGGACTGACCTATCAAGAAAACAAGTAAGTTATGGTCTTACTCTAGGTAAGTGTAAATAGCGTGAAAGCACATCTACCGAAATTACTGAAGCAGGATACCACTCCCCTACCTCCCGAAAAGATAAGAAAATGAGACAGAAAATTCACAAAGGAGGATATATTCTTTTATTAATGAATCATTTATTAATCAATATTATTTATTAAGAAAGAAGTTAGAAAAGAAAAGTAGAAGTCAAAATCGATGTTTCACAAGGAAATGATGACACTGATATCCTCAAAGAGTCAAATTATTTCTTGCTAGATGTGGGCCACAATCAACAAATCTTACCATAAGGAGTAATGACGGATGAAATGAGGGGTACTACAACCTACCTTCTGATATTCTGCTTGTTCTTTTAGAACGATGATTCTGAGAGATTATTGATTTTCCTTGACGGATGTCTGTACTAGATTTATGATTCTGGTGATTCTGCTATCCTGTTGAGTCCGATATAATAGTCTGGCCTAAAACAAATTATTGACTATTACTATCGCGCAAAGAACCACATCTCCCAGGTACTTTCGTGTTTAAATTTTGAAGGAATATACGTCGTGAGTAATATGAAATCCAATATAGACAGGTTTTGTTATTTTTTATACAGCTTAGTAAACGTGCTAAATAATAATTCAAATGACCTAGTTTTCATAGCGTGTCCTCAGAACTAACTGAAAAGGTGCAATGGGTACTGCTAGGCAGGTTGTTCCGCATGCACAATTTGGCGAGTTAACATCATATTTACAAAACGTTGAAGTTGCAGTTTGTGCCTCAAATTTTCACACTTGGGATAAGGATGCAGTGTAATAAATGCCAGATTTTTACTACTGTTAAATTATGTGAACAATTGCAGTCTCAGTCAACAATTCTGGTTTAAAAAATTATTGCGATCAGCAATGAAGTTAGGAAGTATGATCTTTATTCTAATTTTTTTCCCGGAAGGATAAATATAGAATAATGTAAATTTCTGGGAATAAAAAAAGCATTATTGGTAATTCTCTTCACATCTCCGTAATCTTCAACGATAGCGAAAAGAAGACAGAAACTATATCTAAATATAATTGAAAAAGGTAGTATAATAAAGACATTGCGGGCCGAGTTATATAGTATAGTTGAATGTTTTAGATATAAATGATATAAAAGTGTAGATGTTAGATAAATACATGACTGGAAATTAAGAACTTTGAAGAGAACTATTATCTGATAGTCACAGCAGCTAACAGAACTGCCATATGAAGAGCTTCTTTCTCCATAATTACCATCAAGCAGTGCAAATACTACAAGGAAACCAACGGACTAATGTGTTAACAAAGAAAAAACAACAAAAAATAAAGTACCAAATGATGAATAAAAATATCACGTAAAAGAAATTGTAGGGCAAGGTGGCCGAAAATGATTCCCTTAAGGTTTAAGCCTGTATAAAATGACATAAATGTTTAAATAAAATTTTTTCTTGTTGCTATCATATTTTATATTATTTTGATTCATAAACGTATTTTAATAATTTTTAAAAGCACATTGAGTAATGAAAAAAATGAGATTTTGATAATGTGTCATAAGGAACATTTTACTCTCAACCAAAGGGCAAATCCTTCATTTGAAAATAATTGTAAATTGATCTTTATCGGGGAAAAAAAGTAAAAGTATTTGTGACAATACATAATGAAAAAAAAAGTTTTAATATGACGTAGCATGCATAATTTATTTTAAGAAAATTTTAAAATAAGAAAAGTGTCACAAGCAATGAAATGGAATATTTCAAAATTATCATTCAAAATTTATACCCTACAATAAACACTGAATTCACCCATTTTGAGAACGGTTGAAGGCCTGCCATGATGATTAGGACCACTGTCTTCAGTGGATGGATGATTTTACTCGGCAAAATGTCTGCTCACTTTATGCAATATTACTCGATGATGCCGAGAAACATAACGAAATTAGCAAGTGCAATTTTTATCTAAAAACATACTCTATTCAGTAAACCAAGTGGTATTTCTATACATGAAAGACTGTATATCTAAATAGATAGGAAAAGTAGAGTTTATGACAATGTTATGAAACACAATTTTTAGACGAATTCTATTTAGACGTGGTAATGTTTTGACCGCTTGAATACTGTCATTGCTTCTTCACTTTTGTACAGCTAGTTTTTGTATTGCCCGGTAGATGCCACGACTGCATCTAAGAAAACATCTGTGTATTGTTTTACCCGCTAGGATCATTTTGGGCTACCTTCCCCTATATGGAACGTTTGTCCGGATTATAAAAACAGGCTTCGAAAGAAGTCATATGAAAATTATACAAAATGAGAACTGAAATCATGAATCAGCTAAATTTTTAGTTTCATTAATTATCCCAATAACAAAAACATAAAAATGATTGAAAAGTACTTTTCTTTCGTTTAATCATTTTGTTCTAATTAAACTGAAATCCAATTGAATATGTATGGCAGATACTCTACTACATTCTAATTAAATAAAATGTTACCATAATTCTATATTTTTGATATCTATTGGTTCCACACCCAAAAAATGTAGAAGGAATATCCTGTCCCCTGTGGACCTCCTAAGCATACGGCAATTTTATTCTTTAGTTACTACGGTATTAGCCAGAATCCACTTGGACGTGGGGACCTATCTTTCAGTTGTTGAGCAATCGGGAAATACGACAAAAGATAAGGGTACTAAAGAGTCAGTTTTAACGTGTTTATTACAGCCCTAATTAAATGCGTACAATAATTACGAAAACAATCACACTTATTTTTCACGAAAAAAAATTCTCATGCCAGGAAGCTAGACAGTAAGTGTGAAAGTACTGCTTATCAGTGAGTCTATATGACTAAGATATTTCTATAATCGGCTATAAAATAACGCAATACCGTGTATTATTTATAATAGCAACATGAGCAGTAAAACACTATAATAAAGTTTTCTAAATTTTAATAATACTACAATACTTATGAGGACATTTAATAAATATACAATAATGCATTTAATAGTTCTAAAATATACATTAATAAAAAATAACGCTAATATATGTTCGAGGCTAGACTTAATGAAACACTGAATATTGGGAAATGACTAAAGTATGCAAGTCCAGGGTTATGGTCTCTTACACATCTGTTGGTCTAATGCTTTAAAGTTGTGGGTGGTTTTCTCCAGCTGTAACGTGAATACGCGTTAGAGCCCTTAAAAATTCGACCTCCAAAGGCATCCCCCTTAGGCAGATAGCTCTCACGCGTTTTTGCCTGAACGATAAACCAAGTAGGTTAATACTCTTTGACCAGTTTTTAGATACAAACTTAAACATCAGGTTTGAAGGTGGAAACGGAAACGTCCATTATTTGCGGGGGATTTATTCAGACCTTCTCTTGGACAATCACTGAAAGATACGGGGCACTTGCACTGCATTCGCATGTTGCACCGCTCGTTTCACCCCTCCTTGATCTTCTCATGGTTTAGGCCGCTTTGGTATAAAATGAAGGGAAAGAACTGAGTGATTGATAGCGCATCTGTGGGTGCAAAATAAGGTTCCTGTAAATGATGCACTTCCTTTTGTCCAGGTTGAGCGAGCCCCTTAGTGAGTTTCTCTTTCTCCCCTGTTTGAAACAACAAGCAGAGGGGGATAAGCGCCATTTTCACCCACACACGAAACAGAGGCAGGTGCACACCGGATTGAACGGGAAAACTGTGCGGGATTTTACTGTATCAAATCCCTTATAGAATTTTTCATTTACAATAAAACTGTCTTCATTTTCTTCGTTTTTACCTAAATTAATTCAGAACCAAAATCATAATATATTTCAGATGTTTCTAAATAAGATTTGATTGAAGTAACCCTTTATGAATTAATTCACAGTAATTTTTACATTAAGTAAGTAATTTCTTTGCAAAAATGGGTAAAACGGGAAAAAATTTGATAAAACTTGTGCCAAGTTCTATATATTAATTCGTGCTTGTCAATGACGATTTCACGCGTTCAAAAAAGTAAAAACAATAATACTAATCTTTATTTAACCGCTTAGAGAAAGTAAGCAATTCTAAATAATAGTTGGGCAAAATTTTCCAAAATTATGTCATTTAGATATCGCAGTCCATATCGCCTATGTAGTATATTTCTTATAATGGCTCAGCTCCGTATTAGTTTAGGGGAATTTTTAAAAATTATTATCACTATTATTATTAACTTTACAAAACTAAATAATTACTGGGGAAAACTTATACATAAAAATATTTGTTTTAATTCGTGTTTGGGGGTGTGAACTTATACATATTTATATTTATCTAATATATAAAATTCTCCTGTCCCAGTGTTAGTCACCTAACTCCTCCGAAACCACTCGACCAATTTTAATGAAATTTTCTATGTATATTCGTTAGGTCATAGAATAGGTTTTTAACTATGTCTCATACCCCTAAGTCATAAGGGCGGTCCACCCCAAAATGTTTAGCCCCCGAGTGATATTCATTTCAATCAGAATTTCTGTGTAGACATTAGCGTGTCGAGTCACTTTTCAAATGTGTTTGCCAGATAATGTGGAGAGGGGGGGGGGAAGTGCAATTTTTGATAATTGATCGCTAAATGTGGTGCCAAAACGCGACAATTTATTATAAATATATTTCGCGTATAGTTAGAAAACGCCTGGCGTATATTGTAAAAGAGTTTTATTAAGAGATTTTAATATAGATTTCTATCTCTAAGAAGTTCTCTGTGGAACTAGAAAGGAAAACAAGGTACATTCGTGGATTATGATGCCCATTCCAAACAGCATTTAAAATGTCTTTGCGGTATAGTTGGAATATGCCTACAGGAAGAATATGCCTGGCGAAGATTGTAAAACAATCTCAGTAGGCGATTTTAAGATAGATTTCGATTCCAAAGATGCGTTTTATGGTACAAGAAAGAGTTGACTCCTATTTTAACATCCCCACTCTCGCCAACCTAAAAAATCACCGTACTTTGGCGAGATTTGCAGTCATGGGTCTCTGGGAGTTATGCACAAGATTTAACGGTACTTACGTATTATCCCGGCGGTCCGGCAAAACAAGCAATTTTTCACCAAGATAAATGCCGGGCACATGAAATTGTTGATGGTTTGGAATACGATTGTACGATACGGTAAGTATCAAGTTAGGTTAGTTACAGTAAGTAAGTTTCAACGCTCCCAAAAGAACCAGATAAAAACTAAAGTAAACAAACTAGCGATAAACGCACCAGTTAAGGAATCTGAAGACACTTAATTATTAAAACTACATTAATTGGCAATTCAAAATAAATAAAAATGTAACGGCATGCTTTACTTACATGTTGTTCCAAATCGCCATTTTATTTCTAAATTACGATTGCCACATTAATGCAAAAAATCGTCATGGTAACTGCATATTTTTAATGATCGCCACCTTGGCGAGAGTCGAGGCGTTAAAGTAGGAATCAACCCAAGAAAGACAAACCGGTACATTCATGGATTATGATGCACATTCGAAATAATATATAAAACGATGAAGTATATTTGTAATATACTTGGCGAAGATTCTAAAATAGTTTTAGTAGGCGATTTTAAGATAGATTTCGATTCCAAAGATGGGTTTTACGAAACAAGCAAGAAAAATACAGCACAGTCATGAATAATGATACACTTTTGAAACTTAATGGAATAAGTAAGAAAAATAGGGACAACGTATAACTAATGATACGATTTTAATATATAGCACTATAGTGTGCATTTAAAACCTGAAAGGGTTTCAGATTTTCATCCTTTTTTCTTTCCGAACATGTACCCTGTAAGGAAAGTATTGTAATCATGAAAAAATTCGACTTCGAGATTTTGATATATTAACACGTTTTGAGGTCTTCTGAATTCATTTATGCTATTTTTACGAGATGTATGTTTGTATGTGTGTGTGTGTGTGTGTGTGTATGTGAGTGAACACGATAGCTCCTAAACGGGGCATTCGATTGAGCTCAAATTGGGTATATATGTTATAAACCACCATCGTAAGACCGACATTGATTTTGATGTGTATAGAACTTATAGTTTTTCTACTGGGCTACTACAAAGATTTCTTTTACATTATGGCTTATGTGGGGGAAATTCTTGAAAGTGCTCTAGCGTTTAAACGGTACATTCGATGGAACTCATATTGGGTATATCTAATAAATAAAATTCTCATGTCACAGTGTTAGTTACCATACTCCTCCAAAACGGCTCAACCGATTTTAAAGAAATTTTATATGTATATTCGTTAGGTCTGCGAATATGATTTTGTCTCATACCCCTAAGTCACAAGGGCGGTCCACCACAAAATTTTTAGCACCAGAGTGCTAATAAGTTCAATCAGGATTTTGTCTAGGCATTAGCGCATCGAGTCCCTTTTCAAATGTGTTTGCCAGATAACGTGGATAGGGGATGGGGGTTAATAAAATGTTGAAAGTCGCACAAGGATTTGCAATTTTTGATAATGGATCGCTAAATGGGGAGCCAAAACGTGACAATTTATTATAAATATATTTCGAGTATAGTTAGAAAACGCCTGACGTATATTGTAACACAGTTTTATTAGGCGATTTTAATATTGATTTCTATTCTGAAGAAGTGCTTTTTGTAACAAGAAAGGAAAACACTGTACTTTAATGGATTATGATTCCCATTTCATGTCTTTGCGGCATAGTTGGAATATGCCTATAGGAGTAATATGCCTGGCGAAGATTGTAAAACAGTTTCAGTAGGCGATTTTAAGATAGATTTCGATTCCAAAGATGTGTTTTATGGTACAAGAAAGAGTTGATTCCTATTTTAACGCCCCCCACTCTCGCCAACCTAAAAAATCCCCGTACTTTGGCGAGCTTTGCAGTCATGGGTCTCTGGGAGTAATGCACAAGTTTCAACGGTACTTACGTATTATCCCGGCGGTCCTCCAAGACAAGCAATTTTCACCAAGATAAATGCCGGGCACATGAAATTGTTGATGGTTTGGAATACGATTGGCAATAGTTTGCCAGCAAATTTGACGAAAAAGTAGTTTGGCGGAAGTGATCGCCGGCATAATACGTACGTACCGTTTAGGCGCTCCCAAAAGAACTAGATGAAAACTAAAGTAAACAAATTAGCGATAAACGCACCAGTTAAGGAATTTGAAGACACTTTATTATTACAACTACATTAATTGGCAATCCAAAATAAATAAAAATGTAACGGCATGCTGTGCTTACATGTTGTTCCAAATCGCCATTTTAATTCTAAATTATGATTGCCACATAAATGCAAAAAATTGTCATTGTAACTGCATATGTTTAATGATCGCCACCTTGGCGCGAGTCGAGGCGTTAAAGTAGGAATCAACCCAAGAAAGACATACATGGTATACGCATGTATTATGATGCGCATTCGAAACAATATATAGAACGATGAAGTGTAGTTGTAATATACTTGGCGAATATTGTAAAATAGTTTTAGTAGACGATTTTAAGATAGATTTCGATTCCAAAGATGGGTTTTACGAAACAAGAAAAAAAAAATACCGGACAGTCATGAATAATATACACTTTCCAACTTAATGGAATATGAGAGAAAAATAGGGACGACGTATAAATTATGATACGATTTTAATATATAGCGCTATAGTGCGTATTTAAAATCTGAAAATGTTTCAGATTTTCATCTTTTTATTATTATTTTTTTTTGGACAAATTTTTTTATGGAATGACTATGAATAAGTCTCAAGGCCAAACTATGTTTGTTTGTGGCTTAGATTTGAGCACGCAATTTTTTCACACGGACAATTATACGTGGCATGATCTCGAGTGGGCAAACCATGCAGTTTGTTTGTGTTAGCTAAAAATATTAGTCACTCTATTCCGTTAAAGGATTGATATTATTTTTTAGTAAAATTATTGTAATTAGCGATATATATAAATGTAAAGAATAAATTACAATGAATTAAAAATATAAATGTTTGGTATTGTGTTATTTTTATATTCCAGCATTGCTCACAGCGCTCCATGCGTCTTCCACTCATATACCACATCCTCACACACTTACAATAAGTTAGTCATTTCTTACTACTAAAATAATCCTAGGAATAATTTATATGGCAAAACAACGTTTGCCGGGTCAGCTAGTATATATATATATAATTTGCCCAAAATATTATTTACTGTTGTTTACCTTCTTGAACAAATTTTAGCAAGTTTTGTCCCGTTTTACCCACCTTTTGCAAAGTATAATCAGGGGCGTAGCCAGAAATTTTTCATGGGGGGGGCGGTTTACGACTACTACAACTCATATATATGTATACATGTGTGTGATAATGTAGTGAAGAATATACATTTTGTATGGCAAAAAATTTCTCTTGGGGGGAGGGGGTTATGACCCCCCTAACCCCCCTTGGCTACGCCTCTGAGTATAATGTATACACAATTACAGCATATTTTTGCTTCCAGTAACTGTCTGGATTGTAGGATTAAAATGATTTAAAACTGATTTCTTAAAATGTAAAATGTAAATGTCTTAAAATGTTAATCTAATTAATGGTTAGTATATTTTTACTATAATAGTTTTAATAATTGTATTTATACTATTATTGATATTGCAAATATTATTTTCCTTCACCAACTGTGATTGAAACATATCTGTAAACCTTTAGTAAGAAAATCTGAAACTTTCTGCATCATCTCATTAATATATGGGGGTATATTTTACTTAATGGGAATTTTTGTAAGAGGAGGGCTGTATAAAAAAATAAAAGTTTGTATTTATTTACATTTAATTTCCTGAAAATTTTATTCGATATCTTAAAATAACTATGTAATTCATTCCCTATGTCTTAGATCAACATTTAAAGAAGGAAACCATAGGCCACTGTTTTTAAGACACCCTCGATTATAGGGATTGAGAGTGATTATGATTTTTATTTAATATTAAAAATATTAAACTTTTTACTTTCACTGTAAATGATCATAAAAGTTATTTAGGTTTTGGGGTTAAGGCAGATCTACACAATGGTTGTCTTCTTAATTAAGGCATGCCTTGAGCGGTGGACTTTTTGAGGTGTTCTAACCCGAATTCACGTTACAGCTGGAGAAAACGGCCGCGCGGTAGGCCAGAACCCTAGACATATGCACTTCAGCCGTTTACTAATTGTCATGAAATTAGTAAAAATAGTTTATACTACAATGTAAAAGGTACTTGATTAATTTTTTTCTTATTTTTTATTAGATAAATTTATATCCTATAAAGCTCTCTTCTTTATAAAACTTATACCTTATTTAACTTTTAAGATAAACTGAAAAAACTTGCTGAAATACGCAAGAATGCGATCCGTTTCATTTTTGAATCCTCGGATATGAGAAAGAAATGATCCGTTTAATATCCGTATCCACGGATTAAAAAAAAAAAAAAAAGAAAAAAAAAAAACTATTCGTTTTCATATCCGTATCCGCCGATCTACCTTTTATGACGATATACCACACACAGCCGCTGTTTATACAATTTAGCCCTTTTTAACGGCCTTTAAAGGTGTTCCAAAAGCTTTGCGGTCAAATATAGGCACTCTTTCCTTCTTCCTAACAAAATAGCTGGGTAACAGGTGTCAGGAACGTTCCCCCCCCCCCCACTCCCTGTGTCCCTGGCCAACGCAGCGATCTTACAGAAACCTAATTTTTAACTGATCCCCCAGCTCCCGTCAGGAACTCCCCTTCAAGATGGGGGTAGACACTTTTTATACCAAATGGCGTATACACCCTTCTGGTTTCGATTCGCCTTTACTGGCAGACTGCCAATATTTCACACGAAACGTGGACAGACAGTAAATGAGCTATATGTGAATATAAAGTAAAATTTCCTAAAAACTGAAACTGAAACTGAGCATCATATTTGTTCACTACATACTTAACGCTACATATACTATATAACACTACACTAATACTACATATGAATTTTAAATTCTTATTTATAAAACCTACATTTGATTGTTTTCAGAAAGATCTTGACTTATTTCTTTCGTAAAATTACCGATTTATGCTTGATTGAAATGAGAATGCCTCTTTTCCAAGCATTCTTCTAAATGTATTTTACTGAAATATAAAATGATTTTTATATTGATACCATAAACACTGTGTCATGTATTAACGTTCGAATCCATAAAAGAAAAGTTATGCATTCGTTTCAATTTATCTCTTTCAGATATCCTGCTGTCTTCTATTAAACTTTTTTGCTCTCCTGTATGCTGCTTCTATTTTAGGACATATGCAATGTTAAACGTACATTTTATTGAAATTTCTTTTCTTCGTTCTTCGGGCTCCACCGACAAATCTGCCATTTTTTTATTTTTATATGTATTGTAAGTGAAATACGAAGATAGATTGCGAAACCAAAATGAAATTATTTTTTTTAACATAAATATTGCATTTTAAAATAAATCTCATTCGTGAATTCCAAGTGATATTTCCAATATTATTTATTTTATAACAGATCACTGTTTATATTTCCAAAAATCTAAATAATGGGGAACTTTACCCTTTCCTAAAGGTAAATGAAGAATCTCAAAGCAGCTCTAACGCAACATTCTAATAGATGATAGCTGCATGGCATAGAAAAAAACGCAAACATCTCGTGCATATTAATATGCGTCACATAGTTTAAATTGTTGCCATATAATAGTTTAAATACGTGCTTTTATCATTTTTCTGCCGAATTTATTCATGCATGGCAAATTTTTAATTTAAACAATACGAACGCCAGGCTTAAATAGAACTAAAATAGTCGAAGTTTATCAAATTTTTAAATTTATAACTTCCATGTAATTCTCACTCAAATTAATAATAACTGAAAACTTATTTCTTTCAGAAAAGTAAAAGTAGTAGTTAATAACTTACATTTTGTTAATTTAAAAAAAAATGTTTCTATTGTATACACAAGTATATCTATGATAATTTATTTTATATTCATGATTGATCAATCCTGTAACAGCACCTTTTACAACTAAAAGAGTTTGCTGTAAAAAAGTAGATCAACAATTCGGTAGTTTTGAGTTACACGTACTGTCTTGCAGTAAAAAAATAACTATATTTCGTTTGGTATTAAAAATATGTAGTTCCAAACGTTAGCCCTTGTGTTACTCAAGAGATAAAGCCACCTGTCCCGTTAGTTTTTTGGTGAACCTTCAAAATTTTTGCAGTCTTACGCAAACACCAATAGTTGTAGGTGATGGTGTAGGTATTAAGGAATGATTGTTATAAAACATCACTAACGTCACAGAACCTTTTACAACTGAAGAGTCTGCTGAAATAAAAACGTAGCTCCATTTTTCGGGAGTTTTGAGTGTGCGATCATGTACTATCTCGCAATAAAAGTAAATATCTTTCGTTAGTACCAAAATGATGTAGCTCCGATCGTTAGTTCTTATGTTGCTCAAGAGATGTAGCTGCTTGCCTCATTAGTTCTGTGTGGAATCTCAAAACTTTATATTTTTCTGCAAACATGTATAGTTGGAGGAACCTCATTTTTGCCAGTATCTTTTAAAGGATAATATTTTCTAAAAATTTGTGAAAATATTTATTAATTACAACATTCACAAACGTAATAATGGTTTGTATCCGTAAAATTAAAAAATTGAATAAGTACGTGCTTATTTTGATCAAGTGCTTATTATGATTTTAATAAAAATACTACTATGAATTATCAAAACTTGGTTTCTGGAACACACTGAACAAAGCTTCATGTTTCAATTTTCCGTTTTAACATTCGCATAATGCTTCAGCATAATGTTTTAACTTCTTGCGCTCCAGGGACGTATGTACGTTCGTTTTTATAACATCGCACATAAACATCATGGACGTACTTGCGTACGCTTTTTTTAAAATAATGTCGCACATAAACACCATGGACATACATGCGTACTCTACTTTTTCCTACCTGATATTTTTAAACTCAGCGTATAATTGTTATTTGGTATTCTAAGCCATGATTTTTTTCACATCTCGATGTTTAAAAGTAATAACAGTATGAAACCCAAGAACAATGTGTGCTGGAGCGCCCAGGAAATCCTGCATTTTGCAGCATTGACCAATTCTCAGAAAACCCTAAATAAAGGAGCAATTACTGTAATCTACTATTTATATTGTATAATTCAGATTTCTATTTATATATCCATAACGGGTGAACAAATTTATTAAAAATAATTCAATTCGGGTTTTACGTCCCTAAATTGGCCTGGTGAGCAAGGAGTTATGCTCAGTTCACCTTATTCTGAATTCAATAACCTTTAAAATTTATATTTTGGATTACTTAGTTTATTATTTTTTTTCAAATTATTACTGCTTGCAATATCTCTTTTTAGTAATCCACCCATTACAGAGTACTAGTATGCATCTAGATTAATAAATAATACACTAAATTATGCACAAAAAGTTACACTGTATTAAATAAATACCTCATTTGTCTTATTATCTATATTTTGAATACGTTAAATAAATATGCAGTTTTATAAAAATTATGTAATCACATTGTTCCGATAAAAGGTTAGAAGAATGTTTTGATTCAAAAACATTAATTTTTTTTAAATAGCATAATTAGTTAACAAACATAATCATAATCAAATAGCTGATAGGTTATTATTCAATCGATTTTACAGAAACATGCTATAAAATTAATTTTATCATCAGCTAAACATAATTCTACGATTACTAAAAAAGAAAAAGTAAATAAATGAATTACTACATCATAAAAGGAGGAGTAACATCCAAACCCAATATTTCAACCCAATGCGCTATAATAAGCTTAAAAACTGTGTAAAATAAAAACAATTTTTGATTCATCGAACACGACACTCTTCAAAACACCTAAATGTGTAAAATAAACTTGAAGGTTTGTTTTGCAAGGGTTTCAAGTACGAAATATCACAAGCATACGAAACACAGCTTCAGTTGAACTATATTCGTATGTGCGATTTACTCTTATACTTGCTACATTATTTTATGCAACAAGACAGTTATTAAAACGATCTAATCTACCTGGCTGATTTTTTTAGAAAGAAATAGCTTGAATATCTGACCGTGTGAGAAATTCGGGGTGTGGTGAAGAATATATAATGAGGAGGGGCTTGTGACGTTCTCTTAATGTTACTCGATTGATCGTTAGGCAATCAAAAGCACATTCATTACTCACTTATCCTGACAGGATATCAATAATAATCACAACAAGAATATGTCACTAGATGGGATATCTTCAGAAAAAAGTGGATATACAGTGTGCAAATAATTCGTTTTTCTTATAAATAATAAAGTCGGCATAAAACAATAGTGCAAGAGACGTACTGTTGCTCTTCTGTTGTAAAACATGTGGAAATTGATGTAGAATAAAGCATTATTTTTTCATTTTAAAACACCTAATGGAACACGTGAATTTTTGATGGTTTATGTTAAAAAAGTTATGATGTTTTTAAATGAAGGCAGTAGAAGAAAAAGAAAAAATAACATCTTTGGACAGTTATAAAAATCATAGACTGATTACACCTATATAATATGCATATTCGTAGTTTTATATTTATCAGGTGTTGTTTCGAAACAGATGTTTAAACGATTATCTTTTAAACAGTAAGTGATAGAACATGCTTTCAGTTAAAAAAGTTCGTCTTCAGATATGATACGTTTTTTACTAGGGGTTGTATGCATATTAAAATATGGAATTTAATTTTACACGGTCCGTCCTTACCTATCACTTATATTTAGGAAAATGTTGTTTGTCTAAGAAAATTAATTTAAAAAATCCCGTGTCTCTAAATAGTTAGCCAGAAATTTAATGCTAAAAATGATGAATACACTACCTTACTACTGTGGTGGCGTTGGTTTTCAAGAGAAGAAATCTTTACTTTAGGGGACCATCTATGAGTTGAGAAAAGTTAAATAAAGATCCCATTGTTGAGAGTAGCTATTAAACTGTTCAAACATGTGAAATAAACAGGTACAGTTATACCTGAATGGATCGGTACTGCCTTAGGAAACTGGCGATAATTTAGTCTTTTAGGGGCATTCGTAACTACGCCATGCTTCTAGAGAAGGAATTTTAAAGTGTAACGATACTGACAAAATATGGTGTGGGTTACTTTGGTGTGGTAACTTTCACTAGAAACTTTTCATCCTGCGCTATAGGAAAATTCCTTCTAAAATAGGATCTGAGAAGGCAATTGTGTATATCTAGTGACTATTAACATAAATTAACTTCATTTAAAAAGTAATTGCGCTTTTCTCAATTTTTGAGACATCTCCTTAGAACTTGGCGACAAGTACGGATATTTTCGAATTGCAATATCTCTGAAACTACTCCACTCAGAGACATGTTTTTTTTTTTTTTTTTTTTTTTAATTTATCTTCTTAGACAAAGACAAACGTTTTTTTCTAAATATAAGTGATAGGAAAGGATGGACCGTATAAAAATTGAATTGTGCAATTTAATATGTATAGAGCACCTATTAAAAAAATTGTCATTCCTGAAAGCTATTCTTCATTTGACGAAATTTTCTAACTGTAAGTATGTTTCGATCCCTTACTGTTTAAAAGATAATCGCTTTAACCTCTATTTTGAAAACAATCCGTAAGTTTCATAGTTATCTCTACTTATTATAAAAGAAGGTGTCTGTGTGTCTTTGTGTGTGTGTGTCTGTCGGCAGCGTTACGGACAAACGGCTACACCTAGAAACACCAAATTTGGTATTCTGGAAGATGTAAATATGTAGTTGTGCACCTCGAAGCGATTTTTTCAAAATTCGACCTAGAATTTTTTTTATTTTATGTTTTATGCGATTTTTGGCATTTTTTCTCACCTAATTCGTAATAACGGCGGAAATTACGCTCGCAGCAAAACGGCATTTGTATCATCGGATAGAGGAGGAAATTTTCTTTTAAAAACAGTTTGTTCTGAATACGTAACATGATTTACCGATTTTTAGGAATTTTTTTACTAAGCATCTGCTTCGCGATTGTTTTTCGTAAAATAATTTTAAAACTGTCGCATCTTGAATTCTATCCGTCATAACTTTTAGATATTTTGACAAATCGTGAAACATTCTTTTCTCCCTCTTTTAAAATAAAAACGAAAAAATTATGTAAATTAGATGATTTTTTACGAATTTTAATGCAGCCTAATGTTTAGAATTTAATAGCATCAACGCGATCTTACGCCATTCATTACATTCCGATCACGGCACGAGAATTTATGTTCGGTTGTTGCCACAGAAAGGATTAGAAAAAAGGATTTTTTCAACCAATCGAGTTTTTAAATGGGATGTCAGAATTTCAATTCGCAAGTGAGGATCTATGACGTCAAATGCTTTAAGATGCGTAAAAATTACTCCATAATTTTAACTCATTTATTCCAGCTCTATTTTCAACACAGGGAGACGTTATTTTGATTAAAATTTACTGTAGAAATAAACTAAGAAATTCACGATTATTATTATTAGAAGTGGTATTTTAATCCGGTGCTTATTTAAAAATTGAAACGTTTTCAAGGCGCTGAAAATGTTGATTTTAAAAGTTACAAAGTTCGTTTCAAAGCGCGATATATTAAATTTTTTCTATTTACTATTTTTATTTTTGGCATTTAATTTAGCGCAGGCGTTGCCTAACATACGCATGCAGGTTGCGAGTATAATTTTATTTTAACGTTGAATTACGTTCCTCCATAAAGGTTACATAACGCAAAGTTTTAATGATACCGTTTGAAAGCAAACATCGAAATATCGAAATTAACTCCCTCAAATTACCGGGGTATCCTTTACGGCAGTCAAACAATGACGTCATAAATAAAAAAAATGCGTGAAATTTGTAAACTCTGCAACTCTAACGCCCTGTCACAATTAAAGTGGGAATAAGTAGCTCCTCGAGATTACACAGTTTGATGTTTTTCAGGAGACAGGACTATGGAGGATGTAAAAGATATCGCTATATTAGATACATGGATAGTTAAAATGGCACCCCTTGGATATTTTCTCCCCACAGTAAGATGAAATGGTTTGCGGCGCTAAATACGGCGCATCTTATAAAACTATGTATAAATTAAATATATATGGAGAGTTTCCTTAATGGCAACCATTATGTGAAATGATTATTATTTATGCTAATGCGTAAATTGCAAAGAATTGCCACAGAATCAAAAGATCCCATTGAGGCCAAATAATCTAAGCTGTTTCTTTAAAGGGAGCCTTGAAGAGGGAGAAGCGAATATAGATAGTATTAATGTACGTAATAGGTAGTATTATTAGATTTGTAAAGATAATATGAATAAATCGCAATGTACCACGTTAATAAATATTTCATGAAATTAAAAGCGTCCTGTTTCAACGGTTGTCTTACAACCAACTAAACGAAAAGTAATTCTAATTTGCGTTAATATATCCCGCATTAATTTCAACAGAGGAGATTACTTGAACTTTTTTTAAAATGAAATTCTGTTTTGTGACATGCAGATATGATTTTAGTAGTAAAATATTCTCTTCTTCCCGTATGAAGAGCGGGTGCGCAGCTATTTTAAAAACATCTCTTGAAAATAGCATAAATGAATTGAGAAGACCTCAAAACGTGTCAATACACTAAAATCTCGAAGTCGAATTTTTTCATGATTACAATACTTTCCTTATATGGTACATCTTCGGAAAGAGATAAATGGTGCTCCATTTTATGTAGTGTCTTAGGTATTTAATGCTACAACTTGAGCCTAAAAAACAGTATGATGTAGAAATAAGACCAGGTGCGTAGCCAGGAAATTTTTTCGGGGAGGGGATATGAGCCTGGAAATTTTTTCGAGGGGTATATGAACTTATATATGCATAAATAGACGGAATTTCATCACTAATCCAAAAATTTCGGGGGGGGGGATATATCTCGATATCCCCCCCCTCTGGCTACGCCCTTGAATAAGACATTTTGAAAGCAAGGAGTTCTCTGCAAACCATTAAGCTTTCCACTTTTTTGATAGTGAATGACACTGACGTAGTTTTTTGAGTCATTATACTGCAATGATCAGGTTAGTACTCATGACACAAACTTTACATTAAGAGTCAAATAATTTTGCTCTTTTTTTTTTTTTTTTTAATTCCACATCACGAATAATTTCGAATTACACATGTAAGGAAAATTTTCGTTTCCTACCGTGCGAAGAACGGGCACGCAGCTAGTATACATATATATGACATTTATATACTGCTGAACAATTATTAAGGACGGATCACAAATTACAATGTAGCATAGCATTAAGCGGGAGATGGGGCCTGTAGGATAAAATACTGTTGCCACACCGTTCGTACATGAATAAAGGACATTTATCGTTCTGGAAAATACAAAATGTTATGAATCATCCGCAAGAAAAAAAAATGTTCATTTAATGCTGTATAGGGAGAAATGGAACAATTTTTATGAAAGTTAGCAGGCACCTTGGATAAAGATGTCAGTACGGGACATGTCCACCGTGGAGTGCGATGCAAAATTCCATACGTCGTATCACGCGTTGCACAACATTATCCGGTAGCTGTTGAGGCAATTTACTTCATTCCTCTGTCAGTTCTCGGATGAGGGTGTTCTTTTCTGTTGGAGGACAGTTTCGACCAGCAAGTCGCCTTCCGAAGCATCTCAAACATTTTCAGTGGAGAACACGCTGGTCATACGAGGGGTTGAATATTACCGATTTCTAGACAATCCTGAACAGCGAGTGATCGATGACAGGGTACGTTGTCGTCCATGAAAACAAATTTACCACGACAGCACCACGGAAAAGGTGAACGTGAGGAAGAAGAACTTCATCCATGTATCGTTGGTCCGTCATAGTCCCGGTCGCAACCACATGCAGGGGCGTGCAGCCATTGATCATGATGCCAGCCCATTCCATATAGGATATCGGTCCCTTTTTTGGATATTCTGTGGACTATAATCAGTACCACTCTCACCCCTCCATATCAGTTGGCGTCTACAATCCGATGAAGACTGAATCTATCTTCATCTGTGAATAGTACGCATGTCCAGTTCTGGTCAGTCCAATAACGATGCTCGCGTCACCATTGCAAATGAGTGGTATGGTGCAGTCTGGACAATGGGACACACACAACTGGTCTGTGGGCGTATAGTCCTCCTTCTCTCAAACGTCTGACTACAGTTTCTCGGAAGATCTGCTGTCCTGTGGCAGGAAGAAACTGATTGGCCACCGGGTGAGATGTGGTGCGCCGGTTTCTTTTTAACGATAGAAAAATGTACCCGACTCCTGCAGGCATCGCACATCTCGCACGATCTCCCCCGTGACACTTGCTACACATTCCAGTCATTTTCAGTGATTTCCACAGCCGTGAAACAACGCTTTGAGCGATGTTGGTCACGAGTAAAATCGTCTAAGTTATATCGGGAAGACCTGCCAAAAATTCCAAATTCCTCAATTAAATCTTCCTCAATTAATCCCGTAAAACTTTTACTTGGAACTACAACAATCCACACACGTCAAATCCTTTAAAGATCTTATCAGCGTTACCACGTGATGAACAGACGTGGAAAAGAAAATCTGCATAGGCACACCTCTCCTTACTACATCCCGCACTTATTCTAAGTTTCCACATTTTGCCAATTTGCTTCCTTTTATTTTGTGGTTGCTATGGGTGATAGTGTTATCCGTCTTTAGCAATTGTCCATCAGTATATATATATATATATATATATATATATATAATTACTGGGTGACTAAAAATAGATGCCAAATGCATTGTCATTTAATCCGTAAGTGATTGAAACATACTTTTAATTAGAAAAGTATTACTTATATTTGGAATAATGTTGCTGTGTCAAAGAAGTTACAAAGAATCCAATGTTTCTGAGTTGAATAGTTACCAAGATACCGAAAATTAAAAATTTTAGCATTTGCCACCTAAGGGGATGTCTCAAAAGTTAGGAAAGTAAAATTACTTCTCGAATGTCATTGATTTATGCTAGTGGTCATTTGAGAGCTAATAGAATGTTTGAATTTTTAAAGGCTATTTTATTTTAATATATATCTATATATATGTACTATATATATATATATATATATATACTATGAGGATGTACGGTGGAAGGTGGTGATCGTAAAAAGACGATGAATTATTTTGTAAAGATTATAACTGGTACGACTTTGTAGTGAGAGCGACATAGTTTTTAGAACACGATCGGTTAGTGGGTCACATTTTAAATTCACACTCGCAACGATGTCGAAAGGAGAATTATTCCCCTTAGGTGAACATGCTTTTCTTCCCCACTGAACGAATTTACATATGCACTAGAAATCCCTCATCAGAGCGACGAGGAAGGACACATTCCAAAATCAAGAATGAAATTCGCTTTTGATGGCGCATGTCGTTTTACTTCCTCTGAAACATGATCACACAAACACTTTGAACACTTCACTGGGATAACACATTTTACTTCCGGAGAAAAACACATTTTGAAGACCACATTCCCTTTAAATAAGGAGTCTCACTTAACACTTTTAAACCTGAAACATATTATTTTATTTTCTCACTAGAACAGTCACCAATTTTCAAAATGCAGGATTATACATTTAAAACTCTACAATACATGCACTTAAAATAAACTTGGGGAAGCGTGTTGACAAAAACATCACGGCTTGATGCCATTATGGCCTGGCACCACGGTGTGGCGAAGGCCCCCGTCACCTAACGTGTGATCGGCGTATATGCAAATCCGTGCAGCGCGGTATATATTACGTGTCGGTGGGCAAAAGCCTCCTCACATGAAGTGAGTGGCCTGCCCCACTGAAAAACAACTGCTAAAAAAAAACGTTAGACCTACTGCTATAGAAAAAGGGAGCTCGATTTTTCTGGAACAATTTTAGCAGGTGTTTTTCGAGCAATATGCTTCTTGCGTCTCAGGGCAAAGCCGCAAGAGAGACACATCTGTTTCAGCGGAGCAGAGAAATATGCGAGCGAAGGGATGTTATAATTATTCTTTTAGTAGGAGAGAAAACTGGCGATAACTGTTATTTTATTTCAAAGCAGCTGATAAGAGGGAAATGCTTTAGAAGTACGTTAATGCGCTGTAATTGAGAAGGCCAAGAGGAAAATTAAAAGCTTTAAAAGATAGTTATTATTAAAAACTTTTAAATTAAATTTAGAATAGATTATTAGTTTAAATTTAGACAATATTAATTAGGATTTGTGTTCATAATTTTTCATTAAAAAATATGCACGTTGTGTCAACGTGACAATATATATATATATATATATAATTTATCTGTTAAATCATCAAGAGAATTTTACTTTGTGAGATTTTTTTTAACGTCAGTCAATGTGATTTAGTGGGCTTTCATAATAAAAGAACTGATTTACAAATTGGATATCTCTTTTGCTTTAAATAAAACGTATTTATTTTTGCCTACATTCAAATCTCGTTCCTGCTTGTTTTTTAAAAGTTCGTGAACTAAGAAAACATAGTAATATTTTAAATCTTGCAAATCTGTATTGTTTCTTTTCTTTTTTTTATCATTTAGAAGTTAATCAAATAACTTCTAACATTTTACATAACTTCTAAATTATATATATATATATATATATATATATATATATATATATATATATATATATATATATATATATAAATACCATATAATATATATATATAGATACCATAAATTTATTCATGGTTATATTTTTCTCTGTTAAGCGTTTTAAATAAGTCACGTCCTCAAAAAGAAAAAAAAATAATAAACAGCATTTCAATTAAAAAGTCTCCAACTTAAAAATTTAAGGCATATTGTACATTCTATACTATTATTTTTCATAAGTAAACTTTATTAGTCGCTTTCAAAATAATTGAGTAGAAATTTGGATAATGTCCAAATTGATTTTTACACGCAACTAACTAATTCCATTTTCTCCGAATCAAGCGTACGTGGTATATATCTATACATATACATATATATATATGTAAGTATATTTAAGTACATTCAAAAGCACGTTTAAATTTAACGGTGGGAACCTGTTGTAATGATTAAAGGAAATAAAAAAGTAAAAAGAGAAAATAACTCTTTTCAAGTGAAAACTAAAATTAAAAGCATCAAGAATAGTATATTAGATGAGTTGTGAGAAATGTGAAATATAGAAACAACAGGAAAAAATGGGCTGTTCAAAAGGAATTTTAATCCGTCTATGTATAGTAAGTCTATGTACATTAAGTTGTTCCAGGTCCTCCTTTCAAGCGCTTCAGAATAGAAAGTAAAAATCAGGAAAATTATCTATTAAATTTGCTTAGTTCTACTATGTACTGCTTTGGTTTGAGTTTATTTTCGGGAAAACACTTGCGAAGATATTATTTCAAATTACTATGTTTAAGTTTTATGAGTATGTGAATTATATTTTTACGTACTATACAATGTATACATGTTTGCCTATTTTTTAATAGTAGTGATTACACAAATATTTTACTTATTTTTAAATCTAACTACATAATTGTCATTGCGTACCAGTGGGTACGCAATGACAATTATGCATATCGCCCTATCAGAACTTCTGATAGGACGATATGTTCGCATATCGATCTTACACTACAACTTTGAACTCGAATTTCTATATAAATGTTCGTCTCACCAAATCCGATGTTTTGAATTTCCAATTCATGGCATGAGAAAAATTTGCCTAAATATTAATATAGAGACCTGTGGAATGTATATAAGTTTAGATTGAACATTCTCCTTCTTCTTTTTTCTTTCTTTTTTTTCTGCTTTAAGCTTTGAATTTATTACTCTGCATCTAATATTGACCATTTTTGTAAGAGGAAGAATGCATCTACGACAAATGTTAAAAAACGGTCTGTCAGTTTATACGTAGATAAGCTATATATAGATAGCTAGAGCAGGCTTTTCAATTTTGTACCTAAGCCGTTCTTTCTTTGCCTAGCGTAATAACATTCATTTGACGACGACTGCTAGCACTTCGTTAGATTAATTCCGTCAATGGTTTACGCAATGGAATTTGTTCGTTTGGACTAGCACTACCAGCCATTTAAGTTTTTCCCATCTTTTCCGAAACACTGTGCCTATATATTTAAGATTTCAATGATTTTTGTTTTTAAAGGTCATTAAAAATGTTACTTTTAACGATAAAAGAAACTTTTCCTTATACCAGATGTAATCCTCATTTCATACACATTTTATTAAAATAAATTTCGTTAGGATGTGTGAAAATCCATGTGCAATGTCATTTCTCTTCTATCGCTAAAATTACAGTTTGAGACTCGAAAAATATATCCCATTCCGTATAAATTTGTCAAACTATTTCACACAAAAAGTACCACTGGAGTTTTGAGGAAATAAAAAGATGAAAATATTTTAGCTCTGGACTTTTTTGAGAATATTCCATTTGAATGCAATTTTGCATGTAGGAGAAAACTCTTCAAAAATACCACTATATAGCAGAAAACGTATTCAGTGGATGCACTTGCTATGGTCTTCCTAAGTTGCAGAAAAAATAAACAACCAATAAAGAAATGTAAGCTATCGTTCTTCATTCAGACATTTAAAAACTCATTTTCCTTTTTTTCCCCCTCGTTTATGTTACAGAGAAAAAAAGCAAATATTCAGTTTGAAATTTACTTTTTTTTATTAAGTATGATATATAAAAAGTTATGGCTTCTTATTCACAGGTAAACTTAAATATTTTATTTTTATTGCGTAATTTTGCAGACGATTTAGTAGAAATGTCAAAAACTTTCTTTTGACTTCCTTGCTATGTGACTAGTTTATTTTCACTATAGCTACAAGCTTTGAAAGACAGAAAACTTTTTTATTTTTGTTGAAAGTATTTTATTGTTGATAAGTTCAGGAATATTTTACCGCCGATTCAAAATTCTCTTTACATTGAATATTATCATAGAATTGTGATTCAAACTAACTCTTAGGTAGTCTACTGAAATGGGCCTCTAAATTTAGCTGTTTTTCATGCTATTTCTTCAAAAGGGATAGCTGTATAAAGCGCTTTTTTCTATACTATAAAAAAGATATAAAAAGTTAATTTTGGATAAATGCAGTTAACTGGTATGTTGTTGGCTGATACAAAAAAAAAAAAGAAATGGTCCTTTTTCTTTAAATTATCCATATATATTTGTTATTTAAGACTATTTGTTATATTAAGACTAAATCCAGGAGTGCATTAGTTAGTATATTTACCATACAGTTAAGTTAGGTTATTATATTAAAGCCGAAATAATAATGCATGATTTTCTAATAAATTTTTGATAATTTTCAACACTTTATTATCCACAAACGAAAAGGGATCTTTAAGGTATATACCCTTAACATATAAAATCTACCGAAACGTGATTGACTTTATATATATCAATTTGGTAAAAATATCTTGTGTCAGGCTCTATAACTTTAAATTTATTTTCGGTGTTTTAGCAGACAGTAGTAATTTAATATTTGTACTTGAAATTTTTAAAGATATCATTTTATTTCACTTTATTAAATTTTATTATAGATGTCATACATTAACAGTATCACTTTGATCAAATACTGCATCACTTAACTAAGCTAACTGTTCTTCATATTGTTCTAAATGTTTTTCCATTTTGTTTCTCAATGTTGAATTTCAGAATATCTTTTGTTAAATCAAAATACAGGGTGATCAATTTAAAAGAGAACTCAATGGATTTTTTTAAAATCCTTAAATCTGCCGGATATGGCATCTATACTAACACTAAAATGTATTTCTAAAATGTATTTTTTGAACCTTGTTTAAATGTGGGAGACAACTTGTAACACTGTTCGACCGTTACATATTTATTTGTGAGGTAAAATAGAAAAGGAAACTCACAATGATACTTAATCCTATTACAAATTTATTTTTGAAAAACTTAATTTAATTCATTTTTTTACATTATCATTCTTTAAAGAAATTGTTGAAAATATTTACCGCCAGTTTGAATGCAAACATGATCACGGCAGACCAAGTTTTCTGACATTCTTCTCAACGTTCTGGATGTTATCGGCCAGATT
The DNA here is from genome assembly GCA_038373885.1 of Cheiracanthium punctorium. NCBI lineage: Eukaryota > Metazoa > Arthropoda > Arachnida > Araneae > Cheiracanthiidae > Cheiracanthium > Cheiracanthium punctorium. The sequence continues at coordinate 1,689,117 of JAWZYV010014086.1, read as the reverse complement.
TCTCTAGTTATAGTCTGTCTTTATTCATCGCTTTTTGCAGACTTCTCTGGAAAAAATCAATTGATTTTATGCACTATCTAGTCAAAAGTATCCGGACACCCAGTGGTATGGACTCAGATCGTCCTGAGCCACATACTAATATAATGTTAGTCCCCTTTTTGCATGGATGGCAGCCTGCACACGTCTGGGAAGACTTTCTACCAGTTTTTGCTATGTGGCCACATGAATAGACTTCGAGGCGTCCATCACAGCTGACGTAAGTGCTTGCAGTGAGGATAGTCGATTTGGCTGGATGTGTAATATGCTCTGTAATTCATCCCAAACGTGTTCTATGGGATTTAGATCGGGGCTCTGACAAGGCCAATTCAGTTTTTGGATAATTATTTCGTCACACCACGTCTCTGCAAGCCTCGATGTGTGAATGGAGCAGATATCCTGGTGGGAGAGAAATGGGACTTCTTCGATATATTGCCATAGAGTTGGGAGTGTACATTGCCTAAAATGCCCATATACATCGTAAAGTTCATATTTCCAACCACAGGAGCAAAAGGACCCAGTCCAAACCACGAGAAACAACCCCACCACAATACCCAGACGCGTTCATCCGACTGCTAGACTATTAAGCGAGATTCCCAAGAACAGTTTTCCACATGCCCACAGTTCAATGATGGTGAGCTCTGCACCATTGCAATCGCTGCTTCGCATTCTGTAGAGTGATTTTCGACTTGTGAGCAGCTGCACGTACATGGAATCCCAAGTTATTTAACTCTCGACGAACAGTACTGCTGCTAACACCAATGCTTGATGAACTTTGGAAATCCTGAGAAATTTCCACCATCGAGGACTTGCAATTGTCTTTCACTATCCTTTTTGGGAGTTCTGCGGCTGCGTTCACTAAGTTTTTTCGGCCCACCACTCCGTTTTTCTGCAGTTTCACTGCCTCGAATTTTCCACTTCACAAATACATCTCTCACAGTGGATTTAGGCTTCTGTAGAATGTCCGCAATCTCACGAAGGGATTTCCCACAAAGGTGGCATCCCACTATACTCACCACGATCCGACTCACTAAGCTCCTTTGACTTATTCATTGCTTCACAAACGCATACATACAACCTGACAAACCACTAGCAACACTTTTATAGCTTTCGATTACGCATCAAATTGCGTCATCCGCCATAGTCACTTTTTTAGGGATTGTCCGGATACTTTTGGCCAGATAGTGTAGTTACATTCAAAATAATGGAACACATTTTCAGCATTTGCTGTAGGGAATGCTAATGTAAAAAATTTCAATTAAATTATGTTTTCCAAAACTAAAATTACAACAGGATTAAGTACAATTGTGTGTCTCCATTTATGTTTTACCTCGCAAATAAAGTTGGATCAGTCAAACAATGTTCTAAATTGTCCCCACACATAAAGAAGATTCAAAAAGTTATATTTCAGTGTTATAATAGTTGCCACATCCATCAGATTTAAGGGTAATTAAGAAAAACCGTGGAATACTCTTTTAAATTGATCAAACTGTATTTTGAGGCAAACTCGGGTGGGGTGGGGGGCTTAGAACACCTAAGTTCAGCGTGAACGTTCACTGTACGTACCAGGAAGTTTCCATTGGTAGAGCATTGCTATTATTCAAAATCATCGGGTTTCCAGCAACACACCGAAATTGTAGAAGGCCGAATTCCTTAAATTGTGAAGTCATTATTAGCATTCTAGTGTTTTAAGCAAAATTTTGAAAGTTATAACTTCTATAACATGCTCAATTGTATTAAATATAAAAAATATTCTTAAATTCACAATAGCAGTTAAAGTGTAGTTTGTGATTTACTTGAAATTACTTATTTATTTATTTTTAATATTATCTAATTATTAATTGCTTAAAATGAATTTTAAAGTAAATGTTTAACTTTTATATACCTTTAGGAAAGAGTTCAAGCGCATAGGTTTACATAACGAATTTTAAGCAATGCGATTTCAAACTTACATTTAGCACAATTGATTTATGAGCCTTCCAAGCATGTGTTATTGATTACAGCTTTGGTAATATCTTTTGCATGGAATTATTAATAAAACGAAGCCTGAGGCACAGTTCTAGTTATACGATAACATATATTCTAAGGGAACCTATCTGACTATTAAATTACACGTTTATCTAAATGAAAATGGGAATTTGTTCTATAAGGGTATTTGCACAAAACATAAGATCATATAAATATAAACGTAAAAAATATATTTATTTTACCATATACAAATTGAAATACATTCATTTCTCACATTCCTTTGATATACATTTACACATGAAATATTTCGGGTTTACACCAAACGGAATAACAGCTATAATGTGTAAATATCCGAATTGTTTTGAATTGAGCACCAGGTTTCATTTTCCATAAGCTCCAATTTTCACAATAAATTCTTCAATCACGAACGAGCTTCATTTAGTCTAAGAAATTAAGAAAAAAGTATTTACATAATTCTTGATACATAACAAAATTTTATAAAAATATATCTCCACTTAGTAATTTGCTGCAGTTTAGAATAAAAAAGTATTTTACATTACATTTCAATTCCTTATAAAGCGTATTAAAGTATCTATAAATAGTACAATAGTAAAATTTATTATACACTAACTTCCTGAGAAAAACAAAGAGAATTCAGGCTACATATTGGATTTTAGTTTACGTACTGACAAAATAAAGGACCCTCTTACTTAAAAATGTTTCTTAGTTATATGTAGCAAATTTTAAGTTAGAAGTTTTTATAGCATTTTCATAGACATTATAAATTGCTAAATTATTTTTGAACATGAAATAAGAATTTTATTTGAGGTAAGAGAAACACATAAGTTATATTTTCTTAAAATTTGGTTGAAAATTATCTAAAATTACTTTCCCTTATAGATTAATAAAATATTGTAAAAGATGAAAAAATTAATTATCTTGTTGACACTTCATTTAAAATTTTTTAAAACAGAGAGAACAGGTGATTTTTATATCTTTTTTTCATATAAATTCTAAGATTTATTGATCTTGTAAAGGCTTAAGATACTAAAAAATTTCATTCAAAGTTTAATGTTTCACTTTATTATCGAACCACAAGTTTTGTGTATGGCGAAGTTTTAAATTTGAAACAAAATAAAAAGAAGCGTTTCGTACCACCCTGAAAGAGGCACTGGGCGGACATCATTATCCCCTAATAAGGACATCGCCAACACTCAAGCACATGATGTCTATCAAACCCGAATCCTATGTGTAGTACAATGGACTTTGCCACTGTAACACATGCGAACACAGCCTTCTGGGCACACAAGCATAAAAGAATGTTATAAATGACGATCTGAAAAGTCTATGCAAAAATATACAGCACGTAAAATTATAAACGTGTATGTGTCAAAAGTATCCATCTTTGACTAATAAAGGATTGAGTATATTTTTATATTATTTTTCTTTCTTTCTTTCTTTATTTAAGTTGAATGTATAGCACTTCGAAAGATTCCTACTGAAAAGAAAAATACGGCTTTAACACTTGTCTTCTTAGCAGAATATATGGACAGTATTTCCATAACAACTGAACGTGACTACAGCTGACAACTACCTCTTGAATAATATTTTTCACCTTCTTTTCCTAGAGCTCTACAGTAAATATCATATAATATTCCCTAGAAAAAGTATTTTACCTATACCATGTCGATTACAATGTTGAGAAAGCAGTACACCTGGCAGAATAGAGTTCATAGTGTTACTCCATATAAGTGTGAAACAGCTTTTTCGATGGAAAACATTTTTTAGAAAAGGCCTCTTTTTGTGGAAAAATTCTAAGAGTGGATATAAGGATGAAGTATTGCATTGTATGTTTAAATATATTATGTTACAGCATTTTAAGACATGAAACTATATTAAATTTTGAGGATTTGTGAAACATTTTAAACAAAGTCAAAACTACTTTATATTACTTCACCGCAGTTTAAGCTTAGTTTAAAATAATATACATGCGATAATTTATTTAGAAAATGCACACATGCCCAAAATTAACACACTTACATTTACTGATTTCTCATATGTGAAATACAATTTTATGAATTTACAGTTTAGAGAATTAAGCGTCACTCTCACAGCAATGCTGTCTACAGAGTGTTTACATCTATCTCTAAACGGAGGACGTCTCAGAATTTTTCCTGATCTAAAAGTTCTCCATCGGGTTATGATTAGAAGATTATGCTGCCTCAATATCTTCACTTTTAAAGGAATTAGTCGACGAGTTTTGCTCGATTTGGACGAGTGTAATCGTACATAATAAAGAAATTAGATCCCTAAGCATGTCTTAAAAGGCTCACATAAGGCTCTAAGTCCTCATAGTGATATATCTGAGTCTGAGTGATCATAGATCCGCTGTTGAAAGCGTGTACGAGCATACGTCCATCGATCATTATTCCTTCCCACAGCGTCAGAGCTCCGCTACCAAAACCATCCAGTCTTTAATATTTTTCGGGGAATAATTTGGTGATCCTGATCACATTCAGATGTAAAAACAAGTAGAAACACATGTTAAGGTAAAATTCAGCTCATAATTGTGTTTATCCCAATGCTGATGCTCTTTACAGCGATTGAATATATCTTTTATGTGAAGACAGTGCAACACATAGCCTTGGCTTTGAAAAGGTATGATAATTCCGCCAACTGAAATTTCGGAATTCGAATTAGCTTAGAAGTTATTGTACAGAAACTAAAATATAAGAATCATGGTTGTCATAGTTAGTTTTTTGGCATCGCAAAGCGATATACTAGATTCCTGAACCAAGCAGGAAAAAATAGTTATGAAATTTATTCGAATTGTCGTCTGCATATTAAAAGGGAGCAGAAACAGATTTCTTAAAGTAAATCGATGAAGATACACACATCATCATCGATTTACATGAAGATGAATTATGACACAACGAAACAAGGCACGGCACACTTTTAAAGACCGAATTGACATAGAGGCATATTTTAATTAGTGTTTTGCTTATTTTGTCTTCTAATGCATTAGTTAAAGATATTAGTAATTTAAATGGTGAAAAAAAAATGGAGCATGGGTCATTTCTGACAATACTTTTACACTGGATTCTGAAACTGAATATGCTGATGGGCAATTTAAAATAAGTGAAGCAGTAAGAATTAATAAAAGATTTATTTTTAAATTTAAGTAAAGATACGATTTATGTTTGAAGGGGGAGGGTGTATTAAGATACATCCCCTCCCAATTTAGGAAAATGGTTATTTTCGTGATTTTTTACCAGTTTCCCAATAATGAAAGAAATGCAAATTCTATTTCAAAAAATAAAGTCATCTTTTAACTTTATGTGCTAATTTTTGAAGTCAATCTTGATAACATTTTATTTCTTAATAAACTTTTAATTCCATGTTCCCAATTGGGAAGATTGGCGTGTAAAAGATGAAAGGTGTACTTTCAGACATAACGACAGAAGAAACGGAAAGAGAGCTGAAGCATAAGTTATAGTACACTTTTAATACACAACACTGTAGTGTGTACTTAATAGCTATCTGAAAGATATCCAGATTTTTAAACAGTCTTTCGGAAATTAAGTAAAATAAAAAGCATTTCTTGTACTTCAGATTTGCTGGATTTTTTAAAGATACTTATATAAAAGCAGTATAGACTAAGAAGTGTCATTTCCTCTTTGCTTTAATATTGAGAATCACCGTTCCGGCATGCAGACGTTGATAAATCCTGTTGCTTAATTTTTTTTTTTTTTTTTTTTTTTACAATTACAATGATTTTACGACGGAAGTTGGAAATAAAGTATGCCTTCCACAGAATTAGACACATTATGCCGATTGTCTGCCTATACTAGCATTTGTATTACTCTGCATTTACGTTTCACTTTGTCTATAGGGGTTGTACCAAAAATATAGTACAATGTTTTAAATCTTTATCCGTTAGAGATAAGTGGATAAGTGGTTACGTAAATTGAAAAAATAAATGTTGAAAATAAGGTAGGTAAAAATATTATGTTAAGGAAAATATTCCTCTCATTCATTTAAAGAAAAAAATAACTTTAAAATGATACCCCATGAAAACACATTTCTTGATAGTAAAATTTGGCTCCAAGCACTAATGAGGTAATGGATATTTTTGAGAACTGTAGCAAGAAAATTTCAGAAATATGAAGAATATACTGACATAAAACACTTTTTAATGGGTATTGAAAATAAATAATCATATCGAATGCCAGTTGCGTCGACTGTTTCAGGGGTCGAGCGAAAATCACGGAAGATTTTTTTTTTTTTTTTTTAAACTCTATCAATAAATACATACTTTCATATTCATCCATCCCCAATAACCATCTTTCGTTACATATATATATATATATCTGAAGCGTTTTAACTGAAATGTTTTGTAAGGGGCTCGTATATAAATTTAAAGCATCATTTTTTGAAAAATTTATGAAAGGAATTTTTTCTTGCAAGAAGGAATTTATGAAAGCAGTCTTTTTTTTACCTTTTGGCCATTTTTTTTTCAATTTACCGTACCCACTATCTCTAATGGATAAATAATTAAAGTGCGTTAAAATCTATTTGGGAAACCCATGTATAAACTTTTAAGTTCGCTTAATGGTATGGCTTATTTGTAGTAGTTTAGTAATATAGTAATCATTATGACGTTAGAATAAATATTTCAGTGAAAGTTTCTTATTTGAAATAAGTATTTTGTACAACTGAATCGGTGAGTGGAGAAACCACTTCAGTCACAAAAATGCGAAAAATCGTTTTCGATGAAAATAAGCTTAGAAAGGCAAGATGCGCGTTGAGAGCAAGAACGACGCTAGTTTGTTGAGTATTTTCGTAGATACAGGGCTTCTCTTTCGAACGATGGGCGACAATGATCAATGGTCGACACACGGCAATGAATCAATGGTCGAGAATGATATTTTTTAACACTATTATTGGCCACCTGCCCTGCCCTAGGGGTAGTTTTCTAAAAAATAGTTATTCCAGCTTCAATGTTAGATTTTCATCTCCATAATTTTCTGCAAGCAAAGCACTTTTTTTCTCCTAAATTCATGTTCTTGACTTTTGTATACCATAAAAATGGTTAGACTATAAATGGTGATTTGATTTCTTTGATTTGATTTAAATGATTACCATTTTATAAGTTTTCAGCTGACTAAAAACTAGCTGAGAGCAGAAACAGCAAAATTCCGAATCCAATTTTAAATTTTCCTGAGCCTAATTGATGTCAAAATTAGGTAATATATGCATGACAGAAACATAAATGCATGTTATGACAGAGGAAAAAAAAGTTTAAATATTTGAAAATTTGGAGGAGTTATGAAGTTTTTTCTCTTTCCTGAAAAATTTCCTTTTTATGACTGAGGTGGTATCTGCACTCACCGATTCAACTGTCACATGGTTATTTTTTTCAAATGTTTTTCATCTGGAATATGATTTTCCATGTCAGAGGTGTGCAACTAAATTCTCAAAACACATAAAAAACAATATGGTATTTTTTTATAATTATAACAATAATTTTTACTTTGAAAACTAGATATGAATTATAAAACTTTTAATCTTTGAAAATGCAGATAAAGCGCGATTCCAACTCCATTATTCTGTAGATAAAAAATTGCTAAGTAGAATTCATGAAATTTTACATTCGAAACAGCGCGTATCTTGATAACTTTATCATATTTCCGAATTCTGTTACACTTTCGAGAGTTTGAGACCTTCCAAGATAAATAAAATAAACTTACCTATTCATCTGATACAGGTTTCCTCTTTCGGTCCTATTTAACACTCACGTTTCTTTTCTGATGCCATTAATTGCAGCTGTTTCGTGTAGAGAACGAGATACGTGGCGAGATGTGGCAGAGTGATTAAATTGATTTTATGGATGTAGGACAACATGGCGCAGCGTTTGGATTTTCGACATCTTACAGGAAATGTCTAGGTTTAGACAGAATCGGTTCGATATGAACTTCCGTTCTGAAATGAGATTATTTACAAATTAGAAAAAAAAATGATGAGGTTTACAAAAATATTTACAACACATCGCACATAATCACCATAAATGAATGAAGAAATATTCAATACTGACACAGGATGTCTGAAAAAGGGGGCAACCGCTATAATTCTTCATTTATTAGAGATAAAGGTAAAAAAAAAAAAAAAACTCGCCTGTTCGAGCATCGTCAGGGGAAGACCCCCTGAACCGCCCCCCTAATTTTTGAGTTTCATTATTGCCATATTAAAACGATATTTATTGACTATGTCATTTTATCTCTCGTGCATTTCGCCTGGTAATCCTATGTTCAATTTTTTATGATTGTTACCTATTTATAGAAAAATACATGTGATGCATATTCTACAGCTTAAGAAATATTCTATCAATAGATTAAAGCTGTTGTGAACTAATAGTATTTAAATATGTGTAAAAACATACATGTGGTTCATATTCTACAGCTTACGAAATATTGTAACAATAGATTAAAGCTGTTGTGAACTAATAGTATTTAAATATATCTAAACTAACGGCTACCCGCGACTTCGTCCGCGTCGGCTTTAGAATTAGGTCCCGAGAGAAACGAAACATGTGTGAATAACAAATTTGTTTGCGACTAAAGAAACTGCATTTAAATATTATTTGCTTTTTACTTATTTTAAATGAAGTATAATGCATGGTAGTATACTCCATTTACAATAACAGAGTATGTAAAATTACTAAATTTAGATTTTTTTCAGGCATTTGGCGAATAGAGACAGTTACGACAGTATTTGCGAAATTTTTGAGTGTTCTTGTAAAAGAAACATTTATGCTATATGCATGAATTTTAGACTATGTTAATCAGGAATAATGCAGCTTTCTATTACCGAAAAAGTTTTAGAATCGGTTCTATAGTTACAGAGATACCCATAGAGCGTAATGTATTAGAATTATTTTGAGTGTTCCTGTTAAGGAACTATTTGCGCTACATGCATTAATTTTAGCCTGTAATACTCAAGAATAGTGTAGCTTACTATCAGTGAAAAAAGTTTTGGAATCGGTTCAGTACTTACAAGAGATACACATAGAGAGCGTAATGTAATTCTTATGAGTATCCCTGTAAAAGAACTATTTGTGATATATGCATAAAAGGTAGCCTATAACACTCAGGGTTCCCCCCCCCTCAGTGTCTAAGAGGTTCTGCTCTCAAAACTGGAGGGCGGGAGGTGCCAGGTTCAAACCCCGGTCGCGCCTGTCGACCTAGCCGCTCGCAGTTTTCCGTGTTTTTTTTCCAAAACCCCGCGAAAATACGGGCTAGGATCCCTTAGAAAATTCCATACAGAGGAATTCTCCATATAGGCCTAAGACCCTATAGGCCTAGGACCATATAGGCCTGGGACCCTATAGGCCTAGGACCATATAGGCCTAGGACTTTCAATCAGTGAAAAAAAGTTTTAAAATCGGTTTAGTAGCTACAAAATTTCCATAGAGTGCAATGCATTAGCATTATTTTGAGTGTCTTTGTATAAGAATTATTTATGCTATATGCTTGAAAGGTTGCCTGTATGTTAATCCAGGGCATAAGCTACCTTCATTACAAATTTTTCCAACCATTTTTGTGTGATTCAGTCAAAAACACCCAAACACATAAGCGTACACATTTATATTATTGGTAAGATTTGGAAATTTATGTTCTTTAAGAAACACATCTGGACTTTTCTTAGTACTTACGTATTATCCCGGCGGTCATTTCCGCCAAACTGTCTTTTCGTCAAATGAGTTGCAAAACTGTTGCCAATCGTATTCAAAACCATTAATAAATTCATGTGCCCGGCATTTATCTCTGCAAAAAATCGCTCGTCTTGGCGGACCACCGGGATAATACGTAAGTACACTTTTCTTTATTTATGCTTTTTAATGTGGCGTAAAATCAACATAATTTCCATACTTATTTATGTTTTTCAAATGCATGTGATTTTGCAAATAGAATTTCTGCTTTATTTCAAAAGCATAAATCATTTTGTGCGGGCGATAAAACGGTTTTTAATTAATAGTTAGAAAAGTAAGTAAAATTTCCGAGCCTCAGGTACACTTTACCGAAGTCATGGGTCCAGGCATGCTCAAATTTTCAAAGCTCTGCTTTCTGTAGATTTGTCTGGAGAACATTCATTTTTATTATTAGAGATAGATATATTTGGCATAAAACTGGCATAATATCCGTATTATTTAATGTTTTTCAGATGCACGTGCTTCTTTATTGAAGTAATAGCATTCTTGTTAGCTCAAAACATGAATCATATGATCCGGGCGAAACTCGCCAAGCATGGCAACGTAAAAATGGTTTTTAATTAATAATTAAAAAAGTAATAAAAAATCTAAAATTCTAAGTAGCCTATAACCAACTCCAGGGTCCCATCTATATCTAAACCGAAAGGCATCCTAATCGATTCAGGGGTTTAGGCGTGAAAGCGTCATAAACAAACAAACAAACAAACTCACATTCGCATTTATAATATTAGTTAGGATTATGTCGCATACTTTTACGTCGCATTTTTATATCGCACTTTTTGGACACATTTTTTGGACAATTTTCAATAAAGGGGGCGAGAGATAAAATGACATAGTCATAAAACAATGAAGTTCAAAAAATGTTCAAAATAAGGTAGGAAGAAAGGCTGAGTTAAGAGAAAGTTCTTCTTGTTAATTTTCAAAAAGTTACACTTTTAAAATTTGAATACGGCCCCCCGTACAAAAAAATTCCTAGTAAATAAAATGTGTCCCATACATTGAGGTGATGGGGAAAATTACTAAATTATATCCTAAAAAGTGTCAGAGACTTGAAGATAAATACATGCTGACTTAAATCACTTTTCAATGACACTAGAAGTTAAAAAACGTCTGTCGGATCATCGTGTTTGAGATGTCGTTCAGAAATAACAATGATATTTTTTAACTTCCTTGTACGGAGTACAAAGATCTAATGTGATCCCGAAAGATTTCGGGGGCCGATTTCAACAAAAAAAATTGACTTTGACTACCTCTAAATTTACTTTTAAGAATTTTTCGATGTATCATATCGTACCCTAGCATGCACATTCATATAAATGCGTGTGCAATCTATTTTGACTGACCGCGAGTCTATTTTGACCAGTTTTTTCATGCCGTCTGTACTTACGCACGTACGTGTGTACATATGTAAATATGTAACTGGCATATCTAAAACACTATTGATCGTAGAATATTCAAACTTTATATTTAGGATTGTTGTAACATCTAGTTGTGCACCTCCTCTTTTGGTCCCAATCGACAGGATAGTTTAGCTACAGGAACGCCCAAAATATTCTAAATAAATTACGCTCTACGGGCAGAAATTCACTAAAGCGTATTTTAGAGGTATTAGGCTATTTCAAATGACTCAGAAGTGATATATGCTGTTAAGGGTTATAAAATAAATTTCTCCATCGAAAAAAGTGTCTTTATCATACATAGTTTTGCTACAGAAGCACTCAAAGGATTTCCAACACTTTATCCATTTCAAGCACAATGCTGTCGTACTATATAGTTAAGTAAACTTCTGACCACGGTCATGTGCCTCCCCTCAAAAACTACGCAAAAAGACGCCATGGTGTAAGTGTATTTAACTCTCAAATTTCAAAAATTATTAGTCGTAGAATGTTGAAATATCATATATAATATTGTTGTAACATCTAGTTGTGCATCTCGATTTTTGATTTCAATCTGTTGGAGAGTTTATTTACAGGAACACCTAAAAGAATGTCAATACATTAGTGTCTATGGGCATCTTCAATATACTGCTTCTGTAGTCAGTCATTGTTTGGTCCATATCCAAAATCTCGCCATTTGCCATAGACCATCGCAAATTTTACCGAAATATCGCCAAATTCGGCGATAATCGCCAAATTCGGCGAAATGCAAAAATAATTTTGCATTTCGCATAACTCTAAAACGTTTAACCGTAGAATGTTGAATTTTTGTATTTAGAAGTATTGTAACATCTAATTCTCTTATTTGATTCCAATCGCCTTGGTAATTTATTTACAGGGTCACCCTAATGACGTTAAATACATTAAGGTGCATGGATGCATTCAATTCATTGAAAGTCTGAGTACTACCTTGGCTATTCCCAATATCTTGCAAACTATCTCAAGCTTTTTGGCTTTAGGTGATATATCTCCAAATTATATGTCAGGAGCAAATCTTTCAAATTGAACCCAGCTTGACGATATCGGAAATATTTGGCTTGAAATCGCTAAACCTTAGTATTACTGCAGTACTTATATCTTTCAATTAAAATAAGTTTAGATGAAGTGCTCCGAAAATATTTTTGATTTAATAGACGTGCAAGGAAGTCATGTAATGTACACATCAGAATTTTTTTTTCCCACGCGACCAATAAACGTTCACATTCAAATTCACACCGCCCGTAACCAACCGCATACAGCTCATAACCAACTAAGTTTAAATATATCTCCGAGACGTCTCTTGATGAAATTAGTGCATGGGATACACTTTACGAGTTCAGAATTGTTCGTGGGGGCAGTGTACCAATTTAAAATGTGTAACTTTGAAAAATTAACGAGAAAAAAAATTTTGGCACAGTTTTTTTTTTCCCGACATTATTTTGAATATTTTTTTAATTTACATTGCTTACTTATCTCCGAGAGATAAAGAATTAAAACGCGTTACCACCTTCTTGGGACACTCTGTATATTTGAAACCATTACTCATATTGCAGTAACTAATACACGAAACAAAGGAAATGTACGTCCAGTTTATCGTTCTCTGTTACAAATGTTCGATATATGAACCTTTGTGTCAGACTACAAATATCCAATCTGTAATTACGTTCGTCCCACACATCTCTCAGTATCACAGTGCTGATGGTTTCTAATGCAGCACAAATGCCTTCTTTATGTTCTTGAAGAAACTCCGCCATTAAGGGATCATAAAGCGTGTCTTCGACATAGCCTTATACGCTAAAACTATTATCTGTGTTTGTCGCCATTTTTAGATTTCAATTTTAGCACTTCTGTGTGTGTACTGGCATCTATTAAACGAGGGTTGAAAAAAAATGGCTATAGTTTCCGCTAATTTCGTCAAACCATTTTTTGTAAAGTGTTAAATGTTTTAGGAAATATACATTAAATGCGATAAATAAGCTTAGAACACGGTCATTCATTTGTGATAACTTTGTATTTCTTCATAACATTTGTCGATTTTAACTTCTAAGTGAGTGATGCTCATAAAAAACGAACATTACTATGGTAAGCGTACGAAAGTTAACGTTTTATAAACTAGCCTTCCTTGGCTACCAGTTGGCTCGCCGTCGTAATTTCGTATCATTATTTATACAAGCAATTTTCTTCAAAATAGCGCTTAAAATTAGCATTAAAATCTTACGTTGTGGTGGTATCTTGTAAAATATGCCTTTAATGATCTTCACCTTATTGGGAACTGCCTGGCTTTAGCTATGGTGCATTATTTTCTAAAGAAAACGTCCTCACTTGCTTCACCATAAATCAACTGCTTTAACCCTGTCCCAGCAGCCTGGGACAGAGTTAAGGCAGTCCTGCTAGTGTTGGCAACTCACAAAAGCATAATGGCTATATGGGACAAGTAACCCTTTTCATTATAATTACCATTGCTGCCTTAAACAATGTATTCCTATTTATTTTACATTTAAAATTAACCCTTTGAATCGTATCAACTGAAATTTTGATAAATTCTGACAGCAATGCGGAGAAACAGATTACAAATAATCTGAAAATTTGTATTTTCCGGTTATGAAATTTATGTAAAAGTTCTTTTCCAAAATCTATTTGTCGTAGAGTTCAATAAAACGGTTATTTTTATTTTTGTATTACTTAAAAATCTATATGTAGTATACCGAAGCGTAACTGAAATGTTTGTGAACAGATTAAGGTGAGAACTGTTTTACAGCCATTATCATTTTCGTAAGATTGGCCTACGAAAAAACACCGTACGTGTTCAAATAAACAATACGTGCGACTGCTAAGAACAAAATCCAGTTTTTAGTTACAATATTAATTAAATGTTTCAAACTTTTCGGACTTTTTTTAATGGTTGTATGCTCATATTTTTCTACATGCTTGAAGTAAAAAAACAGTCACGAAATGATTTTTTAATACACTATGTTTAATTTATACAGCTTTAATTGGTTTATTGTAGAATTTCAACATGGTCATACAAAGGACTTCTGGATAAAACTTTACTTTCAAGATATTAACAATATATGAGAACAGCACTTTTATGACAAGTACCCCCCATTAAGGGAACTACTTTTGAGAAAACCTGAAAAGGATTTTTTTTTTATATTTGTGTTTGTTACATTTGAAAGAAATGAATTTACAGTTCTTATATTCGTCTCGATATGTGAAGGACTGTATAAAAAGAATAATTTTCCCTCTCTTAACCCTGTTAAAACTGATAATTCTATTTTGTTCGCTACGTTTTATTACAATAAGTTTATGGTTAATTCTCTATTTTCCTTTGAGATATGAAGGAAACTGTTAAAATAACGTTTCCAACAGCTTCGGCCATTTGAGTGCGAAATTTTAAAAATCATCTCTCAAATGGCGCCTGGAGAGTAAAATAAATAATCTCCTAAAATTCCATACCTCTATCTTCAATTGGCTGGGCGTAGATCAGTATATTAATGTCTATCTTTTTTTTTATAAGGATATATGCGTTTCTCATTCAGGAAAATTCGCTTATAAGATTAAGTACTGTAAATGTTTACGGAAAAATGGTTATTTACCGCAATACAAAAACTTTATTTCAGCCCATATTTTAAAAAGCATTTGTCTTAAATAATTTGCTCAGACGGAAACTCGCATAAGGTTCTTAATAGTTTAGAGAAATTGTCTCAAGTTGATAGTATCAAGTTAAGTTCCCAAATAATTTAACGCTCAGATATTGTTCAAGCAATATCTCAAAACGTAATGATTGCATGAAAAGTAAAGAAAATATTAGAAATTAGAAATATATATACATCTTTATTGATTATTTGTTAAATAACTAAGAAGAGTCTCCTATGCGTGCGACATTTAAGTATAATATACATCGTGACCGAAAAAAAGTAAAAGAAACTTCAGCGAAAATAAAAACACCCACTTCATCATTTACTCTGACATTTTAATTGCTTGTAATGGTAGAAGGATGCTTAACTCTACTTTTCCAATTATTTGGTGGCGAAAGGGATAAGGTAGAAATCGTAAAGTTTAGCCTCAGTGTGTTGATAAAATCTCTCGTCATGGGGTAGTATGAATTATCTCTTAAAAAGCCGCAGAGCTTCAAAATTTACCATATTTTTCCAATGATCCTCTTTTCTAAACCAATTAATTAGTATAAAAAAGGAAATAAAATATGTTGTAAGAGACATACACAGGAGAAGCGTTTTCCCTTTAACTCCAGTTAATGTGCTGCCACACAAATGAAATTTTATCGCTTTGTTCTACATAGGTAACATTATTAGAAATGTTACATAAGCATTACTATCTTAGAAAATAAAAAGTTTCATAAAAATTCCCCAGAAGTGAACGCTAGAGTGGTAAACTAAGTTTGTAGAAATTCGTTTTCTCAAAACCTATTAAGCTTTTTATTGAGCGTTAAAACTCAAAAGTACATCACCATTATACAAAAAGTGTAATTCTTTATTCCAAATAAAAGAATTGTTGCTAAATTGTTTTCTTGCAAAGCAGTTCCAAAGTTAAAATATCAATTGCCTTGAATAATTTATTTTCGAAACAAAGTCGAATAAATAAAATCCTTATTTTAAAGAGGATTTTTCTGATCGGTTAAAAGTAAATAAATATAAAAATGAATAAAAACGATTTTTATCTTTTTACTAAAAATCCTCTTACGTTAGTGCCTAAATGCATTAATTTATCTTGAAAAAATAATTGTTTAAACTGGTTAGATTCAATAAAATAGCTCCAAAATTAAACATGACGTTTACAAGCAGATAGGGTAAAGATCGATAAAGATTTTACGAGGTTTAAGTAGGCCAAGTTATATATTTCTAAAGGATTTTAAAAACCAAACAGAAAGATATAAGTTGATTGACTGCAGAAGAAAATATCATAATTTTTTGCTTATTTGTTCTGTTTTGTTTTGTTCATTTGTATTTGCATACATGATAATTTAAGTCGACCTTTTAGAAAATTTAATAACTTGCAACCATACTTATAAAATGGTGTAAATAAACCATTCATAGCTGTATTTTGTAATTTATTTATGTAAATTTAGGTACATTTAATGCTATTAGACAGTATGTCGTCTGGAGAAATTTACAAATGTAACTCTAACAGAAAGATTTTTTTTAAGGAATGCCCATTTTTCGGCACGATCTTGTTTAAGAAGAATTAAATGTGATTAAAGTTATGATTAAAACTGGAAAGTTGTAAGAGAAAAAAATTAATCTAACACCACATTTTGCTCATTGCACAGTTACAACAATGAAAGTGAGTTACTAAAATAGAAACTATTTATTTTAATATATAAATCCTTATAAATAAAAATGAAATTCTGTTTGTTTGTTTGTTTGTGTATTTGATTCGTATACAAATCCACAAAAATTCGTTAGAGCGGATTCCGAGATCCAGATGAGACACTCTTGAAAATAGAAAAGTTAGCTGTATATATAAGTGCCGCGAAATTTTACGGTTGGTTGGTTGGGGCTGGCTGCGTCACTAGTAGAACTGTCGTCCTACATGATATATATATATATATATAAACGCATTTGTAATCCCTTCTCCCCACAAAAAAAGGATACATACACACGCGTTATATATATATACACTATATATATATATATATATATATATATATCTTAACCTTATCTTATAAATAAAAATGAAATTCTGTTTGTTTGTTTGTTTGTTTGTGGATTTGATTCGTATACAAATCCACAAAAATGGACCTATCGGCCTGAAATTTAGCACAGATATGTAAAATAATATAGAATAAATCGTAGTCCACTTGAAAACTTTGGAAGTCCACCCGTTCCCGGAATTTAAGAGATTTTTTATGTTCTCCACGTAAAAAGCTTTCCGTAATTGTAACCCCTGTAGTGAAAAAGTGTGAAATAAGGATCGTGGTTGCCATGTGTGGCGATTTTGCCGAATAAAATGTTTTAAATTCTCAAAGTAAAAATAAAAGAATAATAATGATTTTTTTTTTGTTAGTTTATATTCGTAAGGTTATTTTTTTCAATTATAATATCGTGTGCATGGGAAAACAGAGCAGGAATGAAATGTTTTATACGCAAAATAATAAGAATTGAAGATTTCTGAGGCTAATATGTTAAAATTTTTTAGTTTGGCGAAAAATAAAATGGCTCAAAATGCCGAGAAAGTGAGTTCTAGCGGTTTGCACAGTTTTCGGCTTGGCGCAATTTACTGAGAGCTTAAGGAAATGGATTTTTGAAAACCGGTGCAAAGGTTTTATTAGAATACAGAGTTAAATTTTAATGATCCGTGCGGAAATAATGCAGTTATTAAGGGATTTCAAGCGATCTATCTTCAGCATTCTCGCCAATTGAGTGCATTGATTTAAGTTGGGGGAATTCCGCCAAATTTCAGATAATTGAAATCTTCGCATATAGTACATCGGAGTAACGATGAATAAAACACGTTATATAGTTGATAATTTAAAAAATGCGGCTGTATTAAGGGATTCCACTTTTCAAATAAAAGCTGTGCTTTACTTTTTAAAGGTCGAACCATTTCCAAAATTGATTGCTGCTAAGTCAATGCTTCGAATGATTCCCTGAAAAAACTCTTGCAAAATGGCGTATGTTGGCACTTTGGCGAGGCTTAGATTTGAAACTGGATTTTATTTGAGACTGGTAGCTATAATAAAACAATGTGTGTAAACTGTTTGTTTGTCTATGTCTCGCGTAGCTCGCAAACGGGTGATCGTAAACCTACCAAATTTTGAATGGAAATTCTCCATGACAGGCCCCGACACACCTCGAAGCGATTTTTTCAAAATTCGAACTATTTTAGGAAATATCGATAAAAACGTATCGCAAAAGGCTAATTTTTGCTTTCCGCCATTTCGTAATTGTAACCCCACAGTGCATTAAGCGACGATTAAGCTTATCTAGGTTGCCACATTCGGCAAGTTCATTAAATGATTCAGGCTTTTGAAGTAAAAATAAAAGAATAACGATTTTTTTTTTGTCTAGATTATTTGTAAGGTTGTTTTTAAATTAAAATATCGTGTGCATGTGAAATCAGAGCGGGAATTGAATGATTTATACTCAACTCGCGAGTATTTATACTCAACGCGCTCGCGAACTTTCTGCAGGGTCTTCATTACGCCAAAATGGCCTCCCGTTAAGGCTGCTCTACCTGAAAACGGAGGATTTCGGTTGATTTTCGACCAAGATAGGGAGTAAACTTGTAATCACATAACTTTGAGAATTTTCAGAATGTTTCCTCTAAAACTAGAATAAGAACTGACATTGCGATAAAATTTGAAAAGTTATTTAATTTTTTTAAAAAAATTATTAAACTTGACACTTTTTCAGAGAAAACGCTATTTTCTCGAATTTCGACCAAGATTAGAAATAAATTTACGATGATATAATTATGAGAATTTTCAGAATGTTTCCTCGGAAACTATAATAATGTCTGACATTAAGATAAAGTTTGAAAAATTATTTAATTTTTTTTAAAAAACTGTTAAACTTGACACTTTTTCAGAGGAAGACGTTTTTGATGGACTTACAATAAAGATCAGAAATAAACTAACAATGCCAGAACTACGAAATTTTGTGGAGTGCTTCCTCAGAAATCATACTGTGAATTGGAACAAATTTCAAATTCGAAAAGCTTTTTAATTTTTTTAAAAAAATTATTAAACTTGGCACTTTGTCAGAAAAATCCACTTTTTGGTTAACTTTCACTCCGGGTAGGAAATAAATGTACAGTGCCAGAACTATGAAAATTTTCAGAGTATTTCCTCTGAAACTATACTATGGAATCATGTAAATCTAAAATTTGAAGAACTAGTTATTTTTCATAAAAAGGAAAAAGAAAAGACACTGCTTTTTTTAGACTGAAATTCAAAATAGGAAGGCTAAGAAAATTTCTATCAAACGTAACTTTGAAAAAAAAATTTCGGTCACTTTATAGTACATTTCAGAATGTTTTGGGCCCAAAAATATAACACATTTCACTTGTATGAATTCACAATTTTGAAATTCGTCAACCTGTACGAAATCCCACACAGGATTTTGACCAAACCAATGTTTTCAAAAGTGGATGAAAGATGGCGCAACATGCTTCCTGCTACTCCTGTAATCCGTGGAACACATATCTTACTTAAAAATCACTAAAATACATATTGAGTCACATTTTACTTTTAAAAAAGAGTATTTATAACCTTTTTTATGATTAATTACGCAAAATATACAGCGTTTTAACGTGTAATTTTGATCATTCGTACTTTTTACTATGCTATTAATAAGCTGATGATTGCAAGGCTTTCAACCAATGAACAGGGCTTAGGAACGTTCCTACTTCAAAATTATGGTAACCTTACATTTCCACCACCCTTTTTTCATTCGCGCCAAAAGAAATCATTTTCGAGAAAGGTCAGTACCCAATTTCAAGATTTTTCAGATTGTCACGAATCTATAAAATAGCGACTGGAGACAAATTCTTAATTATAATAATTTTTCTTCCAATAAAAATAAAATTAATTATGCTTTTTCTTTTTATGAGTTTATTTATTTATTTTTTAATAAATGTAAACTTGAACTTAGTTATAGTGACAAGCAGGGTTCAGTTTGCGTAAAAGCTTACATCTTTTTTTTTTTTTTTTTTTTGTGAATATTTAATTTTACAATAAAAATAGGATAGCCCAATGATTGTTTCTATTCATATTTATTTTATTACATTGAGAACAACAATAGCCAAAATTTATTTAAGAAATTAAGGAATTAATGTTGTAATTTACAACAAGATAAACTAGAGGTCGTTACTTCCTAAAACGGCTGACACTTCGACTCATTTTTGAAGCGATTTCTGTGCTAGTAAATTGTTCTGAAAGATGCAATGCATGAGACATATAACTTGTCTGTTAATATTAGTCTGTAGTGCAGGATGAAGAAACATGATTAATTTTTTAGAGTGCTTAACAGTATTGGTTTATTTTTAAAGGTATTCAAACTTTCTGTAACGCATATTAAAAGGAACACCTTCCAGCCCTGGTTGCAAATGGGCAAATGTTTTATAACATATAATAAAATTTCTTACCGTTGTATAAAAGAAGCTTGGTTATGACGTCACTTCTCAATCGGTAGTAAAATTGCAAATAATCAGGTATTTCTTGAAAAGAACATTATAATTGAGGCCATGTATATCTGCAGTATATGTGCGCTGGGAAAAAAATAATGCATATAATAATTTTCATATTTCCCTGTCTTTTTTTTTTCGACAGCCTCTTTTTTTAAAACTTTTCTTTCATAAAATTTAGGAAAGGATCTTTAACCCCCTCCATACACAGCCTGATCAACTGTGTGCCCTGGTGAAAATAAGATGAAATAAAATAAACATTGAATCCCCCCCAACATAATGATATTGACTCGCTCCTTCTGGAAAATTATGTTTAATATCGTCTGCAAAAAATTGAAATATCTCCCCCCTCCTCCTCACGGAATTCTACTTCAGGTAGTCTGCAATAAAAGCATATATGTGATTTCAGTGGAACATTGTGTGATAATGCTCTAATAACTAAAAGTATTTCAGTGAATTGTAGTATATTATTGATTAAAATTTGTTTCTACAACTGTAATTTATTTGCATCGTTCATTCTGTATAAATCAAATATAATGTAATTGATTTTTTTCTTTTTCGTCATTTTATTGTAAAATTATAAAAGTGTAAAAAAACAAGTAAAATCTTATGTTCCCTGAGAATTGCCCCGTTTGCCCTGGCTGTAGTAGGGCACTGTCTCTGTGGAGATATGCGCCTATGCTGTGACATTCAAATTTATGCGAAACAAACTTTTCACCATGCAATAAGAAATCAAAACCAGTTATGTCGCCCTCGCATAATTACAGCCGCACACCCGTTTTGAAGCAGAAAAGAAAGCTTATGTAGTAAATTTTCACCGCATAATAATCGCACCTAGACTTTCACCATGAAAAATTGGAAAAAAAATAGCGATTATTAACGAGTAAACGCTGTAATTTATAAATAATAGTACTTAATCATTTTTAAAGGTGATAGTAACGGTCTTTACTATCTGCAGGCAATTATTCTCATAAATATCCACCTTCAAAAATACATTTTTTTATGGAATCGAAATGTTTAATTACAGCAACAGTGTTATATTTTATTGCTGAAGACTCACACCTTAGCTGCACTGCATCGCTGTAAAGCTCCGAACAATTAGCCACGAGGTCCAATAAAACATGGACACCGAACACCGTTGTTGCTCCCTATAATTTTGAGAATCGCCGGAAGCAATACAATTCCTGGATGTACGCTGGCTTGCAAGATACGACTCCACAGTAAACGTGCAAGTTTGCCATATGTACGCACAGTTTTTAATCGGCAATATATTATTAAATACTGGAAGTATACTTTTAAGCAATAATTACATGATGCTGCTTTTCTCCAAAACGAGTTTCAATTTGAAGAGGTCAAAATTAAGCAACAAGAACAAAACATGTATAACTGGAACTAATTTAGATGATAGACAGGTTTCTTTCTATATTGCGGGCATCTTTCAGACAAGACATTAGGTGCTTGGGGGGCGTAATTTTTTATCTCGTAATGGGCACATTATTTCCCTATTGAGATGTACATGAACTAGCATCAGAAAATGCCCGACATACAATCGATGATCGAGAAGACGGAGATTTTATTAGCCCGAAAAAGTTTGGGTGACGAAATAAATTAATTATTTGTGGTTAGAAAAGAGCGTACTTCCGTTGACGAACAATCAAATCGAAAATAGTAATAAACAATTATAGGAGCTAACTCCATGAGGCTTCAGCTTCCCCCAATATTTTTAATGAAGCCCCTCAAAAATTTCACCTCAATCTTTCTACTGTCAAATATATTTGTTTTCTTATATTAGGTAAAACTCAGAGTGTGGTGCTATTATTTTGCGATAAGACAAACGCCCGCGGATACGAAGCTTTTTCACAAAGAACGCAGTAGTTTTGTGAGGGGGCAACTTTCTATCAGAGGGGTGCTCTTAGAAAGGTCAAGAAAACTGCAGACTTGTGGTCGACACCTTTCAGTTGACAAGAAAGAGCAATAGCGTTGTCTTCTGAACAGATTTGATTCGACAGAAATGGCGGGGCCTTTAGATAATCTTTGAGTTTTTAGAGCTAAGCAAGCTGGGTGGGTAAAAGGACATTTTGAAATTTTTCTCTGGATACTCTTGATTCGTTACTTTATAAGTTTACAATCGTGAAATTTCTAATGCGAAATAATACACAATTGGCTCCTTTTTCGTAAATACCGTGTTTACTCGCATAACTGTCGCACTTTTTTTTGGGCAATTTTTCGTGATAAATTCTAGGTGCGACTATTATGCAGGGAAATCTACTATATAATATTGTACACTCTAATGCTAAAACATTACTGGTACATATAAATACATCCAGATTATCTGCCGTATATTAAATATTCTTTTCGTCAGTTTCACGCACAGAAGAAGCATTTTTCTTTTTATAATAGCTAATATTTTTATAGACGTAAATGAAGCTCAAATACGTGACTGCGACTTTTATGCGGGGAAAATATTTTGAGAATCTTTTCTGCTTCAAAACCGGCGGGTGTGACTACTATGCGAGCAAGCACGGTATATTGATCCAAAATGATAAGAGAGTGAAAAATTAAAACAGAAAAAATCATACGCGTCGAACTTATAGAATCTTTTAGTAAGTTAGCCTTTGTTGGGGGGGACGCGACGTTAAAAGGTTGAGAACCGCTGCAGTATATCATTATCCTTTTAGTAACAAAAATTTTAATTTCGAAGGGGGGGGGGGTTCCATGTGTCTGTACCACCCCACTCCCTTAAATACGTCCTTGCCCCTGGTGTTGAATTTTTGAACTTTTTCTTTCCCCGATAATAACTCCCCTGACCACCTTTACACAATTACCAAGTTTGATAACATTTGTCCAGTAGTGCAACTTTAATTATAATCACCATGTATATTAAATTATATGCATTTTTGATGCGCTCCATTTAAACTTACCCTGTTTACTCGCGTAATAGTCGCACTTTTTTGCCAATTTTTCATGGTTAGTCTAGGTGCGATTATTACGCGAGGAAATCCAGTACACAATATCGAATTATCTAATGCTAAAACATTACTGGTATAATAATATTACTAAGCAACCAAACGTTTCCATATTATCTGCCGTATATCAAGTAATCTTTCCGTTAGTTGCACACACAAAAGAGCCTTTTTTAATAGTAATATTTTTATTAGACATAAATGAAAATACTGGCGCACACAAGAGGGGGGGGGGTCCAGGGGGTCTGGACCCCTCCTAGAAGAGTTACCAACTAAGCTTCGTTAAATCATCATGTAACTTTATCATTTTAATGCATTATAAGACTTAATGAAATTTTATATTTAGCAGCTAAGATAAATAGATAAATACATAGTTGAGAAACAATACAAGTGTATTGAAGTACGGAGAGTCTTTATGAAAAAAAGCTGACAGGAAAGATGGCACGTATAAAGGAGGGGCCCAGCGGGTGTATGGGTCTCTCCCAAAAGAATTATTAAGGCGCCTTTGTTAAATGGCCGTGTGATTTTGCGAATTCTATGGGTTTTAAGATTCTATTTTAGTTCTACTTAAATCATATTTTATCATATTATAATTCTTACTTTTAAAAGTCTAGATAAATAACTACATAGTTCAAAATTACAAAACAATTAAATTACAGAACAACATTATTTCATTTTTGATTAGGTAGCGTCCAATTAGCGCATTCGATTGAAATAATTGGGCACGTATTCTATATTATAGGGCGCAATCATATGATTTGCACAGATTTTGGTTTGTATAGAACAGATACTTTGTTCACAGGGTTAAAAAAAAAGAATTCTTATACATTACTGCGCTAGTGTCTAAATGGTGCATTCGAATAAGCTCGATTGTGTATGCATGTTATAAGTTACCGTCACACATATAGATTTTGTTGTGTGTAGGACTTATAGTTTTTTTATAGGGCTATAATAACAACAATAAATAAATAAGTAAAAGATGTCTTAAACAGTAAGGTCAAATGTTGGGGAAATCGAGTGGAGTCACTGTAAAAAAATATTTTTATTTTTCCTCCTTAGGTATAAATAAGATAAGGTGTGTAAGGTAAATCTATGAATATTTGGCTGATTTACGGTAGAGCCAACACTTTAGTCAATGTTTGTCAACAAATGTTTATTAGCATAGCAACATTGGTGGTGTGGGTAAAAAATATCTCGTACCACATTGATTTGGCCAGGGACTGAAAATGTTTTCACCTCCACTACAAATGTACAACTATAGCTTGATAAAAATTAGCCCTAATCAAAAATAAAATAATGTTGTTTTATTATTTGTACGCCAGGGCATTTTTCCAGGTCTCTGATGACACAGTTTATGTTGGCTGGGCTAAGTGCCTTACCTCACAAGACAAGCCAACTAGGTCTTGGCCTGGTCCCTCCCCCCAATTTTAGAGCCCCTAAAATGATTAAAATAGTTTAAGTTCAATTCTTAAAAGAATTATTATAAAAAGCATCAATGGCAACAAATACACAGTTGCACTTTTAAAAAACATGCCGCCTTGCAAAAGTGTTTATGTACGTCGTATTTAGGGATAGAATAGGCGTCATGTTATAAGGTCCAAAGCATTCATTACGGAACTTTCATCGACGTCACGTCACTTGCAGCATAACTTCTGTGCATTAAAAATTTTTGAAGAGGGGTTTGTACTACTGCGAACAAATATTAGCCCCCTGTTATTATATCTGTCAATCAAGGTATGTCCGTACAGGGCCCCCCCAAATGTTCTAGGTTTAGGGCACCTGAATGCCTTAGTCATGCTCTGGTAAAACCCCCTCCAAGAGAAAATCCTGCGTGCGCCCCTGAATGAAGATAAAATATTTTGATGATTTTTTGTGCTTCAAAATACGGATGCTGTTAAAAATGCCGATGCTGCTGCCGAAACTGTTATGCAAGGGCTACTATTACGCGAGTAAACACGGTATTTATTTTGAAATTAAAAAAGGATTCTTGAAACGCACGCGCAAGCGCGTTTATACATATTTTCTAAACTATAAAAGGAATTTTTTAATATAAGGATTATCACGAAAAACGTGATAAAAAAATTCGCGATTCCTTGAAAACTAATGATAAATATATTTTAACTCTCGCCATCCAGAATGACTCATTAGAGCTCCCACCCCGGTAATTTTTGTAAGTCGACGCCTCGCCAGTGTAAACCATAAACTGCAAAATAGAGACATCCGCTTTTTTTGACCGTAGATCAGAGATTTATTGTGACAGATCCATGCTAGAACTGCTTGAACGTGACGAGGCGCACCAAAATATACATCTGAGGAAGAAGGTGTGTTTCACTCATGGCCTTGAAGGGCAACGGGCAACAGTGGGGGGAAAAACAAACACAAACAAACGATTCTGTGAAGAAAAAAAAAGGGGGGGACTTCCTCGTTTGCAGGGAAAGTATTCTATCCCTCACCCCCCCCCATTTTGGTCATAGAACTCGGATAGGTTGTCTTCGTGAATGGACGTCTGAATCAAAGCCAAAGAAACTGTGTGTAGCAGCCAGGCGCGGACTGGCCAGGTCGGATGGTCGGCGATTGCCGAGGGCCTCTGTTCCAAGGGGCATCCGGAGAGGCCTCCCCAAAATGGGAACACTACTTTATTATTAGAGTAATTTGACATGCATCATAGCAATATCAAAGGGTAATTTGATTATTTATTTCCGAGAAATCTTACACAGTGGCGCAACGGAGGACCACACAGACCCCACGGCTCAAGGGGGCTCCCGACGAGTCAGTGACCCCCAAGAGCTTTAAAATAGTTAAATGTGGTTTTTAGGCATTGAAGCCTAATTTTCTAGTATTATATAGTCACAAATTTTCTGTTTTCTCTAAATTTAACAGCAAGGGAACCCTTTTTAATCTCCAACCGGGGGCCCCCAAAGGAGCCAGTCCGAGCCTGGTGGCAGTGGCGGATCCAGATTTTTTTTGGGAGGGGCTAAGTTTTTTAAAAAGCTTATTTCACCCAATTAAAATGTACTGTAAATCAAAATTTTAGTCTAAATCAATGTGCATGCTTTTGGGAGGGGCTAAGTTATAAAATATTATCATTTTAGCAGTTTAAAGTGTATAATAAAGCAGAATGATACCGTCTAGCAATCTCTTTTGTGGGGGGGGGGCTGAAGCCCCCTAGCCCCTCCCCTGGATCCGCGACTGCCTGGTGGTACCGAATCTTTGTCTCGAAATAAACCTCTCTACGGGCACGGTGATGAAGTATACCCGGGAGGGACAAGTTTGAGAATTTGTGAAATGCAGTCACTAGAAAAAAATACCAGCTGAAATTTCACTCTCTTCTCAGCCATATACTATGATAGAACCCGGTTGGATGAGACTTAGCAACAAACAGAAAATGTAAACAAAAGAAAATTATACCAAAGCCAACAAGTTATGCTTAGCAGAATGATCACTGACTGCCACCTGAACGTCTTAGATATGTACAGCTACGGAAAAAAAGGCTCACTTGTACTTTTTTCGGCCATCGTTTGTCGTACAGCAAAGTTACAGATACCAATCGTTTACGATTGAAGTACACTTTAATTTGCTATGCGTAAAAATTGCATAAAGGGTCATCTACATTTTAAAATTCGCGCCAACCTTTTTTTCTCAATAGCAACCCCTAGATTTCCCTTCATATTTCAAAAATTTAGCTCATTTTAACCCCGGATACCAATTTTCGATAAATTTGAACTAAAAATGGGTGAGTTATGAGCTTGCAAAATCCCCCTCCCCATATGTTAAAATATTTTTTTATAATTTAATTCATATCTCATATAATATCGATAATAAGAAGCTGATTTTTATTCGTACTGTTAGAACTAAACGACCCAAACATAATTCACTATTATTATGATTTTTAATAAAATATTAACATGAATTATTAAATTAATATTAAAAAAAATTATGAATAGCGACCTAGCCAAATTTCGAGGGAAATAGATGCAGAAACTAATATCATGGCTGTGCAAAATTTCAAATTTTTACGTTCAGTAGTTTAATTTATATTAAATAAAATGGGTTATTTTCATGAGTTAAGGGACCATATATAAATTTATTAAGAGACATTTTTTTGAAAATTGCTTAAAATAAACGTAAAATAAATTTCTTTTGTGCAAAAACACAGTAAAAGATAGCGGTATTAAAAAATATCAAATTTTGAAGCAAATAAATTGGACGTTTATACAATTTGATGGTGATTCTATAAAGCGGGTATTGTTTCATCCGCTACCATATCCCCCTAAATAAAATATTGTCCAGGTATAGAATTAGATGGAGTAGATGCATGTCTTCTAATACAACGTCCTATTTCTGAAAAACTAACATCTTCAACATTCCAGGCATGAATTTGACCTTTTTTAATATTGGAAACAGGTCTTTGGACTTCCCCATATTTTATCTAACATTCAAAAAAACCTTCAAAATCACGTTTTTCTGTCTAAATTTTCATCTGACAATAAATTAAAATACCGCCAAAAGTCTTAAGAATATTGCACATTGCAGACGATAATATTAAATGAAGAATGTGAAATAACAAGCACAGTGATAATATTTGGTCGGCAAAAAAGTAATTACGTTTTTTACATGAAATTCAAAGAAATAAATTTTCAATCATGAAACCATCCTTCTAGTTCGACCGTAGCTGAGCAACATTCATGCTTGTAGTCAGAAGAGCAGAGAGCAGCCTCTCACTCCTGCCAACATTTCACCTGTCTTAGAGAACCATCAAGGGAAATACTCAATAACAATTTCAAAATTAGAAAGATTTTCAAAATCGTGAGCAGTCGTTTTGCATTTCCCCTTTAAATCATGTGTACGGACCAAGGAAGATATGAACTCACACGTCATTTGGACCAGGCAGTTCACTTAAAAATGACTAGAATTGTTAAAAAAAAAAAATTAAAAAAAATTCCAGTAGTGTTCCTTGAAAATAATAGGCAGCTGAGGTGCCCTAAATTCCAAGGAAAGTTGCACGAAAATACCAAGAACTTTACTGAACAATATGCAATTCAGTGGATCTTTCCTGAGCTGTTCAATAAAGTTCCTGGTATTTTCATACAACATTCCTTGGAATTTTAGGGCCCTCAACTGTCCATTTTTTCCAAGAAAAATTCCTAGATTTTTTTGCATTGTTTTAATTTGCTCACTATATTTTATCTAAAAAAAATACAGGTGCAGAGGGTCCCTATGCCTTTTTCCTATCCGGAATCAATTATTTGTGTTGGGGGATTACGGCCAATTATCTACAAGTGGGATCTATGCCGATGGGTGTGGGTGCTCCCCTTGGGGGTCTTTCTAAGGGATTCTAACCCCTATTTATGCTAAGTTTTGGAGGAAACCACGAAAAATTCCTAACGGTTAGGTTGGCGGACGCGACCTGGTTTTGAACCAGGCAACTTCCGTCTCCCAGATCAATTATTTGGGCCTCACTGAATCAGATTGCGGTTCAGTAGCTGGTATTGCAGTAGAACATTCAAATACACCTGCTTTATAGATTGCCGCCCCTCCCCCCCAAATCAAAGAGTGTACAGTCTGGTAAGAATATTTCTCATTTTAAAAGAGAAAAGCCTGAACCGCTTTATTCTGCAGCTTGAGATTGAAAAATTTGTCAAAAATTAAATATATTATATTTTTCAGCCGTTCTTCATTTAAATGATTTAGGAAAGGACATTCTGTATTCAGTGAAATTTTCAAATATACCTAGAATATATAATTGTTGTTGGTTGTCACGATGTAAAAGAAATTGGAAACAATAATTTATCTTCTTTCGAAATATCACGAAAAATTAAAAATTTAAGCTAGGGATAACCGATTTTATCTTTTTTTGGAATCGAAACTTTCCGAGTATGCAATGATAAAAAATTGCCGACCAATAATTAAAAAGATATGAGCTGATACATGTGCGATAACACTTTTTTGGGGGGATTGGGGGAAGATATTTGATAGTTAAAAAAAAAGTATTGAAAAATTAAAGAAAGCAATACTTAGCGTCACCGAAATTTCACATGCGTGCAAAGTTTCAGCTCGATCGGATGATAGTGGGTTAAAATTCATAGACAAATTTTGAACTGAAATGTCATACACAGTTAATTAAAAACTTAAAAAAACAAATGATGATTAATTTAATTTTTTGTTTTCAACTAAAAAATATTTATGATAACTATATTATAAATACGGCATGTATTTTATAGTCGCAGATGAAAATGCTAAACATTAATAATAAACCTAGGACCGAAGCTTAGAGCATACCCATTTACCCAAGAGGAATTCATTTTTAAGTCAATAATATTTTTTGTACTTTTAACTACTTAAAGTATTTTTTTTTTAATTTCTCTTGTAGTTTTTTCATTCTATTTAAACTATAGAATAGTGTGTGTGTGTATATATATTATTCATACCTAATTACTCATTATTAATAGTCCTAAACTTATTGACAGTTTTTGAATAAACACAAAAATTAGACTAAACCGAAAGTTTACTTTTACTATTAAACTGCTTAGTTTTGCAGTTCCAAACGTGAAATTTATGTATATTTAAATACTTATAAATATATGTTCTTGAAGGAATGTTAAATTTTTGGTTCATTTTATCCAAGTAAAGAATTCTTCTGAACTTTGTGATGTCAAAGTCATGTTTCTGATCCAGTTTCCCTTTTCTGACCTTCAAAAGTACCTGTTAAGTAGTCAAAATTTTCATGACTGAAACAAGACATATGCCAGTGGTCCACAAAAAGTAATTCGACGTAATTAAGTAACAGTGAAAAATAATTAATATAAAACTGCAGTTGCTGGGTTATACTTAGAGGTATGCTGATGTTTATTTAGTGTTAATCATGAAAAGTGAAACGTAGTACAAAAATTATTGAGATAAAAAATGTTTTTTAAGATGAACAAATCTATAAACATAAAAATTATTTTAAAATTTTAATACTCTTTTTGTAGCAGGCCCTGACTATCGGACGGACACTTGGTGCACGTGCCCTGGGCACACATGGAGAAATAAGCCAAAAAATTGAGTTTAACACGATATACAAGGGCACAAAAATTGAGCCAGCTAAAGGACACAAAATCTGAAAAGTGCCCTGGGCACAAAAGTGTTATAGTGAAAGTCAGGCCCTGCTTTATAGACATAAACTAGATATAAAAGGAATTAAAACATTTTAAAATAATTAGTTATAATGTAAAGGAGTTAGAGTTAGTGATTTTTTTTTTTTTTTTTTTTTTTTTTTTTGAGGAGGGGGGCCTCAAAATTGAGTTGCGCCTCGGGCCTCTCAAGAGCAAAATCCGCCACTGCGGGGGAGAATATAGGTATTCCCACTGATTCTGCGCTTTCTGGGGGCCTCAGGGTAAAATTTCAAATGTTTTCTGTGAAGGTAAAATTCGTGAAACATTTCTTCCGGGGAAGGGATGAGTGCTGAGTGCCTGTCTGAGACGACCAGCCCCCCCCCCCCTACAAAAACTCAAAAACTTATATGGGTGTCATTTACGGGGGCCCTGTGAACAGCAACTTGATCATTTTAGGGGGGGGGTCTGATCTCCCCCCCCCCGAGTCCGAGTGATTTGGACCCCCCTAAAAAAAATTTCCGGCTGCGCTACTGCCGGTCCCTATTGTTCGGGGGAATCTCCCCTATTTCTTTCTTGGAAGGGACACGGCTTTCATGACCTTGACAAGTAGCTTGACTAGCTAAAAGCAATTATTTCCTTTTTACTTAATGTTGTAAATTTCCTTGATTAATTTGAAGATATATGCTCTCAAAATATAAAAAGTGGCTCCTTTACTTCAAAAACAAAAGAATTTTGGGGCAGTCCAATATTTGATTAAATACCATTATCGTATTTACTACAAAACAAAATAAGTTCATGTCAATATTTAAATAAAAATTATTATTCTGAGTGGGGGGGGGGGTATTTTTTTCTGGTTCGCGTTTTTTCCGTTTGGCGTTTTTTCCGTTCGCGTTTTTCCGTTCGCGTTTTTTCCTACATTCGACATCAAGATAGCCGGACCACATTAAATTGTTATTAACTTTTTTAAATACGGAGCACAAATTCTGTAATTTAATAATCAGTTATCACTAATCTAACACTAAGTTTGTATTGAATAAAATTTCAGAAAAAACTTTTTCTTTATGTTGCCGGCCAGCTTGACGTCAAGATAGCCGGACCATATTATATTGTCATTTACTCTCTCTAATAAGCAGTAGTAATTGGGAGGTTTCAGCATAAATTAGCTCTAATTGAGCACTAATTTTTTATCTTGTTATTTTTCATTTTGCGGTATGTGGTCCGGCCAGCTTGTCACAGTCCCCTTGTAGGTCGATTTCCCGGAACAATTATCTGCCCTTCAGCAACATAGTGGGAATGGGAATAAGTAAATAAAAGACGGGATGCTCCCATCTGATCTTTTGTTGAAGAAAGCAGTTTTGTAGTTTGACTGAAGCAACCACTCCGCCAAAAAGTCGGTGTTTTCTCGAATATCAAAGAAACTCTCCTCTTTCAGATGGGTGACTTTCACTCCCCGATTCTATTTGACGATAAATGCAGTAGGCAGTCTTCTGTGTGAAAGTAATGACAAGACAAGATCGCCACACACAGTCGCCTTTTTGACGTAATCCTCAGAGATCTTCACAAGTCCAAAACAGACACTTCTATGGAATGTTTTTGGTTATTATTATTGATCTTGAATCACGCAAAAAGTAATTTTGCATATTGATACAGTTTTTCTTTATTATGAAAAACGATAAATCAAAGTTAATCTCAGCGTTTAATTAATTAAAAAAAATAAACATGTAAGGTTTCAAGGTTGCTTCTTCAGGGTAAACTTTTGTCTTTCTGGTTTACGTCACATGGTGTGGACAGCTGTTTTATTTTGTCATCTAATTTCTAAAGCGTGAGCGATGTGTCATTATAACGTGTATAAGATTACAAATTGTGCATATGATTAGAGTTCTTAGTTTAGGAAAATGAAAATACATATTATGGAACACAAAAAAATAGACAATTTTTACGATAGTTTAAAAAAATTTCAGATTCTTAATGCTACTGTAGCTATTTTGCAGTTTTCCCTTCGTATGTCTGGTAATAGACAATCCAATTCACCGAAGCTCCAGATACATACTATGCTCTTACCCATATCACAGATACAACGAACACATAGCCTCCTACATGATACTTGTCCTTTAATTTTAATTAATGATTTATTTTACTGAAGAATTTTTCAATTCTTTCATTGCTAAGAAACCGCAAACAAACTTTTTCAATGGCGTCAAAAGCTTCACGAATTAGCTAATTAAATTCAAAATGTCGTTTTACTTTAAAATTTGTAAAAAGCCTCCTAATTAGTATTTCTTTGTCGTTTAACTTGAAATGAGGGTCTATATGTGGATGAAACGTAACTTGAAATTTTAATAATTGGCTACTCCTCAGTTAATCGGAAATAGGACAATATGTGGAATCATTCGTATGCGGCATATTTTTTGCTTGCCTTTTACGAGCCTTTTATTCTGTTTGAGTTTCGAAAGGAGTTCAAAACTCATCACATCACTGTAAGTATATTAATGTGGTATTAAATATGGAAAAAAGATCAATTGTTTAGTCAATTCAGTGAAATAGTATAGTTTAAAATAATGAAAAAAAAAGTACCGTATTTACTCGTATAATAGTCGCAC
This sequence comes from Cheiracanthium punctorium, assembly GCA_038373885.1. NCBI lineage: Eukaryota > Metazoa > Arthropoda > Arachnida > Araneae > Cheiracanthiidae > Cheiracanthium > Cheiracanthium punctorium. The sequence continues at coordinate 1,656,129 of JAWZYV010014086.1, read as the reverse complement.
CCCCGCAGTGGCGTAGCCACGAGGGGAGGGGGAGGGGAATCACAACCACCCCCAACCCCGCATAATTCCCCGTAGATTTCCCCGCATAATAGTCACACTTAGACTTTTACCATGAAAAATTGGGAAAAAAGTTGCGACTGTTATGCGAGTAAACACGGTATTTAAAATTTCAAACAGATCTTACTTGAATGAGAACATCGTTATATAGCGCTGGAGTTTAGATTTTTTTTTTTTTTTTTTTTTTTTTTTCCAGACTAGGCAAAAGTTTTAAACAGTCCCCATTCCTTAGTTATGTGCAAATAGTGAAACATTTGAATTGACTAATGGGGGTTTAATTTTGACCAGTATATGTAAAAGTCCAATTTTTTCAAAGAAAAGGTATTATTTTTTTTTTCCTTCCTGAAAATTTCAGCATAAAACTGCGAGAAAGTGAACAAAGAATATTTTAGAATTTAATGTATGAATCTGGGGCCTCTTTTGGACCTGGGAGTCTTAGGCAAAGTCCTGATTCGCCCATGCGTTCATGAGGCTCGGTACACTTCATCAAATTTTATATAGCCAGATTTTATATGGATACTCTGGCTTATGGGACTGTCGATCTAACGGTCTGGAGTTTTGAAAAATTTTCTCCATATGTAACTTGAATTCGGTTTAGAGACCCTTAAAAAGTCCTCTGTCCAAGGCACTTCTTCCCTCATAAGCAGATAACCCTCGTGTACGCTTACCTCAATGAAATACACAGAAATTTTATATATTTCCAATTATGGCTATGGCTTACAAATTATTCAAATTTAAAAATATAATGGCTAGGTCTAGATAAACATTGTATTGTCATTGCCGCACGGTAAGTGTTGGTATAAAGTGTGAGGTATTTCTTTTTCATCCTAAATATAAATACAGTGAAATTTCTCGGGAGCGATCAACTCTCCGTTCCGCGAAAAAGCGGTCGTTAAGAGGGGTGGTCGCTCAAAGAAGTACAAACATTTGATAGACAAGTGGAAAAAATACTATATAATATTGTTTTATGTTATTTATGCAATTGCATACTAATACATACGTAATTATACAAGCATATTTTTAAAGTTTTAATTTTAATAAAATATTTAGAAATTTCGGATTGTTTCATTCTTTTTTTTTATTTTTTATTTTTTTTATTTTTTCACTCCGAAAATACTTCTCTCTCTCTACTTTATTTTATTTTATTTTTCAACTGCCAATAGAGCATTTATCCCAAAATTCTTCATACATTCTAAATTTGCCATAGTAAAATCTATCATTATCCATCAATTCGCTCCTCCAATGGTAAAATCACTGGTTAGACATATTTCTTCTCTAAACTACAATTTGTACGTGATGTGCGCGTGTATTTTCACATGCTGTCGAGATTTACAGTAGAGCGACTGGTTTCGAATGTGGTTTTTGTTTACTTTACTTCCGGAAAAATGCTAGAAATTTTTCGGACAAGGAACCAGATCCGATCGTTTATAGAGGACTGTGTGGCTTCTTCTAGAGGATCTTTTAACCTTAGGTACATAGTGTAAAAAATCGGTGCCTTAAAAATGTGGTCGTTGGAGGAGGGGGTCGCTTAATAAAGGTGGTTGCTCATAGAAGTTTCACTGTATATTTTTTAATGATTTTTCTCTTTTAGCCTATAGTTTCAGAGGCAACATTAATGCTCATTAAACTTCTTTAGGAGCATTTAGATACATAATATTAACCAAGCCTAACGGATACCCATTTTACCCCACACCACACTAAAACAAATTAAAAAGAAAACTATTTAAAAAAATTCTTTCTTTTTTATGATGAGTTGTTTAGATATTTTCTGCATTGGATGTTTACCGTGGGGGGTGGGGGAGATGGAGAGAGGGATTTTTTTTTTTTTTTTTTTTTTTTTTTTTTAAGAAAGGGGGAGAAAAGAAAAAAGGATTTTCGTCCGAAACATCGATATCTTAATGTTACCTCATCTTTTATTCTGGAGTATTTTCAACAGAGAAAATAATTTTATTCATTTGAAATATTTTATGCATTTAATCTAAGGAATTCTTGAGCAACGTGACTGTGGTGTTCGAAATTTTCACGCAAAGTAGAAGTTTATGCATGTGTAATTTGAGGTAAGTATAAATTAGTTACAATTTAAATTATAATCTACAGAAAGTTTTCGTGTTGGAGCCCCCACAAGTACCTGAACTCTGGGCCTCCAACTATACCGGTTGTTTCAAAATAGATATTAAAGCGATTCTCTTTTAAACCGCAAGGGATCGAAACATGTTTTCAATTAGAAAAGTTCGTCCAATAAAGAGTAGATTTCAGGTATGGCAAGTTTTTTACTAGGGCTGTATACATATTAAAATATGAAATTCAATTTTTATACGGTCCCTCCTTTCCTATCCTTTATATTTACAAATGTGCTGCTCTTTGTCTAAAAAGGTAAATTAAAAAGATTCCATGTTTCTAAGTGGAATAGTTTCCGAGATATATCCATTTGAAAATTTTAGCATTTGTCGCCAAATACTAAAGGGGTGTCTCAAAAGTAAGAAAAATGTAATTACTTTTCAGATAACATTAATTTATGCTAATAGTCACTCGATAGACACAGTTGACTTCTCAAATCCTAATTTAGCTAGAATTTTCCAATAATGCATGATAGGCAGTTTCCAGTTAGTTACCACACCATAGTAACCTACACCATTATTTTGTCATTCTAATTTTACACTTTAAAATTCTTCTCTAGAAGTATGACGTAATTAATGGATGCCCCCCTAAAAGACTAAATGATCGCTCTATTTCATAAAGCCGAACCGATCCATACAGGTGAAACTGTACCTGTTAATTTCACACATTTGAACGCCTTTAATTGCCTTTCCCAATAATGAGATCATTATTTAACTTTTATCAACTCATAGTGGGTCCCCTAAATCAAATATTTTTTTGCCTGAAAATAGACGTCAACACAGTAGATAAAGTAGTATAAGTCATTATTTTTAAAATTAATTTTCTCGCTAACTATTTCAGTTCGGGACTTTGGATTTTTATAATTAATTTTCTTAGACAAAGAGCAAAAGTTTTTCTAAACATAAGTGATAGGAAAGGAGGGACCGTATAAAATTAAATTTCCTATTTTAATATGTATACAGACCCTAGTAAAAAAGTTGCCCTGCCTGAAAGCTACTCTTCATTTGACGAACTTTTCTAATTGAAAGTATGTTTCGATCACTTACGGCTTAAAAGAGAATCGCTTTACATCTATTTTGAAACATCCGGTATAATTAAGTCCCTGTTATATTGTTCACCAGTTAAGTGGTTTTTTTTTTAAGGACAAAGGGAATTATTAATGATAATAACAGTAATAATCATGGGCGCCCGGGGCTAAGGTAGGGCACTTGCCCCCTCTGGAGAGTTAGTATATTGTGTTAAGATGTAAACAAACGTGCACCACAAAGTGAAATCGGAACTCATACAAGAGTGAAATTTGCCACTTTCTACAAAATATTTTTTGAAGGCCCCCTCACCCACAAAAAAAAATTCTATGGGCGCGTATGGTAATAATAATGCCAAATAAAAAACAATTTTGCCAAAACTGGTAACCTGTAAGCAGGGAAAATGAGAGGGTGGTCAAGTTGCATGCTACTGGTCAAACAATTTCTACCTATTTAAAATTCCCTCCCCTAACGCAACTAAGTAACCACCTCTGTCCACGCCCACACTGTGATTTTCAGAGACATCTATTGGCATTCGCTCGCCCTACGCGGAAAAAAAAAGCCAGGTTATGCAGCCTTAAGCCATTATGAAGTTCTTCTAGAACCTTCGGAATCCTCGAACGAGGGAGTACTAACTGCCATCGGAGCATCTTGCCGTCGTCCGACTCCCATTTACGATACAGGACTCCATTCCTCAGGCGAAGCGAATCCCATAAAGCCCAGTACTGTTTTGTTGCCGGACTGTAAGATGATATATCTTGCCAACTGGGCTTAGCGCTGGATTTTTCCATAAATTCTACAATAGGTTTGATGTCGCTGTCTGCTAATTGGTCCGCCCGAACATTTTCGTCACTCCAGGGATCTTGGGATGGTGTCGATGATGTAACTTGGCGGACAACGGGATGTTTCAGATGGTAATTTTTCTCTGCCCTGGAGCAATAGCGACAGCTGTCTATACAGGGCCTTCTTGACAAAGCATCTGCATTTCCATGAGATGCCCCTTTCCTATGACGTATCTCGATGTCATATTCTTGTAATCGCTGTATCCACCTGGCTATTTGGCCCTCTGGATTCTTGAAATTTAGAAGCCAGGTTAAAGAGGCATGGTCCGTTCGGAGCAGGAACTTTCGGCCGTACAGGTAATGATGGAAGTGCTCCACGGCTTTAATGATAGCAAGAAGTTCCTTTCTCGTAACACAATAGTTACGTTCTGCCTTTGAAAGGCACTTGCTCCAGTAAGCAATGACGTGTTCTTGGCCATCTATCTCCTGGGACAAAACTGCTCCAACACTCTCCTTACTTGCGTCTGTGTCCAGGATAAATGGCTTGTCAGGGTGAGGATACGACAGGATCGGCGAAGATGTTAAAGCCGTCTTCAGTTCGTTGAATGCGTCCTCACATTCCTCAGTCCATAGAAATTTCTGTCCAGTCTCGGTCAATTTGTGAAGAGGTCTTGCAATTTGAGAAAAGCCCTTCACGAATTTTCGATAGTAAGTACACAGACCAAGAAAACTTCTTAAGTCATGGATATTCTCGGGACGACTCCAGTTCTGGACTGTGGACGTCTTTTCGGGATCGGTTCGGACTCCGTGGGCGGATATTATGTGCCCGAAGAAACGTACTTCCCGACGGAACAAGTTGCACTTCGACGGACTTAGTTTCAAGTTTGCCTCTTTTAATTTCTGCAGTACCTTTCGAAAGTTCTCGAGATGCTCTTCGAAAGTCCTTCCGACGATGATGATATCGTCCAAATAAACGAGACATGCTTCGTAGGAAAGTCCTCTCAACACTGTCTCCATTAGTCGCTCGAATGTAGCAGGTGCGTTGCAGAGTCCAAAAGGCATAACTTTGAACTGCCATAATCCTTGTCCCGTGGTGAACGCAGTCTTTTCACGGTCGTCGGGATGAATTTCCACTTGCCAGTAACCACTTTTCAGATCCAGAGTGGAAAACCATTCGTTTCCCGATAAAGTGTCCAAAGTGTCGTCTATCCTGGGAAGAGGGTAGCTGTCTTTCTTGGTAATGTCATTCAGACGTCTATAGTCAACACAGAACCAGGTGGAACCATCCTTCTTCCGGACCAAAACAATTGGCGAGGCCCAGGGACTAGTCGATGGCTCGATGACGTCATCACGCTGCATCTCCTCTAAAAGTCTGCTCACCTCTTCTTGCTTAGCAAACGGCAGTCGCCTAGGATGTTGCTTGATGGGAGAATGGCTGCCTGTATCTATCAGTTTCATTTCTAATATCGAACGCAGCTATTTCTTCTGAGTCTGAACGAAGCTCATTCTTCTTAAAGTCCAAATTAAATTTGTGTGATTTTAAAAAGTCCAGTCCGAGAATAAAAGAGTCTGTAATATTGGCGACATATACCACATGGTCGTATCTGGTATTCCCAAACGTGATTTCTACTTGCGCTTTTCCGCCCACTTCGATCTTGTCACCTGTCACAGTCTGGAGGGTCAGCGAGGGCGGAGTCCAGATAATCTTCAAATTTAATTTCTTGGCCAGATCCGTCCTTATGATGGTTACGTTCGCTCCAGTATCAATCACCATGTGGCATGGAGAACCATTAACATATCCCAGTACGAAGAGTCCATTACTGCCGCCATTCACTGATGAAATCTGCAAGACTTTTAGGTGGGGCTTTTGACTATCTGGCAACCTCCGCCCCGCGAGATGGCCACCTCCTAGTTTCCCTCCTTCATGTTTTTAGAGTTCTCTTGCTGGTCATGAGACTTTCGACCACAATACTTCTGTACATGGCCCTCGACGCCACACTTCCAGCATTTCACTTTCTTTGGGCCATCTCTCGTTCTATCCGATCTTAATTTTCGTTCTATGAGATCTTCAATTCTCTTTAACCTGTTCTCGACGCTCTCTGTCTCTTTGTCAGCTCCCTCTTGGACCGTGACAGCTCTAACAGCATGCCGATCTTTCCTGACGGCCCGTTGAGCTGCTTCTAGCTTCATTGCGAAGACGAGAGCAGATTTCAAATCCTTATAATCCTCCAACATAAGTGACTTTTGGGTTTCTGGATCACGGATGGCTTCAATAAAATGACGCACCGCCATTTCTTCTCGGACATTATCAAGGTGGTCCATGTAGGCTAGATGACACAGCCTATCTATGTCCGAAGCCAGCTCTTGAAGGGTCTCGCTAGATCTCTGCATCCTTGACTTAAGTTGGATTCTACTATATTCTTTCTGGCACTTCTCTCCGAATTTCATCTCCAAGGCACTTGCGAGGGAGTCAAAATCTCCTATCTTCGTCGCTCCGATAGTTTGCAATACATTAATTGCATCTCCGCTAAGGGAAGCGGCCAGTTGGTTCGCTTTCTCGGACTCGCTCCAACCATTGGCTCTGGCGACGATTGAAAATTGGGTCTTGTAAGCTTCCCAGGGAGTCTTTCCGTCATAAGGCGTTAGTTTCACTGCTGGGTGGCGTGACGGCAACCTGATATTTTCTGGTACCTTTCCCAGCTTTACCAGACTGTCCAGTTTTTCTTCTAACTTGTGATCGATCTTTTCCTCAATTCTTTCTTCGTATTTCGCTTGACTTTCTTCCAGGAGCGACATTCTCTTCGCCATATTTTCTTGATTTGTCTCTACTCTCTCCAGTCCGGATTTCATTTCTTCTAGCCCGGCTTCTATTTTCCGCTCCAGTCCTGATTTCATCTCGTCGTGTGCGGCTCTTAACTCCTCCAATCCGGTTTTCATTTCATTGTGTGCAGCCTTTAATTCCTCCAATCCGGTTTTCGTCTCGACTTGTCCGGCTGCAATTTTCTTCTCTAAATCCGCCTTCATCTGTTCTTGTGCGGCTTTCATCTCGTCTTGTCCGGCTTTCATCTCGTCTTGTCCGGACTTCATTTCTTGCATCATATTCATGAGCTTTTGAAGTTGTTCTTCCATTTTTTGTCTAGTCAAAACCATAAACTGGAAAATTAAAGTCTTTCTTTAGAACCCCGATTCTGACACCAAATGTTGCGGAATTACTCTGCTACTCCTAGGGTTCGTCGTTCTAAAGTCCAGTTGGTGTATAAAGTTCAAGTAAAAAGTCTCTTGTCAGGATGGAACACAAACTTTATTGCTTCTAGAACTTCGTAGAACAATCAGCTGTACACAATTCACAAGCACAATCTAGCAGTAATGTGCTCTTAACAGTTCGATTAGATCAGAAGCTCTCACAAATGCTGTATTTCTCACACAAAATAGAACACTTTCACTGACAAGAATTCAGCGAAAATATACGAGAAATAACACTAACAGTCTCTCAAGACTCAGCGATGAAGAATTTACACACAGCACTTAAATTCAAAGCTTCACAAACAGCGCGAAACACAGCTTCCTTCACAAAGCAAGCGTATTCACTCTCTCAAAGCTTGATCAACACTGAACTCTCGGGGCGACGCCCGCTTCTATAAATAGCCGACGCAGGAGGTACAAGAGGTTTCCAGAAAAGTCAATTTCTCGAGGGTTCCACATAAAGCGTGAATTTTGATTACGTCATAGAAGAGAAATGTTAGGTTATTATGCGTTTTTAATGCAGCAAAAACAACTTCCAGGCCCCATTGGGAAAATCGCGCCAAATGACCAAAAAGTCGCCAAGCTTTGCGACTTTTGGCGAAATATCGCCAAATTTGGCGCCAAAAATAAGTCCTCAAAAGTGAAGAGATCTAAGCTCTAGGACTAATATTTCTCGAGTTTTCTAGAAATCCCATATATTTGAATAGGAAACCGAAACCTCCGTATCTCCGGTTCTAATTGGCCGATTTTGATGCAACAAAAAGCAAAATTTATCTATTTGAAGCGTAGAATACGAATTTTAAACCATTTTAAGCCCCAGAGCAGCGTGTTGCCCCGAAAATTCGTAACAATATCAAAAAGTCCATTCATTCCCGTGTGAAGAACGGGTACTTCAGCTAGTTAATTTATAAAATTATTAATTCAATTTAGTTTCTTAGTTTTATAATTCGAACAAACAAAATAAATCATACAAAACGCATAGATTATAAAACATTTGGAAATACAACAGCCTCAGCACCACCTATCCGCAATTATTGTCGCTATTTTTTTATTATTTCTTCTTTCTCCCGCTATCTCGATTAGTAAATGTAACGTTTTTGGTTTCATTCAGATTATTCCTTCAAGCTAGATACAACTCTAAATAGAAATACTTATTTTATAACCATCCTACAGAGGTCAGAATAAAAAAAGGAACTAGTCAAAATTCATTGTACATACGAGCACATACATGCGTTCGTTAAGATGTCTCGAAAAACTCTTCAAAGTAAATTGAGAGATAGTGAAAGTCGATTTTTTCCATCAAAATCTGCATACCAAAATTTCTCGCTCTCACAATATTACTTTTTACTCCGTGCAACGAAGTAAAATCCAATTTATGCATAAATTTGCAGTTTCAGGTAAATACTGGTAAAAGGTGAATTTAAAAATTTGTTCAGGAAAATAACGATGACTCGTGACTAAACGATTAAAAACTGCAAAACAACTATTAACCCATTCGTGCCTGGATATTTTCGCGACTTTCTTCGATTTTTGCTAACACCAGAAGTAATTGATAAATTTCTGATGTCAACTTTTTGAGCAAGGGATGATTTCATTTAAAATCATTATAAATAAAAATTGAAATGTCAACATCCAACTTGGCCATATTAAAATATTTTGTGGAATTGAGGTTCAACACTCGCGAATGAAGGCTAGGAAAAATAAATAACGTTTTCGAATGATAGCGAAAATGCCGTCCCAAAAAAGGGACGCTAGGCATAAATGGGTTAAAATTGTTTGAATACATCGAGTACTAATCATTTATTTTGTTGAATTTTCTATTTTCTCACCAAAACGTCGAGTAATGTATAAGTATATATTTGAACTAAGTTTGAACTAAATTCCTTCAGAACACCTTGTGTGTAGTTCATATTCTAAGCTGGTGGCGAGTCTCTCACTCATTTCACCAGCAAAATTCTGTTTCATAGTGAAGTTACACATGATGTAATATCCAATTAAACTCTGAATACTTCATGCGTAGTGTAAGTGTAATACTGTCACTATAGAATGCCGTAATGTTGTTTTCATAGCTTCAGGATACTTTTTAGGGAGTGCGTTTAACCATCCGTTAGGCGCGTGGACTGCGATCGTAGCGTAATTCAAATTTCCTATATTGATGTTCGAGCATAACTCAAATTTCCTATGTCAATTTCAAATTTAAAATGTAGTTCCCTGTAAAAATGGATGATGTCTTATACAATTATAGCTTTCTCATATTTTTTTCTAATTTCGAGTTTTTTCAAAACTACTCAGTTACTGACAAAACTAAAATAAGAAATTTAGCCATTACTAAAATACTCTTTTACCTGGTGTGTTTACCTGGTCTACGATCGTAGTCCACGCGCCCAACGAAGGGTTAAATAGTTACCTTACACATTAAACCGGGAATAAAGTTGTTTAAGTTAAAATTCGTATTATCTCAGCTCGCTTTAACAACGTGTTTTAATGGACGCTTCTGTTGCGGTTTTGGAGGTGGCTTGCTTGTTTTTCGATATTCAGCTTGCGTCATTGCCATTGTTATTTAGGGCTGCATACGCATAACAATACCTAATAGTGTGCCTTTCCCAAGGATTCTGGAATCAACCAATACTAACGCCTTCGGACTGCTTTCTGATGTCACGGAGGTTCGGCCAATGCACTATCGACGATTGGTTGCCAATTGCACACTAGAGTAAATTTGATCAATTGCCGACAGCACATTGGCTGAATCTCTGAGAATTCAGAACGCTTTATCAAGGCATTATACAGTGTGGTGTTGGATCAACGGAGCTGTTATTGTTCTGGTACTGTATAAGACTATAAAAAGAATAGCAGTGAACGTTTGGGAAATCAATTATTTAAGAAACTGGGCAGAATCATGCTTAGATTAAATCGCAGCCCAAATGTTCTCTACCAGGTATTCCTGAAAGTGTCTAATTTGTTAAATTATTTATTTATTCGTCGTTTTCGGTCGACTTAACAACACATTCCTGAATTGGTACACTTACGACGGTTAAACAGTTTCATTTTTTTTTTTTTCATTGATTAGCACATTATGCGGTACAAATCTTATTATAAAGAAAAAAGAACTTACTTTGGATTTCATTCCGACATCTGGAGGAGGAGAAGGTTCAACTTTTATCACAATCTTTTTTGCTGAGAAACATTCTTCAATTGTAACATCACCTAATAATGGGCTAACGGATGTCGGCGATTCTGTTGGTTTTCCAGTTACTGTATGTAAGTCCGGAAGCGTAACCTCTACTTCCGCTTTCTCCTGCATCCCAGTCTGAAATAATAAATCAGAATATGTAAGTAGATTTTTTTATTCTTATTAAAGTTTTATTAATTTCTTTATCAATAAATTAGAAACATCAAAATGCCATTTTAGCAGTTAACAATATCTGCTGTGATTGTTTTTTGCTGCTGTGTTGAAAATTTAGTAAAATTCTGCTTAACTTTTTGACTGCTATCCATCAAAATCCTTATACACCCTCCAATAAAAGTATTCGAGCAAGAGAGAAATTTCCTATTTTAGATTTGCGAAAAAGTAATTGAGTTTTTGAAAAACGCACAACTTAATAGAAATATGGAATGTCATATTTATGCATAGCCTAACTCATATTCTATGATAAATAATTTTTAATATACGAAACCAACGTAGGAAATTTCTCTCTTGCTCGAATGCTTCTTTTGGAGGGTGTACATTCCAAAAGCGCAATAGCGCTGCATAGCAGTCAGACGGTTAAATGGTACGCTTCTATGACAGGAAAATTGAAACTTGTCAGTGGATAAGGATTTGGCACTTTTTCCGTGCCTCTTCATCTAATGCCAAGAAGCTACAAAATTGAATGATAGATAAATACAATTTAATATAACTATTGAAAGACCTTATTCAGTGCATACAGATGATTACTGCGCGAGAAAAAAATAGAACGAGCGGTAGAAGACTAGAAATGGTTCGATGTTGATTAAGGACTGGTTTATGCGACAAACTGTCAGTTTCTACGATTATATTAATTGTAGTCCATCCATCTATACACCTTTATATATATATAAATAAATGATTAACAGATGATTTAAATTCTTATATTTGATTGTACAGGGTGGTTATAATTAAACTTCCTCTATAAACAGCATTCTACAACTAAAAGTGATGAGCCGAAAAGTTTAGTTCCAGATATGCCCACTAGGTGGCGCATGTTGAATTGAGCTCAAAAAATCACCTAAATAAGTCAATAAATGGTAAAAAACTGTTGAATAAATATTGAAATTGCTTGTACATATTTTTAAGCCGTTTCCATTGTTAGATTTCTGTTTTTTCATGCGAAGCGCCACCTAGTGGACACTTTTTGAACGAATTTTTTTCCTAAAATTCCTTAAGCGCATATCATGTATAGTCTATATACCAAATTTGGTTACAATCCTTGTGGTCGTCCATCCGTTTTAGCTGTATATGTTTATAGGGGAAGTTTAATTATAACCACCCTGTATATATTAATAATGAAGATTAATTTTATATGTCTTCATCACAAAGATGATCAAAAATCATTCACATACTTCGAGCTATTCATTTATAGCTTTGAATTTTGTAATTTATATTTTAGCTCGGTAGACTTATATAAGATAAGTACAACTTACTTTAAAACTCCAACTTCTCTTCAATGCAACAACACAATTTTTATAATCTTGAGCAATGATTTCTTTAGGTATTTCTACAATGCTTTCTCCATCAGGACTAACATAAAATGCTGAAAATACAATTTGCTTCAGTTTCTTCTCTGTATTAGGGAAGAATATCAAATATGAGAAAAGCAACAAATAAATAAAAAGAACAAAATCTGAAACCCTCTTATATTTTATACACGCAATTAAGTGCCATAATTAAAAGCGTATCATAATCTGTGCGCGGTCCCTATTTAGCTTTCTTTTTCCATAAATTTTTAAAGGGTGTCATAATCCGTATGTGTGTCGTATTTGCCACAAAAACTGAATTATAATATGTCCCTTGCATATTCCACTATACTTTTACCTTTATTTGCACTAACATAGACGCCTTTATAGAAGCTAATTAATATTCTCGTGAAAATTAACTGTGGGGTTTGGTAATTTTTCACCAAATTTAGAAAATATCGCCAAGCTGCGCTCAGTTTTCGTTTCGTTTTTCAACTCCTTACTTTGGTAGAAGAGATTTTCGGAAAAACCGACGGACTTGTGACTTATTGAGATGATAGGTAAAATCCCCGCATAGTAAATACTTCACCGATGGTAGCTTCACCGATGCTTCACCGATGGCCATAGTAAATGCTTCACCCCCATTAACCTCTTCAGATGTTAAATAGGTATCAAATATACGTCCATTCGACATCTGACACTCGTTTTGGTAAGAGTGCCAAGTACTTGGTGAATACAGTAATCGGTGAAGTATTTACTATGCGGAGATTTTACCTATCATCTGAATAAGTCACAAGTCGCCAAGGGGGTGACGGTGATTCGGAAATTCCTGTACAGTTCTTCGAGGAATGGTGGAGTTCGTTAACACATTTATGCCTAGCGTCCCTTTTTTGGGACGGCAATATCGCTATCATTCGAAAACGTTATTTATTTTTCCTAGCCTTTATTCGCGAGTATTGAACCTCAATTCCACAAAATATTTTAATATGGCAAGTAGGATTTTGACATTTCAATTTTTATACATAACGATTTTAAATGAAATCATCCCTTGTTCAAAAAGTTGACATCAGAAATTTATCAATTACTTTTGGTGTTAGCAAAAATCGAAGAAAGTCGCAAAAATATCCAGGCACGAATGGGTTAATATTCCTCTTAGAGACTATATCTATCCTAAATTTCGTACCTGAAATGACTCTTTTTTAACTAAGACACTTGCATCCATATTAAGTCTAATTAAACGGTGTTATCTTTTATGTGAGTCTCTCTGACTAGCGCACTCCAAAACGCTATTACAAATCTCAAAGGTTATTTTTTTATTGTTATTAGTGTTTCTTCCGGTTTAAAATCATGCCCCCCCTAACATAGGTGGACTAGGTGGACCCCTGGATCCAGGTCCCGGGCGCAACCCTACACAGTTTAATTGTTTAATTATTATAATTTAACACAAACTAGAAAAAAATCATGTAAAAAATCATGTAATCATGTTATAATAATTAATTGTTTAATTATTATAATTTAATACAAACTAGAAAAAATCATGTAATGAAATTTTACAAGATCCTACAGGTAATTATCGTTTAAAATTTAAAATTTGAACTCTATCATAAACATTTAATAAAAATGGTGGTGATAGTTATTGCCATTGAGCGTGCCGTGTGAGCTTGCTTGCGAAATAGCTCAGTAAGGCTTGTTGATTTTTATCTGGTCATTCCAAGGTCTGGATATTCCAAGGAAGTCAAAACTAAACTTTACAGAAAATGTGAAGAAAGTGCTATAATAACGAGGGTAGATACACCAGTGCCAACATCCTCTAGATATAGAAGGCCTTACAACTGAAGCTTTCACGTCATCACTAGATCTTCATGACGTCACCACAGTTTTACTTTCACAAATTATATCTACTTTAAATTTGTGGTAAGTTTTCTCACTCATAAAACTGTTTATGATTTTAGATAGAAAAATTAATTTTACGACAAATGACAATTTTTGACCATTACTAATTGTATAATATGATACAGAAGTTGATCACAATGAATTATTTTGTATCAGAAATGCATTTTAATTTTTATCTTTCATTTAAAAAAATTTCTAATATTTGTAGAATCCACCAGAAATTTTAAATTGTTTTACTTTTTGAAATTGTTTTACTTTTGAAACTGTGATGACGTCTTGCAAGAAGATCCAGTGATCGCGTCAAAGGTTAAGTTGTTAGGCCTTCAACATCTAGAGGATGTTGCCAGTGCACAAATTCCGCTCCCATCACCTTACTCTGGGTGTGGGAAACGAAAATGATTCCCCAATTCCTACTTCCGAACTTTCTCGAAAGAGAAATTGCGACTCTACTCAGACTTTAATTATTTTTTTTCTCTTCGTTATAACAGATGTGCATGTTTTTCTGTGCGATGTTCATGAAGCTTCATTAGAGAAGCATATTTTTTTTGAAGTTTGAAATTAAATATATTTTATATAATAATCAAGCCTTTAGCATGCTCTTCTGCCCAGAAATCTCTATTTTATAAAAATGTCACGTAACATATTCATCCGTCAGCTATTCAATTACACCCTGTATTTTCCTGTATTATTTGAGGGCTCGTGTCATGAGGGCCTGTAATGGGATGGGGGGGGATATGTTTCAAATAAAATTAAGTGTTTACAATTTCTTGAAGTTATTCTTAGATACATTATAGCCTATAACACGTGAGTTTAGAAATTTTTAGATAATGCAAAAAAAAAATCCATAAATTAATAATTGTACTCAATAATTCATAAACACACTTCTGATTTCGTGCATTTTACAGGACCATCCTAACTTTATTGCTCATGCTTATTTAGTGTTGAATAAAATTCCAATTTCTCCTCAAAATAGTCCAATTTGTTTCCCGGAGAAGTGAAATAATCTTGATCTGAAGATATCATGAAGTGCATTAGACACTAATATTTGTTACTTTAAAAGCCTCTTAGTATTAACTAACTCAGCATAATCTGAAATAAGTCGGGAAGTTTCTCCGAACTCAAATCTGAATTAAAGCTTATAAAATAAATTACTGTGAACCTCAAGCAATATTAAAGTAGGGAATGATGTAATCATCATTTATTGTATTAATACTTTACGGTAAGTACTTCAGCTGAATATGAAATGCATATTCTCATTTAAAGGATGGGTAAATTTTAATTCCTTCAAAAATTTACTAGACTTTTGTAAATATTTATAAATTCATTTTATAGTCACAAATTAAAATAATTTATTATTAATATATTTTTTTTTGACTGTACAAATATTGGAAAATATCTTAAGAGAAAAAAATTAAATAACTTTTTGATAAATAATTCATTATGATCTATTTTCTTATCATTGTATATAATTAGTAATGGATAAAGTCGCTATATGTTGTAAAATTACATTTTCTATCTCAAATAATTTATATGTCCCTGTGCACAGTAAATTCACAAGAAGTTATTAACAGTTATTCTTTGTAAAGAATGAAAATGACATCAGTAACGAACTATTCACCTCAACGTTTCAGTCCTTTGGCTTGCTAAATATAAGATGCCTTGGTAATATACTTACTTATCTGCATTTTATTACTAATCTTATAAATAATGAAAAAGATCAAAAAGCATATATAAGGGATAATTCGGCAGCGTAGAATATCATGGATATTCAAACAACCCGTTCTGCAGAAATCTTTAAGTAACACGTCAAATAGGATTCAGAGTAACGCCAATGTTAAACACCTTTTGTTTGATGCTCCGCTCCTGTCCTTCACTGAAAATTATCCAGAATTCACGAATAAATTTTAGATATATGCACCTTCAAAATATGTTGATGGGTGAACAATGTTAAGTTCTCAAATGCATAATTCTGCAAATAATAAATATATTGCCAGCTACAGCTATAAACGCATATTCCTGTTTAACTCTTTCCAATGAGGTTGAAAAGTGTTTATGATGTTGGTTTGTCTGTCTGTCGGTCCGTCCGTCCGTGTTCTAATTAACGCAAATATGAATCGGTTTCTTCGAAATTTATGTTATTCTTCTCCAATGTACCATGTACCCTATTGAAAAGGGTCTATGTAACATTTATAGTTTTTTTTTTACAGAAGCACTCAAAATATTCCCGGCGCATTGCGCTCTATGGGAAGTTATTCTTTAAAGCGTATCATTCAACTATATAAATACGCTTATTCGTGACTTCAAGATAAAGCTTTTTTCAGACATCACTGGAGAAAGATTACTAAATTAAGCACAAAAGACTAAAAACAGCTACATCGTTTATGCGATCCGTATTAAATTTTTCATAATTATGTATAAAAATATGGAAAACAAAGCTGTGCTTCTTCCAAAATCTGGAAATCCACCCGTTCCCTCATTTTTAAGCGATTTTTTGCTCTTCTCAGCTACATTTTATTTCCGAGAGTCAAAAAAAGTGAGCCATTTGCGTGGCAAAATTAGCTATTGCGAGTGAGAATGGCTTCACATTAATGTCACAGTTAGCAGGCTTTTTCCAGATTTATAGGTTTAATTTTTTCTTTCCCAAATAATATGATTTACTCGGAAAGATCCCAGTGAAACGAAAGCGCTTGAAATCTAAAAGTTTCTGCACGTTCCCAGAAGAGCATGAAATTCGATTTGAGCATGTATAATAAAAATTAATTATGGAATATTTTAAATTTCATCAGGACGAATATTAAATATAATGAGTGTAGACATGTTTTAATCAAATGCTTTCTTTAGCACCTGTTATAATTGCCTCCACAACGGTCTTTGACACCTATGTGCTATTTGAAATGAAACAAAATTGATACATGTTATTTAGTATTACAAGATCAATCTTTCCATCGGAAATAGTGTCCGCATCTTAAAATAGTTTTGCAGGAGCACTCAAAATAATTAGAATACAATACGATCAATGGCAGTTTAGAGGCAGGCATATATTTAAAGCATATAATACTATCCTACAATATAATTAACTAATAATCTGACGACGATTATGAGCCTCCCTCAAAAGTGTCGCCAAAAGTCGCCAATGTTTGCGAATTTTGGCGCAATTGCAATAAATTGCCAAACATGGTGCGAAAAGAAAATGCTTTGAAAAATGAACCGAGATTGGCGCTATTTTCATTATTTGGTGGTAAATCGAAAAATATCTAATGTGATAACAATAAGCTATGGCGATTTCATTGGGAATTTTGAAATTTCGTAACTCGCTCTGTAATTTACCGATTTAGTGCATTGCGTTTTGTTAACCCTTTAACGCACAGTGTTCCCGCTCTGGGAACACCAAACTCTGACGTTTTGACTGTTGCCAGTAACGAAGAATAGATTTGATTTCTATAAAAACTAGTTGCGGGTAACATAGCTCCACGAGAATCCTTTATTTTTTAGCACGTCATTTCCCGTAAAAAAATTGCCACGATTCTTTTTAACAGCACTCACATCTGCTGAAAAATGGAAGAATGCGAGATCAGCTGGATAGATTGCCAAATGCTGAAAAAGGGCAGCCGTTGCCATCGCTCGACTTAACTACCAGCAAGATGGCGGACGATCAAACGTTCATCACGTGCCACCGAGACCCTCCTAGATCTAAAGACCCTCGTCCTTCTTTCCGCACAGCCAGCTGTGCGGCACAGCCAGCTGTCGTCAAAAGAGGGTCTCTAGATCGGTGGCACGTGATGAACGTTTCGATCGTCCGTCATCTTGCTGGTAGTTAAGTCGAGCGGTGGCAATGGCTGCCCTTTTTTCAGCATTGGGAAAGGGTTGCGCCTCAAAGAGTTAAGACATTGCGAAGGACTATCTCCCTAGGAGTGGGAGGGGGTTGCGTCAGTTGGCGGAATTTCTCCGTGCGAACCCAAAAGGGGTTCTAACTAATTAAAGGATTTGCATGGAACAAAATTGTAAACATTGATTTTTAGCGCGTTTTAAATTAATTTTAGACTGTTAGCGCATAAAAACAATAATTTATCGCTCTCCGTGTTCGTGCGATACCGTTAAGATATATAAGAGTAAGCCCATCCCTTTAGAATTGGACTGAAGGACTCTGCGGTTTGTTGTCTGTGTGACTCTGGTCAGTTTACATATTCACACGTCTGGTCAGTTTACATTTGCACTTAAAAGTTTTAAGTGTATTGTTCAAAAATAAAAGGAAGCCATCAGGCTAATGACTTGATGTTTAAAGCCTGGCATTTTTCATAAATAAATAAATATATTTTTAACTTACCAAAATGTTTGAGAGGTTTTTTAGATTTCGTTTGTTTGCCCGTTTTGTTATCTACCCCTCCAGTGCTGTAACTGCCGTAAATATACAGCGATTTGTGCTAAATTTATATGTTTTTTCTATTTACAGTACCATGTACTCTTTGAAAATGGTGTAAGAGCGTTTATGGTTCTTTTACAGGAGAGAAATATACAATACACTGCAATCTGTGGACAATCATTCTTGAAAAAGTAATTTAGGGATATTCGGTTCTTTGAAAGAAAGAAAAGTTCGCATACATTTTATTAGGGCTCTCCAAATAATAGTTTCCATTGAAAATAGTGTCCGTATTATTAACAGTTCTTCTACAGAAACACGCAAAAGAATTCCATTACATTACAATCTGCAGCATTTGAGAGACACTAATACATTTCTAGCACAAGGCAATGAGTATAAAAAAAATTATATTCTTCAACTATACCAAGCAAAAAAAAAAAAAGAACGTCTTTTACAGGGCCTCATAAAACTCCATTTATATTGATAATACAACATTATCTTATCTAGAAATCTCTCTAGATCTAAGGAAATACATCGCCAAATTTAGCGCAAAAATTATTGTTGTATTGGAAAGTGTTTTATAATCGATGCGTCTGGCATGATTCATCCTTCTTTTATTCTTTGTATTTTGTGCTTTGTTCTTCAAATTCACAGTTCCCTGCTATAAACAATTAATTTTATCATGTAAATTCAAGTAGTTATTGATGTATTTGAGAGTTTATGATTATTGCATTATTTTTTTTTTTGAATGTGACATTTTATGCACTAACTTAACAGATGAGGGAAAACCTCTATTTACAGAAAAACAAAACAGTCTCTCAGTCTCTCCCTATATATATATCTATACATATGTATGTGTGTGCATTAAGTAAATTTATTTCAGTCTGGTAAACAACAAAAGACATTAGAATTTCAGAATTTGACATAGAATGTTACTTAGAATATGAATCGACCATTTGAAATAAAAGGCTCACAAGTATGTACCGGGTATCTCTCAAAAAGACTATTTGTTTAAAAATAAATAAAAAACAAACGAATAGAGTTAATGGAAATTTCTTTCTGAAATCCAATGTTTGATATCTGGCCGAATTTTTTTAAAAACTTCCATATGTTAGTATGAAATCTTACCGACAGAAGGAGCTGCGGTTTCCGCATTCAGCAGCAGTAGTTTGCAATTACATCACAATATTGCCAAAATATACTGCATTCATCACAATCACATGTATCAGTCAGAATGAATTACCTCACACTTTCTGCAATGTGTCTAACGGAATGGCTGTTCACTTCTCACAGACAAATCGCTGTATCTGCGCTAGCGAGGTCTGATTTTGACAGTAAGTAACGTCCCCGAAAATGAGCCAAGAAAAAGAAGTACTCTGATATAGAAAATATTGGAGACCATTTTGAGAATATTATCATGCAACTGCTAACCACTTCCGTTAAACACACTAGCCGCAGCATCAACTATCGGTAAGATTTCGTACTAATATAATATAGTGATCTAAAAAATTCCAGACATTACACAATCGTTTCCAGCAAGAAATTTTTAATAACTCTATTTTTATTCATATATATTTTTTTAATAAAGAAGTCGTTTTGGGGATCCTATGTACTCACAATTGTTTGGAGGAACTACGTCTGGGCAGGCAATTGTGTTTTCAACAATGTCTTCCGCTGTCTTTTTCAAAATTTCGTCCATCCTGAAGAAAAATTCAGTCAATCAGTGCAATATTACACTTTTGAAAATATATTTTGAAATTTCTGACATTGAAAGAAAATCAGTTTACGTACTTGCTTTTGTCTTCTTCTATGGATGTGCCTGAAATAGAAAATACACCATTAAGAATCCAAATAGAGTGATTCGTATTTTTTTACACCACAGTCTACGTTTACTTCATAAAAATTACTAAATTTTAAGTAAAAATTACAATATGAAGCCGTCTTTGCTTCAGGAAGTCAGAAAAATTAACTCAATGTTATTTTCTTCTCATTTAGTTTTAGAATTTCTGCTGAAAATTTAAAATATACATTACAGTACAAGACAAGATCGAAAAAAACATATTTTTTTAATTCCTAGAAATTCTTAAGATTTTTCTAGACTTAAAATGCAGTCTTTAAACATAGGGTAACTCCGGCAGAGTTGCTGCATCGGGGGCAAATGCCGCGCAATTGTATTTCTTGTAATTGTTGATAGGTAGCAGTAAAACGAGAGTATAGTTATTCAATGAGATTTATATAACCAGTGTATAGGTTGTGTAATTTAAGTAATGACAATAAATTCCTAAGAAACAAATTATTAGAGATAGCACTCTAAAATTCTATTAATCTTCAAAGTATGCTCCATCAGCATTAACAAAATTCTGTAGGGGATTTTACCACGCTTCGTACGCTCCCTGGAAGTCATCAACTGAAATATCCTTGACAGCATGCGTGCAAGCCACTTTGACAGCATCCAGGGTCCCGCGGTGATGTCCTTTGAGGACGGTTTTCACTTTGGGGAGCTGTATGGAGGCTGGGGAATCATTGCAATGTCATTTTTGTTAGTTTCTCGTTAACCACGTAGCAGGTGTAATGGCATTATCACACTAAAGGGAAAATCCGTGCAACTTTTCCGACGGACTTGAAGGCGTGGTTATCTTTAAGGGTTGCAGAAGTAAACAAACTCTCTCGGACGCCAAATAGTCATCGCATCGCTGATTTGGCGTGCAGGTTCTAATTTTACTTATGGTGCGTTGGTATATTTACATCGGATCGGCAGCATCGGATGGGCAGCAATCTCTAATTCCAAAGTCCACTTGAACGTGGCCATAATTTTATTTACACGAGATTCTGATATCGAGCCAAGCTGCCAAGTTTCGAACATAGTCGCCATTGCTCGAAATTTCTTATGACGTAGCAGGAAGAAGTACTCTGATTGTCCGAAATTTCGTCCGACTCGGATTTTTTGCTTCGGAAAGGAAAAAGTTGGAGTTCGCGGTCGTCAAGGTAATGGCGGAGAAAATCGGCCGGAAACTTGATTTGCAACGAAAGTTGGTCGGATTTTTCTCAGTGTGATAGCCCTATTAGATGGCATGTTGTCATGCTGGAGCTTCCAGTTGGCAGCAATTTCTGGTCGCACTTGGTTGACCTGTTGCCTAAATCTTTTTAACACTTCCACGTCCAAGGAGTGCACAAAATAGGATTATGTAACGCTGTCCAATGCTTCGCTACATTTTGAGCTTACACACAATTTTTTGTGGACGTCCACGCCACGGGTGATCTTGTATCCACCGAAGATTGCAGGCGACTACCGAGTGGAGTGTTTTCGAGGTCAAAGAGCGTACTGCGGACTCCAACCTATCCGAGCTCTATCTGGCGGACAGACGCGTACCGGCAAAAATATTCTCATTACTTAAAATACACACCCTATGTAGCTAGAATCCTTATTAATATTTTACCTGTAATTATGCAGTCATTATGTTGAGATAAGTGCATGATTTCACTATAAAACTTTTAACTTTGTATATATGGTTACGCCATTTTCCGTTGCGAGGGCAGGCAACTGTGACGTGTTACGTGTGTACCGTACAAAATGGGATAGATGTCGCACTGCCATTCCGATATACATGTCGATGTTTCTTACGGGACGCCGCAATTAGTAAAACTTTAATTTCTATCCGTGATTTATATCTATTTAGATTTCTTACTCTGTGTTACTGGAGTATATTTGCTGGATTTGATTAAGTTTAGTAACATTTTTTTTTTTTCATTTTATACGAACTGACCAAGTTGGTCGTGTTATTAGTCATTAATGGTAATTGCAGTATTTCTGCATTGTGACGTTCTGGCTTAAATGATATATTGTTTTTAAAACCCGTATAAATTGTTAATTTGTTTACAAATGTTATTAGAAACGGCCACATTAATAAAAACATTGTTAAAACAAATAAAACAATGTAAACACGACATTGTTATTTTCCCCTCTCAAATACACTGATGTTACGTTGATGGTGAAACAACAATTAAAAAACATAAGAATTTAATTTTTATAGTTAACTAAGCAGGTAGACTAATATTAATTTAAGCCTACTATCACGTCTCTTAATACTACTTATTAAGTGCCTTTGTTATGAAATAGTTAATTATAGTCTGGATATGAATATATTTTTAAGTATTATTTAATTTTTTATATCATTATTTTCTTATGGGAGACGTGGCATAACTACAGCACAGCAGCGGCTTCTCACCCGCAATGCAATGTTTTAGAAAAAAAAAATGTTAAAAATTATTAATTATTTTTTAAGATCTTTTTATCGCAATGCACGTGTTCTATATTCTACATTAAATAGCACAGCATCATTTATTTTACTGTTATGCAAGCTGGGATTTTTTAAGAAAATTAAAAAAAAATATTCTGCAGAATCCTGGTCCTATATTTTAAATCCCTGAATTCGACATTTATTATATTTTCTGTGAGATTTGTATGCTAATATATCTTTTTTTTAAAAGAACTATTAAAAGATTATCTCGCTAAAAATTTAAGAATTTTTCCTCATTCAATAAATTAACGTTAGTTTTAGCACAATTATTTATATGCATAGCATTTATAATTATTGTGGCCCTATTCAGACCGTTGCGCAGCGAAAACTACTGGTCAGAATTGTGCCAAAATTACAAGACTTCGTTATGAGGTTTCCTGAAATTTTTTGCCCATAAATATCACTGGAGAGAGAGAGACTGAGATTTGCGTGGAAATAAATCAACAACAAGTGGTGTTACACAACGTTTTAGTGCGAATGAAACAGAAGAATAACAGCTTCCAAGCTGCATATAAGAAAACAATGAAAATATTGCAGGAGGTATTTAAATTTTTTCGCTGTGGAATAATTTGCACATTAACAAAATACAAGATTGTAACGCCACTTGGTGTTGGTCTTAGAAATATTTACATTAACGCAAATCTCTCTCTCACTAAGATTTTCTGTATATTTTGTAGTTATTTGTTCAGTAGTTTTTGCTGCACTCAACTCTGAATCCGGAGGCTTTCATGATGAACACTTTATTTATTGGCCAAAAAATGAATAACACTCGAAAATCATATTACACATTTTTTTGCAGCGCTCAAAAACAGCATTTTGCTGCTTTAAGTGAAACAAACGCACTTGACTAAAATCTAATAGCACAATGTCTTAGACAAGTTCATCTGTTCATTTAACATTACTATACTATACATGCTGATACTTTATGCTATTAAAATTTTTTAAAATCATTAGTCCATTTGAGAGACATAAATATAGAAACCAAAATTTAGTTTGGAGAATTGCATAACTTGAATTTATAGTCAATGAAAAATCTTTATTAGTTACTATTCTGAAATATAAGGAAATAAAAGATAAATCGAGATCTTATATTATATATGTATATATGTATATATATCATCACGGAAATGTGTAGACAGATATTACTATAAATAAAGACAAAGTATCTGTGCATATTTTTAAAACATTTGGAAAATTTGATGATTGATGAAAAAAATATGATTCATAAAAATGCAAATACTTATTTGCAGATTAATGAATAAACTGATTCTCAAATTCATTCTTTTTCACAATTTAAAGAATTAAAAATCTTTTTAGTGATGAATATTGAAGACGTTTTCTCAAATTAATGAAAACATGTTATAAACTATTCTATTTTATCAAGGGAAATTAAAGATCAGATTCCAAACTGTACAGAAACATAAAATAGGAAAAGAAGATGTGAATAATCTTACGTAAGCATTTGTTAGAAATTGGAAACCATAAAATATAATTAGAAATGACTGGAAAAAAAGGTTTATGGGGGTTTGAATTCTTCATATTATTAAAATTTAACTAAATAAATATGCAAATAATGATAAAGAAACGCTGTTGCAAAATATCCCCTGCTATTGAAAATGAAATGTTTTATAGCCCGCGTTAATAAGGTTTACCTGTTTGAACTGAAAAGTAAGCAGTTTACAGGCTTATTATAAATCATGGCAAATTATCTCTTTTTTTCATGATTTTTAAGCGTGCATATATATATACACTGGAACCTATCTAATGTGACCGCCTTCAGAAGAACAAAGGTGGTAAAGTAAGGTGGTTGTAAAGTGAAATTGTACGAAAGTGCTCACTATAGACAGGTGAATTCTTTACTAAGGTGGTCTCATTAGCAGACTCCACTGTATACACACATATATATGCATACATACATATATATATATATATATACATATACACACAGTACTGGGCATTAAAATTGCTATACCAAGAAGGCGACATGAAACAGACGTGAAGAAGATGCTGCGATATACAAATGATTAGCTTTTCAGCACATTCAGACAACGTAGGGGCCGGTAGCGATGCCTACGATATGCTTAAATGGGGAAATTGTGCAGCCGGTTTATCATAAAAAAACTGAATTTGAATGTTGTTGCCTGTTGAAAAGTTGTGATGCCTCGTGCAAGAAGGAGAAATGCCTACCAGCACGTGTCTGACTTTGATAAATGTCGAATTGTAGCCTTCCGGAATTGCGGTTTATCCTAGCGGAGTATTGCTGCTCGCGTAGGTCAAGATCCAATGACTGTTAGCAGAATATGAGATCGTTGTGTTCAAGACGGTAATACGGTATGCCTGCTGGATCTCAACGGTCCGCTATCACTAGCAGCCAAGAAAACAGGTATGATACCGAAATGGCCTTAATAGATTGTGCAGCCACGTCACGAGCCCTGAGAAAAGAAATGGGCAAGACAACAAGTGTCTGCAAGACAAATTCGCAAGACAACAAGTGTCTGCACGAACATTTCGAAGACGTTTGCAGCAACAAGAACTCTAAGCTCCGACACTATGGCTGCGGCTACCCTGGACGCTGCATCACAGACAGGAGAGCCTTCAATGGTGTGATCAACGACGAACCTGGAGGCAAGAAGGAAGAGACGTCATTTTTTCAGATGAATCCAGGTTCTGTTATCAGCATCATGATGGTCACATCCGTATTTGGCGGCATCGTCGTTAACTCACTTTGGCAGGGTGCATTCGTCATCGTCATACTGGCCCATCACCTGGCGTTATGGTATATGAGGTACTATTGGATACCTCTCGGGGACGTCTCAATCTACTCTTGTTCGCATTGACGGCACTTTGACCAGTGGACGTTACATTTTTGATGTGCTACGACCCGAGGCACTACTCTTTATTCGACCTCTGCGAAACCCTACGTCTCAGACGGATAATGCACACCCGCATGTTGCCAATATTGTACGGACCTTCCTTGATATGGAAAGAATTAGGATGCTGCCGCCCCGGCCAGCACGTTATCCAGATCTCTCACCAATAGAAAAAGTCTGATCAATGGTTGCCGACTGACTTGCTCGTAACCATTCGCCAGTCACTACGGTTGATGAACTGTGGCATCGTGTTGAAGCTGCATGGGCGTCTGTACCTGTACATTCCATCCAATTTCTGTTTGCCTCAATGCCCAAGCGTATAAGCGGTGTTATTACTGCCAAAGGTAGTTGTTCTGGAAATTGATTTCTCAGGGTCTATGCACCCAAATTTCTTGAAAATTTATTCACCTTTTATTTACAGTATAATATATGTGTGCAATACAGTCATTTTGTTATCTATATGTCTTCCTGATGTAGCAATTTTAATGGCCAGTAGTGTGTATATACAGGGTGTCCAGCCTTAATGTGACCCAATAGCTAATTCCCGAACCGTTCGGTTTAGATATGCACTTCCAATTTGAAAAATGTAAAGAATGTTTTTACGTGCTTTTCGAACCAAAAAACCCATTTAGAAAAAAAATTACAAAAATTAAATTTTTATACCGTCCCCAGGTCCTATCACTTATATTTAGGAAAAGATGCAGTACACAAAAACAAAGTAAACACAAAAAGTTTCATTTTATTACGATAAAAACTGACCGAGTTATGGGACTTTGAAAATCACACATTTCATCCATTTTCTCGGCCATTTTCAAGACGGTCCCTTACTAGCTTCCTGAAAATAGCCCAGAAATTGGTTGAAATGTATGATTTTCAAAGTTCCATAACTCTGTCAGTTTTTATCGTAATAAAATGAAACTTTTTGTGTTTGCTTTGTTTTTGTGTAGTGCATCTTTTCCTAAATATAAGTGATAGGACCTGGAGACTGTATAAAAATTTAGTTTTTGTAATTTTTTTCTAAATGGGTTTTTTGGTTCTAAAAGCACGCAAAAACATTATTTACCTTTTTTAAAACATTTTCAAATTGGAAGTGCATATCTAAACCGAACGGTTCGGGAATTAGCTATTGGACCACATTAAGGCTGGACACCCTGTATATATATGTATGTGTGTATATATGTGTCTGTGTGGCCCGGAGGTGGCCCGCTACCGCTTTTGATCCGGTACGCGGAAAATATCAAAATTCGGTATAAAATCCATATGAAACATTCAATGTCCCGTATAAATTCCACTCATACCCGAGATTTCTCTAATATCCTGAAGTTTGGCCCACGACTTTGATAACATCTTAATGTTGGGCCCGCAACTTTTCAAAGGTTGCCCATACCAACTTTATCTATTAGAGTTAATTGGGCAATGCAAATTAAAAAAATCTTCAAAATAAGATCAGAATAGAGATTCCTCTTGTTAATTTTCAAAAAGCTACATATTTTAAATTTGTGCACGACCCTGCTTAAAAAAAACTTTTAGAAAAATTTGCTCTATACACTAATGATATTATGTACAAAATTTGAAAATTATATCTTAAAAAATGTCAGAGATAGAAAGATGAATATTTTGAAATGATTTGAAGATGAATGTTTTGATATTTTGAAAGTGTCAGTGTTATGAAGATTAAAAATATGCTGAATTTAACCACTTTTCAATGGCTCTCGAAAGAAAAAGATCGCGTAAGATGATCAAATTTCAGGGGTTGTACAAAAATTACGAAATATATTTTTCTGTTTCCCATTCTAGCAGTAAGCAGTTACGTTCAAATACATGGTTAGCTCCCAATCATCTTCGTTTCAAGATTTTTCTGCGATGTTTTTGATTAAAAACTAAAATTTTGTATATCACCTCATTAGTGTATGAGGCACATTTTACTAACTGAGAATTTTTTGTACAGGGTACAAAGCAATATTCATATACATATTTAAAAAGTGTAAGTTTTTGAAGATAAGCGAGAGGAGTTCTCTTTTTTAACACTTATTTTCGACTTCATTTTGGACAAGTTTTCAATTTATATTGCCCACTATCTCTAATAGATGAAGAATTAAAGTCCGTTACCACCTTTCTGGAACACCTTGTATATATATGTGTATTGTAAAAGCACCCCATACTTTAAAACAGTTCGTCAGTTTTCCAGCTACTTGAAGTGATTTATTTCCACTAATTAATTTCTAACGCCATTGTTCCGTTTTATCTCACAGGGCAGTGCTTTAAATATAGTAAATTCTCTCTTTTTTGAAAATATAAAATACAGGAATTGTTCCTTTAAGTCCTAGTCCCACAACCACTGCTTTATAGTTTATATTAAAAGCGCATATGCCACACACTTAAATTATTATTCAATGTAGCATATGAGCATGTATTTCTTTAAGTAATAAATATAATTAAATTAACCCTTTACTTTCAAAAGTATTGAAGTTGAATTAGTTAATCTATTTGGCAATTTATTGTAGGCATATGAAATCAAGGTGCTAGTAAAACAAAGCAGTTGTTTCCAACTCTCCTTTAGGCATTTATTACATAATTACTTTTACATTAGATATTACGGTTTTCTTTTTAGGCTACACCTTTTCTAAACTCATTATACTATTTTCAAATAAAATACATATGCATGTAAGAAAAATAGATCAGTAAAAGATTTCTAAAAGAAATCCATTTTCAATATATTGATAATGTGAATAATAGATATCAGTATCCATTTAAACTATACCTGTTTCATTGTTTATAAATTATGTTTGAGAAAAAAAAAATCGTTAGGAAAAAAAAACTTTTTAGGGAAAAGTTTAAAATAATAGATTTAAATAATACTCTTGCAATATTTTCAAATAAAATAGGTATCTTTAGAGCTCTAAACATCTCTGAAAAATGTTATCTTACTAGTCTGCCCGATTTTTTTTTTTTAATTTTACTCGGGGAAGAAAGTATTACCTTCAAAATAACACACCGAACATTTATTTTTGAAGAAAATTAAACTTTAGCAGAGACTATAAAACTACATTATCATTAGAAAACTGTTTACACGAACATTACTTGTAAAAACATTTACAAAAATCTTTCTCAAGAAAATTCTATTTCAGCGTTATAAAAATAAACCTGTATTACGGTCTTCTATTACTAACCAAGAAAGAAAGCGGAACGTTCAACAGTGTTTTATTTTTATTTGCTGTATAATCTCGTCTTTTTAAATTTTTTTATACTTACTTTTATGCGGCCTCTTTTTCCGCAGCTGAACGAAAGCTAATCCAACAACTCCAGTCATTAAGAGCGTTCCCAAAACAGCTAGCAATATCGCAACTAGTGGGCTTAACTTTGCGATGAACGCAGCTTCTGAAAGTGAAAGAAAAAAAAGTACCCGCATTAAATAAATTCTGTGAAATAAATTTAAACAACTATGATAATCTAACGAGATTTTTGTACTACTTTAACATCTCCCATATATAAAATTGCAAATAAAACTAAAACGGTGGAATTTATTGACGGAAAAAATTAATGTTATAATATATTGTGCAGAAAATTAAAGATCATTGGAGCAGGAGAAAAAAACAGAAAACACAAAGAAAAAAAAATTAAGTACTTTATTTATTTTTTTTATATGTTTTACAATTTCCGCCAACTAAACTTCACTATAAAAATAAGTAAAATAATTACTTCAGTAAGCCGTTAGAAGAAAAAAAATCAGGTTAGAGAAATATATTCTTTTTCAATGTCATTATTTAGAAAGGTAAATTGTTTGTCTATAAATATACAAAACTGTTGATTTGAACAAAATGTGCATGGAAAGAATTTGTGCTATTTATTACATTAAAATGAGTAGTTTATCATGTTTCAATATTTGTAACGAATTTCCACATGATAATATCAAGATTCTTAAGGTGGAATGCCTTGCTTTTAATGTAAAAATCAATAATTGTATTGATTTTGTTCTTGAAATTAATTTATTTTATTCTCATTGGTTCGATTCCCGGCTTGGGCTTGTAGGTTAACTTTCCGTTCTTTCCTATGGGGTAACGATGGACGCCCTCTGGGTGCTCGCATTATAAAATATCCAGTAATTTGAGCCTTAGTAGTGGTGAATGCTTGATACCCGCCTTTTAAAAAAATGAATTTTGATAAGTAGAAATGCTTTCACAATTAGACTGTTTTCTCTAGATGTTATAAAAATATTAAGGAAAAATATTCGTTTAAAAAACATTTATACGTATGATTGACACACCCAGCTTGAAATAAATTTTATTTTTGCGGATGTATAATTGTATTCAAGATGTATGCAGAGATGACAGTTTACTTTGTGAAGGCAAAATAATTTTATATTTTATGTGAAGAAAGCAAAAGTGAAAGGGTTTTTATGTTTGAAAATGTTTTGCTACGAATTCATATATGTCATTATGAGCACTCTGATACTAATACCAAATTATTCTTTTCATAGTGAATTTTATGTAAATTAGCATATTTAATGTATTAATACAATTTAAAATTTCCATTTAATTTTATAATTTAAATTAGCTATATCCCTTGCACAAATAAAAAATATAAAACTGCTATCTAAAAATAATTTTATCTGTTTATTTATTTTTAGAAAGAAGCGTTCTACTTGTTTATTTATTTTTTCATTTTGTGGTTAAGAAACATTAGTAAAATTTAGAGCATTCCAAATTTCTTTCAAGCAAGTAAAATTCTTTTAAAATCATAGTTTTGGAGTCCTTTTTCGTCATTTAAAATCACTCTACTGCATCGATAAAATTTAAATGATACAAACATCTTTCTACATGTCTTGTTAAAATGAAGCATTAAAACGAGTTAAAATGGCATATTCTATTATACCACACCATCTATCTTCTTTTTTAAGTGCAAGCACTTACGCGGATAAATTTTTGAAAGTACTTTTGCCATCCAGCGAATATATCTCAGTTTAATTTATTACTTCCTTCATGAAAATAGTACTTGTTAAAGCAAACGTTGGAATGTCTATGAGAGTTATTTTGACACTTATTTTGAATTTTAGCGGTCTTAGTGATAATTCTACATCATTTTAATAAGAAAAGGGTTTTTCCAGCAACAGATGGATTTTCAAACATGAAAAAAATTAATGTACTGTATTGTAAAAATGTATGTACTGAGTTTTATTACGCAGAAGCTTGAAAATTACCTCATGTGTGTGCATATTCTTTTTTATATATGCATATTAAAAGAAAAAAAAACATGTCGTTCGCACATGGAAAGTTTTTATAATTTTATTCTCTTTGTAATAGTAATTTTTAAAAATAACAATCATTATCGAAAAAATGCACCAATGACATTTAAATATTCAACAGAATACTGACATTTTAAGAACTTCTGAAGATATATGAAGTCTTTAAACAGACACGATTGCTAAACACAAAATCAGCTAAAAATGAAATTAAAAGAAATATAAAATAGCACACATGTATAAGATATTTATCAATATGATCGTTTGGATCGGTATAAATCCACCCTTCTTCAGGTGCAGAAAAAAAAGCCATGCAGTTTGAAGGGTTAGTTTTAACCTTTGTGGATTAATTTCCGTACCTCGAAATACTCCATAGTGAAAGACTACGAGCTCGCAAAATGATTATCATCTAAAAATCGAATTCTCAATCTTTCAGCTTTTTCCTTTGATCGGAAAAAGGATAATATTTTAGAGATAATAAAAATAGATGCCAAAAACACGCCAAGTCTGTGTAGAAGAGGAAATTTCTGTTACATGGAACCCTATTCTGCTTACGTTTGCCAATTTGCATCTGATAGTTTTACAGCAAAGATCATATGCCTTGATAAATATGACAAGAAGGTGAACACAATACGAAATGTTCTTGACATAAAGTTAAGCTGCCGCTTGATTTCCCTACCTCTGTTGCCGCTAATTTTGTTCCGTAGAACTTAAGATTTTTGGTCGCATTACTTACGTCCCCCGAAAGTCACCCGACACCGTGACTGTTAATATCTCAGAAAGAACGGTTGTTTGTTTAAATAAAAGTATTAAAACTTTATCGATCCCATTGATTTTACAATCACCTAAAAAAAGTTTTAGATTAATTTAAACTCGATTAATCGATACTCGAGAAAAATTTCCATAGTTCGAATTCTCGATAATTTATTACAATAATTTGTCGATCCAGTCCCCCAACAACTCATGTATCGTATATGTGTCGTATCATTATGTATAGTCATGTATCATATATTTTTAGATTGAATGAAGTATTTAATTTTTGAATAAATTAGTTACATTGCTTTTACTGGCTTGTTCCATTTTCAATGGTAATCAGTTTAAGTATAATTTTGAGACAATAGCATTATTGAAGTTTTACTGGTATAAAAACAAGTTTTTAATATCTTGATGCATGTTGGGGGTTGAAGGAATATCCCAAAAAGTAAAGTGTAATGTTTAAGAACTTCAGGGTTAGGTCACACCATGGC
The DNA here is from genome assembly GCA_038373885.1 of Cheiracanthium punctorium. Lineage (NCBI taxonomy): Eukaryota > Metazoa > Arthropoda > Arachnida > Araneae > Cheiracanthiidae > Cheiracanthium > Cheiracanthium punctorium. The sequence continues at coordinate 1,624,308 of JAWZYV010014086.1, read as the reverse complement.
TTTTTTTTTTTATAAGCGATCTGCAATTTTGTACACACTCAGCAAAATATTTTAATATAGAGATAAATGTTTCCAATAATAAAGCAATACTAGAAAATGAAGGAAAATATAGTGGTGCAGATCACATTTTACATTTCTGTATTAACATTTAACTCATGAAAAATACTTTTAATATTGCAAGTTATATAATGCGCCGAACTTTCATTCAAGGTGTATATTTTGCTTTAACGTTAGCCATTTTGTTCAGCTAGTATTAATTGTAGGTGACAGATTTATTTTTCTTCTAGCAGGCACTCAGTTTTTTTATGATTTTGTTGGTATCAAAAAGTTTTTTTTTAATTTGGCTTCAGTTTTCTATATATTTTGTTGCTATCAGCAATTTTTATGCTCTTCTCCACGTGATCAAGTGTTTGGCGAGATTGTCTACAGGTTCTTACTCAAACGCTTTGAAATTCTCAGCGGTTGTTGGTTTTAGTTTGCAAAATTAATATACATTTATACTTACAGTTTTTTCGGCATGCGATTCGAAACTTTAAATATTGTAGCTACCGTTCGATCGTTTCTTTCTTCAATTTTTGCTTCTGTATTCGATAGAATAAAACTTAGCAATCCTTTACCCTCGCCACTAGACGATATATTTGTTATCTAGATAGTTAAAAAAAAGATTACTGCTGAGAAAGACCCCCTCCAATTGGGAAAGCTTGCCTAGTTTTAGCAGCCACTTAAGCAAATCATGGATTCTGCAATTTTTGACACTGCAAAATTATTCGATTTTCACTTTTAACTGTTCTCTTTCAGAAGGATATGTATGTGAAGGATATGTGTTAAAAGATTTATTGTTCTTACTTTCTTTGCTGTATGGAAGTTGGAAACTGTTTACAGTTGAAGGAAGATGGACCTTTGTACCAATCGAAACATACGTTCGGTATTATTCTTTATGTACGAGTGTCATGATGATTTTATGACACAGTTCTTTACTTGTTTTGAAATTTAAACACCGAATTTTTTAGTGCTTGCATTATACGAGTATTGATCTATTCGACAATATATATATTCAATAATTTTAATTTTCTTTCACCAGTTTAGGATATCAATTCCTCTTCAATTTGGGATTTAATTATTTATTTTTGTACATGTTTACTGGTTTTCGAAAGCTCTACTTTTATTACTGCATTGTAGAATCAATTTATAAGGAAAACATTTTCCGCTTATTTAACACAATTATTTTCTGTTTAAGTTGTAATTTAATAAATACTTATATTTTTAAAATACAAAAAAAAAAATCTTTTGTCATTTCGTGTTAATTAATAACATGTTTAAATTTACGTACAATATTTAATTTGAATAAGATAATTATAAAGTATTCGTAATGAAACATGTGTTATTTAAAAAGATGTATTTATAAAAAGAATTTGAGAACATCGAGTACCATTTAAAGTATAACAACATAATTAATTTAATCATAGTTTTTTCTTTTAAGAAACATTAAAAATTCGAAGCTTATGTTCGATGTTAGTCTTTTTATCGATTTCCCATGTTAATTATGCTTTTTAAATTATCCTATTACTAAATAGTCTGATTTTTTCCCTTCTAATTCAATTTAACAAGAGTCAATGGATCTTTTTTAACTCTTTTTAGATTATTTACAACTTTTACGTTTTTGGATAGTAAAATAAATGCAATCATTAAATTTTACTGAGAAAAGAACAAAAAGGAAATACTTGTTGGATTTATTTAACGATATAAAAATAAAGACAAAATATTCAATTCGAGATTGAAATTATCCTTTCAAAGCTGCCACTATAACTCTGTTTAGTTCAATGAATTAGTTCAACTAAAATTTAAGAGTATAAAAAGATAAGCCTAATATTACCATTCATTAGCTAAATTTGTTTATTTTATTTTTCAAGATTAGTTAAGGAGAAAATTAGAGCATTGGAAGTTTCTTTGGACGATTAAATTTACTGCGCGAATGGATATTTATCTCACTGCTACGGAAGGAGGCAAAAGCCTCATTGTTACTAATTGTGATTTGTGTTTCGGGAATAAACCCAGAAACTATTAGAAAAACAAGAGGAAGATGATATTTCACGCACACGTCAACGCATTACCTAGAATCCATACAAAATAACAGAAATGTAACTTATTTCCCTTCCATGTTGGTTCTATTTGATCCCAATAACATTAGATGGCAGCATGAGTTCGAACATGATGTGTTAAGAATTTCTGTCTTAAACGTGATGCTTTCTCTGTCTTTGGCTTTCGGAAGTCTGTTACATGCAAAAATGAACATACCTTGAGTGAGTAATACATTCTGAGTTCTTTAAAAATTAAAAACGATACCCAGTATATATTTTCAAAATATACATACAGACTGTTACAAAAATTTTAGGTCTGTCCCAATTTTAACAACACAAATAAAAAAATTATTTCACAAATTAATTACACTCCTGTCCATAAATTAAGTATAATTCAGAATTACACGGAAATCGAACTCTAAAATAAATAATTCATCTGTAAAATGAAAACACGCATCTTCAAGAATAATATGCAAATTACAGAAAACCGCCAGGTGGCCCTGATAGTACATCACAATGTCGAGAGTGTAAGAGAGGGGTATGTACAGAATGGTAGAAAATAATTTAAAACGTCCATAAGCGTTCTGTAAGCCGTTTTAAGCCAAAAACTAAATATTTATGACACAGAGGACCCATTTTTCTGATTTTTACGGAGTTGAATTATCAGTCGAATGGAATGTGGGCGTACCCGAGGAACTTGGAATCATCTTTATATCATCAGGAAGTATCATCTGTAGGGTTTGGTAACGATTCCAAGATGAAAGAAATGCCAGTAGACGTTACTTCACAGGTCACGCCCTAGTTACAGCGCCAAATGAGGACCGGCGTTTGGGGCTGTAACTATCAAACTTTCTTTATCCGTACCTTAATGCAGGCTGTTGTACCCTACCAGGGGTACAACAGCTTCAAGTTGTGTACATGCTTTTGGAAAATACTGGTCTATATGCTGGCAGGCCAGTCAGATGTGTTCTGTTCATGTCAACTCACTGTCCGCCAGCGGTTAGCCTGAAGTAGAGAGCATGCATTGTAAGCGCTTCAACAGTGGGCTTGTGTAATGTGTTAAGACGAGTCTAGGTTTATCATGCAGTCTGATTCACGTCGGATATTCGTATGGAGGGCGCTAGGTTCCCGTTACCACCAAGAGAACATGATTTAACCACACTGTAAGGTGATACAAAATTGCTGGTCTGGGGGGGGCATTATACTGGACCCCATAACAGATCAGTATGTTTAAATCGCAATCATGACATGTCAAATTTCCCGGGGCTTCATTCTGGAACAACATATGCGTTTATTTCGGGGTACCATGGATTCAGAATTCGTGTTTATGGATGACAAATCCCACCCTAACAGTGCAAACATCATTAAAGAATGCTTTCAATCGGAGACTGTTATCCATATGATATGGTTGGAATTCTCACCTGACTTGAATCCAAGTATGTGTTGGACATGCTAGGCCGACGAGTTGCAGACCGTTAACTACCTCCTACATGTGTACCGGAATTTCGGAGGTTGAGTGGAGGAATTTTCCCCAAGATCAGACTAATAATTTGATGCTCAGCGTGCCCAGGCGTTGAGAGGGCTGTATTTCATCATCTGAGAGACGTACTAACATCACGAATGCATGTTAATGTTAAGTTTTTTTAAAAGGGGAATTTCTTGTAACTACTCTAAGAAGCATAAATTAGTTATATGGATGGTATCATACATAACCATCTTTTTTATCTTTTGTTTAATAAATGACCTTTATGAATAAGTCACATATTTTTTTTTTTTTTTACACTTTATTTACTGGAGCTGGCTTTGTCTTTCATTTATGGACATGAGTTGAGAACTAGAATAAGAGTACAAATATCACGCAATAAAAAAATACTTCTTCAATTTTAGTATGTTCAAAAAGATATTTTTCATTGGCTAAGAGACTTTGCGATCATTTATTCTAGAAAAAAGAAATATTTCTAAAATATTCAAAATATTGAATTGATTATTTAATGAATCCTTCATTTAGAGAAGATAAGAAAAATGGATGGTCTACAAAAATGTCACTCATGCTTTTTGTTATATAATATTGTAAATTTGATTAACTATAAATGTGAATTTTAGGTATAAATCTCCTTTTTTCAAAAATTATAAGTTGTTTCATAAGCTCTATCAAAGCAAATCATATACACCTATTAATAGCAATTATCTTACTGCAGATTCTGTGGCATTAATTAGTACACATTGCTAAATGTCCTGCATTATTTGACTGTTTCATATTATTTCATCTCAGTCTTCGATTTTTTCCATAGTTTTTTCCATACTTAGCTTAAAAAACCTAGGAATATCTAAAAAATCCATTTCAGAACATTTAAAATTTAAGCCTCCAAGAAGTGTAGACTTGAAATAAGGTGGAGGGTGACCAGTTTCTTAAAAGAAAAAGAAATGTTTTAAATAAAATTCTGGCTTAAAAATTTAAGCAATTTGAGTCATATACTTACTTACACACAGCTTGTTTAAAATTCAATACTTTATTTGACTCTTACGTAAAAAAATTACATTACTTTCCGGCACACCTAATATTTCTATATAAACTGAAATTAAAGAAATATCTTACCATCTTTTAAAAGCGGAACTGGAGATGTATTTCCAACAATCGCCAAAGAATTGCTTTTCCCTTTTTCGTTAGAGGCATACACCACTAGTACGAAAGGTGTCCCTGGGGGTAAGTCGTGCACGGAGAATACAGGTGCATCCGGAGAAGTTAAATTCACTTGTAAGTGATCCACAGCCGAGTTATAGACGTCTAAATGGAATTTTTGCTTCAAACCGTTGCTGTAGCCAGGTTCACATTCTACCAATAACCACGTGTGCGTCTGGTTGACGACAACGCAGTTTCGAACAGGATCTGGTGGACCTGCGAAGAAAAATGTACACTTTTTAAACGCATATAAAAGTGTATCTGAACAAAATAAAATTGTGATTTCACGAATATAAATATGTATACACAGTAAACCAGCTAAGTTCGTTGTCACCCCGATATCTTCTGAACGGCAAGAGCTATAGTTAAAAATGTAGGTCTAGGAATAGTAAAGTTGCCATGTGCTATGCAGTTAAACAGCTTACAGCGCCATCTGGAGACTTAATTTCGAGTTAGCGTTCTGTTTTCCAGTACAAGATACGGGGAAAATGTCAGTCACAATGTTGATCAGCATCAACGATGTAGTAAGAAAAGCACCTCTATTTTCACATGATCAACATTAATTCGAACAATAATGCTACGGATGGAAGGCATAAAACGCATATTCTTTTCGTCAGATTTTACAAAATTGCACTTATCTGATATTAAGCTCATTTATTCGTCATGCTAAAACTGTTTTGGGCGATTGCATGTGTCCCTGCTAAAAAATTACCCAGGGTGACGTAATTCTAGTTGCAGCACTGCCAATGCAGGTAATTCGAAATAGGTGAGAATGTATAGAAAGTTGTAGTACAGAATGCAAATTATAAACATCAAAGAATACGCTGTCTAAAATGAAACGCAAACTCGCTGTTGCGCTTTAAAGCGTCAATTTAACTCCATTTAGAACTAACTGTATAATAAAAAAACAGATAAACTAGATAAACTACACGCAGTCGAAAATGTGACAGCATAAATTAGAAACTCCTTGATTCTCATAAACTCTGACAGAAACTTTATTACTCTTACACAAACAACGAGTTTGCGTCTCATTTCAGACAGTGTATTCTTTGATGCTTATAATTCGCAATTTGTGCGATTCTGAATGGTTCCTTGAGATTATACAGTTCATTATTGTGTACGAGATTGAACCATGGAAGTTATAAGAATTTAAACTGAGCATTTAAGGTGGAGAAAATCGAAGATGGATAGGATTTGTGTAAGCAATCGGTAGTATTAATATTTGTTTAGAGAATATGGATTGAAGAACAATATACCGTGTTGATAAATATTTCGTGAATTAAAAATATTTCTGATATACCTCATTCTTCATTGGTCACATTATATCCAATTAAACGATAAGTAAGGCTGCGTTAATTTATCTAATGGTAGTTTCAGCAGAAGATATTACCCAGAAGCAGAATTCTTCCGCAGAATGTACGTCGTTGTCGAAATTTGTGCGATTCTAAGTAGCTGTTTGAGACTACACGGTTTTTGATATCTTATTAGCAGGTTAAAAGAAATAATTTTCTTATTCTGAACCATGGAGGATGGAGTATTTAATTTCAGATTGTATTAGTCGATTTGTAAGAATGATACGTATTTAAGTCTTAAAAATTTTTAATGAATATTTTATGCATAATAAATTAAAAGTGTTTATTTGATTCATCAGTTTTCAAGAGTCCTTTCACGACTTATTAGACGCTTAATAATGCTATGTTACGTAAATATATTTCACAGCAGTTTTAGCAGAAGAGAACACTCGAACTTTTGTTTTTTTCAGTGTGACACAGATTTGGTTACTGTTTCGACTTTACCCATAAGCTACATTTTCAAGCATGTTTTTTCTTCTATCGCTTTCTCTCTCTCTCTCTCTTGATAAGTCACAACAGAAATGCAATTCAAACGTTTGTGAAGCGTCTGTAATTGAATCCTCATGTGCATTTACGTTTCACTTTGCAATGCGCATTGTGTGGTGAAAATTACATGTATTTGCACGTATTGTCACTTTTTAAAGATTTCTCTACGTTTTTCTTGATCACCATGTATACCTAAGCTTGAAGGTATAAACATACTGGCCAAATGACTTGTCATTTCAGTGAATATTTGATGCTTCCATCTTTTGTTTTGTATGTAGACTTTTTACTCGTCTTTATTTCTGAGTTCAAATTGAATTTTTTCGTAACTTGTAGGATTTCCAAATGTCGGCTTTCTCTATTTTTCTTCACAATCTGCTTCAATTTTCTTTCGTTACATTTAGTGAATTTTGGGTGTCTTTGCCCTCTTGATGTTGAAGTTTTTGTGCTACCTTCAGATAAATATGATTTATATAGCCTCATTACGCTTTTATCTGATATATTTAATCGACTTGAAATATCAACGATAGCGTATTAGAATTAGTCGATAACGTAGTATTATATTTTTATGTTATATTAAATGGCCAACCGAGTTGTATGGTGGGTAAAGCACCGTACTCCGGATTCGGGTTCAACTCCCGGCGGCCGGGGTTCGATACCTCACTGGGCGTGGTAGTCATTGAGTCCGTCCCTTAAAAGGGGGTAACGCTGATCGCCCACTGGGTGCCCCCATAATAAAATGGCCACACCTTCGGGCCGTTGTAATGATCAATGCCTAATCGGCAAGTTCCCGCCCGTTAAAAAAAATAATAATGTTATATTATATGTAAATAGGTGAATTGTTCTTACTTTTGTGTATTTGATTTGCTCAAGAAGTAACAGTAACAAATTTATAATATATGTTTAATTGAAATACATAATTAGATACTTTTGAATTTGTCGAACAGTAAAAAAATGTAATGTCTGCAATAACTGCAGATATACCTCATCTCTATAGAGCTATTTTTTTTTTATATAGCCAATTTTTCAACTGGATTTTCAGGCGATTTTGATATAGTGTGATTAACATTTTTGTAGTGCCTTTTCTTCTGTGTTTTTTATATTTTTACTTTTCTATACATTTATGCATGTTTGAGTAGGAATATTGAGATGGACTTTTAAATGCGAACTATCGGTTTAATTTATGCATAACTCAATTTTAGCATATTTTGTGTACATTTAGAATGCAATATATGAGTCATAAAGATATACGTTGTCTTCAGAATACATGTAGCAATGTATTTATTAGTTTTGCAATGTTCAAGTGCGTTTTGCTTAAAGGAAAACACTTCATTAAAGAAGCCACAGAGAATAATAAGATATGGAAACAAATGGCAGTGCTCAAATATTAAATGAAATATTTTGTGCATGCTTTGCTTTTGGATGGAATTCTCTTTAATTATGAAGGCATTTATTTAGCTACTTATTGCAACGTTAACATAAGTGAATTTCTAGCTTTGTTTCCTATTCAAGACCGTACTGTTATACGTTTATGAATTTTATTCCTTGCACTTGCAGTAATGCCAAGAATGAGAACTCAAATATTGCTTCCCTTTTCTCTTAAAATTTCCCTGTTTATTTCAAGGAAAACATTCATTTTTTTTGTTGAATTTCTTTTAGGCAGCGTGCCAACATACATGAGTATTTGTAGCAGAACTGTTGAAGCAGTTTCAGGCTACCTCTTTTAACAAAAATATGCATCGATACAAAACGTAACTAGAAGCAGCAGAATATTTTATACTGAATAAAGCCAATTTTGTGCATTCTAACAAACGCTTTCAGTGTAATGTTTCATTTATTTCATACTTTATAGTTCAGCGATAATGTTTCTTTTAGCTTGGCGACTTACATTATTTTAAAGTGAATATGAACGTTTTCTCCTGAAATAAAAGGTATTAGAATAAAACTCTTGTAGAGTGATGTTAAAATATTTGAGCATTACAATTAGAAAATGTTTTTTTTTTAATTCAAATGCAAGCGGTATATCCTTTGAAGAAACTGTAATTATAGTTTTTCTTCTGAAACAAATCAAGATAATATAAAAGTTTTCTCGAATTTGTCTATGGGATGCCTTTTTTACAGTATCACTCTTCATACAGAGATAACACTATACTGTTTTACAAAAATACTCCGCATTTCAACTCGAACTTTTTCATTACAAGTACATAAAAATGTACGAATAATAACAACATAATAAGGTATACAATTTCTCCCTTAAATGAAGTGTTGTGATCAAAGCATTTTATACAAAAGCACTTATGCTGCATGTTGGACACTTGTCTAAATAATTTAACATTTCAATGTTTAAGAAGCCAAAATAGATCATTAAAACAGCGACAAAATTATTATAATTTAATTTATGTTTTAGGAAGGGAGAAACAAGTTATTTTTACTTCATAAATTCTTTTCTTAATCCATAAACAGAAAATACTGTAACTGGTCACAACACTATATTAAACAGGATAGTGCTATTAAGCATGGCGCCTCCTTTGCTGACTCAATTAATGTATTAGAAATGGGTGAAATGGGTTGGCGTGCTTTTAAAGCCACTTTTATTTCATCCTATATCTTAAGAGCAGCGTATATATGTCAAGTATATATATATATATATATATATATATATATATATATATATATATATATATATATATATATATATATAGTAAAAATTTAAGTATTTGAAAATAAATCCTAAGAATTTTTCTTCAGTTAGTATCCTAAAAATGTTAAATGGGTTATTCACTTGATTGCTGTGCAAAATACAGTATCAAGAATATGAATCAGTAGTTTCAAGTTTATCATTCAAATTCTAATTAATGTGTATAGAAGTAGTTTATTCTTTTTTTCAAAAGCAATGAAAAAGTACTAAAGAACCTTCAAACCTTTACAATTGTAGGCCGCTTTATCCACTTGAAACACAGGCAGTGCAGAACTTGAAAATTCGGATATCATGTTATATCTCTGCAGCGATTTAACTTAAATAAATCAATGTAGCAGAATAGCTTGCATTATGCTTTAATTAGTATATACGAAAAGAACTTTCCCAAATGCAAATCTAAACATTTAAACAGGGATTAAGGCTATGGGCTATTCCACTAGCTTCTGGAATTATTTGAGCAATTCATGAAATATGATTACACATGACTCAATAAGTGCTTGCACAAAAGATTGTAAAGTAAGGACTGTTCCAAAAATCCAGCAATTGATAACTCAAATTTACTTAAGTGAGTTTGAGAATGTTGCGTTATTTCGTTATGTCAAGAACTATTTGATGGAAAAATTTTAAATTTTGAATGTGACCTTCTATGCGTCCTTTCAATGAATACTTGAAAATTGTTAACACTAAGGAACAAATTCAGAATCATTGATTATTTCGATAAATAAGATATATGTTATTTCCAGCAGCATGTGTGATAACAATATTTGCCATATATTAAAAAGAGATAATTGATAACAATATGTATATGCATGTATGGCAAAATATGTTTAATATACTAATTAATTTCTATAGCGAGTCTGTCACAATCAATTCCAAACCTTCTTGATCGTTAATGATTTTCGATAGTAAAATCAAATTATGAACAAAATATTACGAAATCTAGTCGTAATTAATTATAATAAATACTTCTTTAATAATATAACATTTCCACCAATATGCTCACTATCCATATTTCATAAACTTAATGTTAAGGTACATTTACTCGATGTTAAATGCATTTTAGTATCTTCGAATTATCAAAATTTAGAGAAGTTTTACCGTAGTTACATGATTTTACTAAAAGTTTCGTTCAACATTAATAACATTTTCATAATCAATATATCACATGGAAGCTAATAAATAAATTTCACCCCAGTAGACAACTACGATAAAATTCTGTGTTTCATAACTGAACATCTAAGAGAATATTACGAAAAAATGTGATGATGAATGAGATATGATAAGGCGGTACTTTATAGGTCATGCTTAATTGAATTATCTTTCCTTTCATTAATTTGACTCTGCCGATAATTGATTCAAACTTTCTCAAATAACTTATTATTCATCATCACTTAAGTGTCATTAATCACATTACATTGATATATCCGCACCTCTTGATGCTTACAATGATGCATTAAGAGAGAGATAAATAACTAAAGAGATCTATCTATCTATCTATATATATATATATATATAATCTGTCTATCAGGATAAACTTGATCACTTGATTTTTATAAATATATCACATAATTTATTAACGAATAAAAGTGTGTATTGTAGAACATTTGCTCTGAGAATCATCTTAAAAGTTAATAAATATTCAAAACAAACTTTCTTCAAAAAATGGTTTTAACATACCAAAAGGAAACAACATTTTCTGTGCAAACTTACGGTGTTTATAATCCAAAATTGCAATTAGAAATGTGCGTAAAATTTTTCAAACAAAATTTTAATAGCTCATTATTTAAGAAACATCTTTTAATAGTGCATTTTAATGTTAAATATATATATATATATATATTCATGTGAATCATAAAAACTAAAACGTAATGAAACAAGAATACAAATATCAGAATTTTAGTGGCATAACAATATGTTTCGTATTGGCTAGATTCACGGCGCTTTGAAACGATTATTCCTTCCGCATGGGCTGAGCGACAACAAAAACGTCAAGGATTTAGTGGTTTCTCCGTTAACGCTGTATTTTCAAGGCAAATGCAAGCTGGAGAATGCGAATGTGTTTCGGTGAGCTCTGTGAATGTGCGAAGACTTAGTTTTTGTGGTAGAAATGTAACTCTCATCAAGTGGGAAAGGAAAGGGTGGATTGTTGATGTTTAAGTTGGGAAGAGAGATGAAATAATTGATGGTGCATGTATATTAGAGGCTCTTATCACTTGGGTGGTTTAAATAATAAGATATCTAAATAGACTTTACTGTTTAGCAATTTGATTTGGGTTTTATAAATATGTGCGTGCATGCGTGAGTATTTGTGTGTGAATTATTTGAAAGAAGATGCATATCCCAAAGTGCAAAGCATATCCCCCATTACTTACTTTATTGTTATAAAACCAGGTTTTAATAAATTGTTTTCTGTAAATTATTATTATTATTATTATTTGTATTTTTGAAATAGAGAAAGAAGTATTTGTGCGGTGTATAGTTTTCTTTTAAATACTTTTAAAATGCAATAATACTCTTGAGCCGTTCATTTAGTTTTTATTTTGTTATTTAATTTTACTATTAACAAGTTGAATATTTTGAATGCTGAATACATGGATGCCCATATTGTATACTCACCATACTCTGGAGATTTAGTATATTGCGTTAAGATATTGACAAAAGTGCATCGCAAAGTAAAATCGGAACTCAAATTGTTACAAGTGGTAAATTTCCCCCCGTAGAAAATTTTTTTAAGCTTGCAACCCCTACAAAAATGTCTGTGAGTGCCCACGACTGAGTAATTTGAAAAACTTATTTTATTTCCCTTAATTACTTACTTTATTGTTATAAAAATGTGCTATTTTTTTTAGAAATTTTTACCTAAAGTATTTTCCTATCCTGTTCGGAGGCCAGCTACCCTGAAACGGATAAGGCGGTGGCCTCACTACTGCAGGTTGCGGGCTCGAATTATACAGGTGTTAATAATCTCTAGATCTAACGGTATGTAGATAATATTCTGTAGATGTAACGGTCTGACGTTCTATACAGTTTTCTCAAGATGTTGAGTAAATATGCGTTAGAATGCCTTAAACAGTCCTCCGCTCAAGGCCCTTCTCCAACCCTAGACAGATAGCCCTAGCGCAGCTTTACCCCTTAAAGCAAAATCAGAAGCGTTTTGGACTCCAACAATGGCCAGCCACAATGGCCCTCCACAATGGTTGACAGCTGAAGTGTAATGTCCTGCTTTCGGGCCTTCCCGTAGGGCTGCAGACCTAGTGGTTTGGACATTTGGACGATTTTCTCCAAATGTAACGTGAATACACTCTCGAACGGCTTTGAAGTCCTCCGTTTGACGCAGCCCCCCTTTTAAATAGATGGCTAGAGTACATGGTAGGTATCAAACTGCTTAATAGATTTTAAAAAATCAATAAACTAGTTATAAGCCGAATTAAAAATTTTAAAATATGTGTGTATTACTCTTTTTAAATATGTAATGAAAGTTTAAGTGCATACTATTTTTGTCTATCCATCCAGATTTTATAAGTATTTTTTCTATTCGCGTTCTTCAAAATTCTTTAGGGGCGTAGTAACTTTGGTTTTCAACAAGAAATTTGATCGGGATCAAAATTTAATAAAAACGCAAGTAATTTATCTCTCCTCTTTCCCACGGTCTTTTGGTACCATCTCATGCAAGAATTTTCTAGGGTTTTGAGACCCGGCGCTTTTAATAACAAATAAATGCACCATTTTTGGAACACGTGCTTTCTGTGTAGACCATGTGACCAGCCAGTATATTATAAGTAACGCGGTTCACGTAGCAGCTTTTTCGTGACTTCCATTGCCATCTAAACTCACGTGAGAAGCTTATAAAAATATGTCTTCTAAACCCGGCGTGGTTTATTCCACACGCCAACACCGTAAAACCCAAGTATACCGGTGCTGAACCTGTGCAACAGAACGTCTTTTCTTGGCCTGGCTACAAGTTCCAGCTGCGGGCGGCCCGTCATTTCAACGACGCCAGCTCAAAAGGTGTTCCTACCGAGTCGCCTAACTTCTTCTGCCCAGCACCGATATGTTACATATCCTAACTAATATTACAAATGCGAAAATGAGTTTATTTGTTTGTTACGCGTTCACGCCTATGCCGTTAAATCGATTATGAATAGGTTATAGGCTACTCAGAATTTTAGATTTTTAATTATTAATTAAAGACCGCTTTTACGTTGCCATGCTTGGCGAGTTTGGCCCGAGTAAAATGATTCCTGCTTTGAGCTAATAGAAATGTCTTTACTTCAATAAAGAATCGCGTGCATTAGAAAGACATCTAATACCACTGAAATTATGCCATTTTTACGCCAAATCTATCTATCTATCTATCTATAATAATAAAAATGAATGTTCTCCAGACAAATATACACCACACAGAGCTTTGAAAATTTGAGCATATAAGCCCATGACTTCGGTAATGCTCTCCTGAGGCTCAGGATTTTGAAATTTTAATTACTTTTTGACTATTAATTAAAAACCGTTTTTAGGAGGTTGTGCTTGGAGGCTTTCGCCCGCACAAAATGATTTATGCTTTTTGAAATAAAGCAGAAATTCAATTTGCAGAATTGCGTGCTTTTGAAAAACATGAAATGGCATCGGAAATACGTTAGTTTTACGCCAAATTAAAAAGCATGAGACAGAAAGGTCCAGATGTGTTTCTTAAAGTTCATAATTTCCAATCCTGCAAATAATATAAATGTGTACGTTTGTGTACTTGGATGTTTGTGACTGAATCACACAAAAATGGTTAAAAGTATTTGGATAAAATTTGGAATGAAGATCGCTTATACCCTGGATTAACATACAGGCAACCTTTCATGCACATAGCATAAATAATTCTGTTACAAAGACACTCAAAATAAGTCTAATACATTATCCTCTATGGGCATTTTGTAGCTACTGAACCGATTCTAGAACTTTTTACACTGACTGAAAGTTACATTATTCCTGAGTGTTATTGTTCGTTTGTTTGCGGATTAAGGCCGATTGACTGCACAAGGGTGTTAGGTCTATATGGGGGCCTCTGTGGGGGACTTTCTAAGGTATCCTTGCCCATATTTACGCGGTTTTCGGGTAAAATCAAGGAAAACTCCGAACGGCTAGGTGGACAGGCACGACCAGGGTTTCAAACTGGCACCTCCCACCTTCCAGTTTTGTGAGCAGAACTTCTCAGCCACTGGTGGGGCCCTGAGTATTATTGGCTACTTTTTATGCATACATCACAAATAGTTCTTTTACATGGATACTTATAGTAATTACATTACGCTCTAAGTGTATCTCTGTAAATACTGAACCGATTCCAAACATTTTTTATTGATAGAAAGCAGCCCTGTTCCTGAGTATTATAAGCTAAAATTCATGCATGCAACATAAATTGTTCTTTTACAGAAACACTCAAAATAATTCGCAAATATTGTCGTAATTGTCTCTATTTGCCAAATGCGAAAAAATCAAAATTTAGTAACTCTGCATTCTCTTTTATTGTAAATGAATGAGAAAATTCTAAATGGGGCTTTAAAAGTTTTACTAAGAAATCATCTACTCAGGAAAAAAAAGATATAATTATAAAATATTTAGATAAAAGTGCATCTAGTAACACCAATCGAAATGTGTTCTAGGACTAAAAAATTGCAATCCAATCATGTGTTGATATTTTTTTCTTCTAAAAATCTCTTCTTTAGAACACGATTTCCTGTAAACGTAAATAATAAAGCTTGTGAAAAAATATTTGGTCTAGTTTTTCAGGTAATTGGTTAATTTGTATTCAATTCAAAATTCATGCTAAGTATTTTTTGAAGCAGAATGTACAGTCAAATGCGATATAATTACATCGTTCTCGCATTAAAAGATATAGAGTTCAGCTTTTGATAGATCGCTTTTGTTACATACAGTTGAGTTTTGTGTAATCATACTGTTCTGTCACGACAGAAAAACCCTGTCAGAATAAATGTTTGGGAACTTCTTATGAAAAAGGGTCATTCTACTGTATTTTAGGTGAACTTAGGGCTCATATAAGATTAGGAACCATTTTCTTTTCAACTGCCCCCAAAAGTTGCAATTTGGTCTATACATATTTTCGTATGTGTGATTTTTGTAGTAAATTTTATCTGCTGTTACTCTTTCTTCTTAAAAATTAATTTTAACTCTGCTTAACTTCGCGAAAGCAGTATTGATTTTACTTCTTTTTCCAACCTTTTTTTTCTCTTATACGCTTGGGGAAACCTTGTTAGATTTACTTGTGGTAGTGAGGCAGAAGAAATGGTACAGTTAGTAATAACTTGCACAGAATGAAAATGATTTTCAATTTTATTTTTGCTCATGGTTTTCTGTAATACGTGGCTTACCTGTATGCCCTGATACATTGGATCTACGTTCTGGACAAACTTCTAAACATGGAAATATTATTATAAATGCACGATAGTCTAAAAGTAATCTAATACAGTAAACAATAACAACAATTAAAAACTCTTAACTCTATCATATCTACTTAAAGTAGATATAATTTAAGAAGTAAGCTATATTTTTCACTAGAGAGTTTAAAAGCATTTGATCTCGTACAGTCCGAAATATTGTTATAAATATTTCAGTACATACGTCAGTAAAATTTCCGTATACTAGATAAGAATATTCATGCAAGGGGAGCTTTACAAAAGCCCGGGGAAATAATTTGACGTCACCCTTTGACGTCACCTCAAATACAATGACGTCAACTGCAAAGCGACATTAATGATTCTGTAAATTTGAAATTTCTCCTTCTTTATAAATCCTCCAACAGGATATTCCTCTACAATCGATTTAAGTCATCCCTTTATTGTTGTGAAATAGCGTCTCCGTAGTATAAATTCATATACATAAATATTCATGGATATTAATTTCTAATCTTTGAAACAGGTTTAAAATATTTTATTCAAATCTCCTTGATTTTCCATGAAACAAATCCTACAGCAGATTTGAATTTGAATCAATATTTTAGAAAGTAAACACGGAAATAGTCGGGCTTGACTTTTCTGTAAAGAATTCCACTCCAGCTTGAGAAACTGCATTAACTTATCTTCGCTGTTATGCGTAAAATATTACGAGTTGTGGTGCATTAAATTAAAACTCGCAATTTTCTACTGCATCTAATCATAGAATACATTTGCATTTTGAAATGGATACAGTCTGCTTCTGAGAATTTTTCCAGCATATGAATTTCAATTTACTGCTCGACTTCTGGTTTTCTAATTCCGTTGGAGTTTGTCAATAGATATAGATTTTATTTGTTTAATTTTAATTATAAATTTGTTAGTAAAGAAATAAATTGGATAGTAGAACTTTTAATTTCTTAAACTTTTCACAACAATTTTATGCTTTAAACTTTATTTTTTTAAAGCACTATATCTCAGGGCTTTTTTCTGAAATTTGATCTGATATAATAGTCGTGATAAAGTGCTGAATTATTTGTGCAAACTTTCCATTATTTATAATATTTAAAACTATTTAAATTTTAATTTCAAATATAATAATACAAACGGTAAAAGCCCGTCGCGGAGGCAATTATATACCCAAATCGAATTTCATGCTGTTCTGGAAATGCGCAGAAACTTTTCGCAATAGAACGATTTTGTTTTTTCTACTCAGCTCATCTTATATTAATGCTTTAGCAAAACGATTAATCTTAATAACAAAAAAATAAATAAATAAACTACGTGTTACTGGAAAAACTATTTTAAACGAATTGGATTCCCAATTTTGTGACGGCATTTTCACTTGAGAAAGTTAATTTTTTCACGCAAATGATTCACTTTTTTTATTCTCGGAAATAAAATAGAGCTAAAAAGAGCGAAAAATCGCTTGAAATTGAGGGAACGGGTGGATTTTCAGATTTTTAAAGTAGCGCAGATTGTTTTCTATATTTTTACCAGGATTATGGAAAATATCAAGCGGATAGTACAAACGATGTGAATTTTATTACAGTTTTAGACAATAGCTTTTTAATCTGTTTGGATTAATGATGGTAAAAATTTTGTTTTGAAGTGGTCGGACCGGAATTGATAGATAGTGAGTCAAGGATCAGCGTAACTATTTAGTAGGATCTTAGATGAAAATTTAGAATTAGTAGAAATTTTAGCAGAAGTGTGAAAGTTCACAGCCTATGTATTTGCTAAAATTAGTATATTTTAGATAGTTTAGTATATTTAAATTAGTATATTTAAAAATATTAGTATATTTTAGAAAAGGCAATTCGTGTATGAATTTTAATTAGTAGTATTACTATTATGAATTAGCACTTTCAAATAATATTTAATTTTATTATCGTCTCTTTGTCTCTATCTACATTTGTATAATGTTTTGGATATAATTTAAAAACAAAATCTTATATCTGCTATTTTTTAATTCATTGAATGTTGTATTTTTCTTACTTATTTATTTACTAGCATTATAATCGTAATATTGAAATTGCGGGAAAGTTTTAGTGAATTCTCATAAATATATGCAGTATTCCTTATTCAGTTTTCACAAACCCCAAAAACTTTTTAAAAAATTCAACGCACACAAACAAGAAAGTACATTTCACCAAATGCTTTGTTTTTCCGATAAAAAAAAGTAAATATACATTTTTTCTGAAACCAAAAAGGCAGTAAATCAGCTTCTTGTTTTGCAAATCTAATAAATTTAACTGCATTACTTCGTGGGAAGTCGCCCAGCAAAATACGGCAAATAAGTTTATTTATTTATTTTTTGCATACGGAGAAATATTCCAGAACTAGAATATTAGTATTATTATTTTTTGTCTTGTTTTTTGTGAAAATGTAAGGGAAATATATTGCATTTTGAAGGCAAATGTACGTAGTTTAGTTTTTCAAGAACAATTTATTTAATTCATTACTTAATAGTATTTTATAAACTATTCAGTAAACAAAAATGGTAACTTGATAAAACGAGTAAAATGTATAATAAGCAAACTCTAAAAAGTAGCAATGCAGATATCAAGAATATTAAAAGAATTTATCATTATACTTTTAAAAATATTATGTATTTCTTGCTGATAAAAGCAAAGTTGCCTTTTCTAAAATATACTAATATTTTTAAATATACTAATTTAAATATACTAAACTATCTAAAATATGATGTAAATCCATACTGAGACATTTTAAATTTAATCAGTTTCTTTATCTGTACCAAACGTTTAGCAAGTGGTTTTCTTAATTCACTGGTATAAATTCACAGATAAAATCTCATTTTAATTTTACTTATTCAGTTTCAGAATCTTGGCATTTTAAACCCATAGTCTATGAATTACCAATAGCAGTTTTAAAATAT
Organism: Cheiracanthium punctorium; assembly: GCA_038373885.1. Taxonomy (NCBI): domain Eukaryota; kingdom Metazoa; phylum Arthropoda; class Arachnida; order Araneae; family Cheiracanthiidae; genus Cheiracanthium; species Cheiracanthium punctorium. The sequence continues at coordinate 1,605,687 of JAWZYV010014086.1, read as the reverse complement.
TACAAAAGTTATCCGGAATGCGGCTGTTTGCACGCATTTATCAATCTAGTCTTGAGAAAGGACTGAACAAAATTATTAGACAAAGTTATGTTATTTTATGAACTACTTTAACACACATTCTAATGAATATCAGTTTGTCACAATATTGCCTGCTGTTACATAGGCAACGTGGTTTTTGATGATATAATTAGAGACTGCATTCTATAAAACATAGTATCACGTACAAGCTACTCATCTTAATTAATTTTAACATAATATTTAACGTTTTATAGATTTCATTTTTATATTAATAGTCTGCTTTGTTTATTTGTTAAATCAAAAATGTATATTAATATGGTGTAAATACAAACGTGTATGATTCTTACTATGAGTAAAATGTTATGCAGATTTTTTTTTTATTTAATATATCTCCATAACCATTACTTCAAATTTCCAATTTATATGAGCCTAATTATTAAATTTCAAGCGTTTTTTATTGTATTTAGCGCTTTACATAGATTTAACGTATAGTATGAGCAGTCTATAAATAACGAGTCAGAGGCAATTTCACAGTAATTATTTAATAACACTCAAAAGTACCGTTCGTAGGTGCTTAGGAATTTATTCCATTGTGACACTTGTCGCATAATGCCTTCCTCCTAGGATGCTGTTTCAACCAAATGCGCACGCACTCCTTGACTTCATCGTCCGTTTAAAATGGGTGTCCCCGCATCGTTTTGTGGAGTTCACCGAATAAGTGGAAGTCACATGGGTGCAGATCTGGACTATAGGGGGGGTGGCTCAGGAATTCCCACTTGAACTTCGGCAAACGTTCGTTTGTTCCGCTGGCTGTATGTGGTCTAGCGTTGTCGTGAACAGGATGGCACCACGAGAAAGTTTACCTGGACGTTTCGATGTGATTGCATTCCTGAGTTTCACAGCACGCACAACATCACGCTGCTCAGCTTTGGATGCCACCATTCCGCGTCGCTTTCTAAAACGAAATGAGTGGACGCGGCTGATGCTCGGTTACCGTCCTTTTCTCATTCCCCGTCGGACATGTAACGGCATCTGGTGGGAGAAACGAGCAAGAATCGTTAGGGCACACCCGGCTCTCCATTGCAGAGCCGTCTCCACTTTTCTACATACCATAGTTTTTGCGCAATATTCACTGACTCGTTATTTATTGACTGCCCTTAACGCTTTATAGTATTTAATTTTTTTTATTAATAAATTAGTCTACTTTGCTTAATTTTTAAACGGAAAAAATATGTTAGTGTTGTGTGATTAGAAACGCGTATGATTCTTACTAAGTAAAATATCATGGATAATAGATCAATAATAGATTTTTTTAATTTTATTTATTTAATATATGTCCATAACCATTACTTGAAAACTGCTAATTGGCATGAACCTAATTATTAAATTTATAGCGCTTAATTTAAAGCATTAAGGGCTCAGCGATAAGGGTTAAAGGGTAAAAAGCGCTAAGGGTTAAATTTAAAGTGTTGGGGGCAGTATTTATTGACTGCCCTTACTGCTTTATGGTATTTCATTTTTTATTAATAAATTAATCTACTTTGTTTAATTTTTAAATGAAAAAAGAATGTTATTGTTGTGTGATTACAAAAGTGTACGATTCTTACTAAGAAAAATTTCCTGTAGATGTTTTTTTCTTTTATTTATTTAATATATGTCCATAACCATTACTTGAAAACTGCTAGTTAGCGTGAACCTAATTATTAAATTTAAAGCGTTTTTATTACGAAATGCTTAATGATATTACTGTGCACGTTAATTAAGTTTTGAATAAGTGTTGACACACTTAACTGTTTAATTTTCATATGTTATTTCATGAAATAAGTTTACTCTAAACTAATGTAAAATTCACTGTACAAATACATCCATTAAAGATTAATATAGTTAAAACAATGAGAGTCTAAAAAATATTCACCATTTCATAAGAATATATCATGATTTCTCCATGTTTGAGGCATAAGTAAATTTATAAAAGTTTATTAATCTAGACAGTTTTAGTCAGATACATAAGGATGACGGCATTTCGCATATCCTCCCTATACTACGTTTCAAAACGGGACAGTACTTCCACGACATTGCCTTTATAACTAAACTGAAATGTACAAAGTTTAGACAGAATCTAATAATACTTTAACTATGGAAGCCTGGGAAAATTAATTCCCTAACTACAGGTAACATGTGAAACAAACGCACTGTCATTCAAATACTAGTGATATGTTTTCCATAGAAAAGTTAATATTCATTTAAGACTGCCGTGCATGGTTATATAGCAAAATAATTTCACTATCATAATGGAAGTGCAGAATATTTAATATTGAGTTAGCTGCATTATACCAAACATACTGTATATTTCAAGAAAATGATTATGATGTTTGTGTTATTATTCATTAAATACTTTTGCGCAAATTTTCCATGTTATGAACTTTAAAAATTTATACTAAAAGAGTGGTTTTTCTTTAAATCCTCATTTTCTGCACGAGTCACTTTTGAAAGAGTGACGATATGATGGATTGTAATAAACTTACCATTATACTGAATCAAGAAGGGCAATTAGTGCCGAAGCATGGGTTATGGATACCTCACACAACCTGCTTTTTGAGGAACATTAAGGACCTATGATATTGGGCAAATCTCATAAGTAACCGTTTTCTGTAATAAAAATAGTTGGTTTAAAAAATGCCCAACTTGGCAGAACGATTAAGTCCATTTATGATCGACACCTTTCTCAATTAGCTGTTATGTGTACTTCAAAAAGTATGCATTAAAAAGCATCCAAATTGGAACTCATTGAAGACTTGTAGTAATGCACTCTTCTCAAACCTGTTGTTTTCATTTATACAGATATTGAGGTTTTGGAAAAATTTTATTATAGGTTCAACACTTTCTAACTGGGTGATTCTGTTCTGTCCCATAATGCATCATACACTTTCCAACATAATGAAGCAAAAAAGAGAAGTAAGCCATGTATTATGATTCACGTTTAGTAATTTATTTCTTATTCAATGTTTTAGTTTTTAATTTAGTGTATGCGTTTTAGTGTGTATTTAAAGTGTAAATATTAATGTGCTTTGAATCTTCTTTTCAGCCATATTATGCCAATTAAAACTGCAAGTAAAATTAAAATATCCAGTGATGACGTAAAGTTACTAATAAGTCAATTCAAGTTCTAGCAAATTTGTTTGGCCCATGTGCTATCCCCTCCTTAATTTGTACTAAATAGCTATACGTTTTTCTAAAAAAAAAAATGTGAGATCACATACTTAATCAGGCCATAGGTTTGAACTCTGAGAAGAAAAAGGCAGCTTACATTTAGAAGTTGTTAACAACATAAATTTCCTTTGTCAGTCTTATTTACACTACACGAAGTTTGAATGTTCTGTCTTCTCAAGAACGTAACAAGTCTAGGCACAACAGAAGTTTAAGGTTTTTCATATTATTTGTTGTTCAATTGTTCTTATAGAAGTGAGATAATACGTATTATCACCAAGGCGATGCAAACTGGCTAATTTGTTTAATCAGATCCACGTCTAGACAGTTCTGTGAAATCAGATATCTATAAAGTGAGTCTAACTAGCAATGTGACATGTAAATTGTAAATCTAAAAGGTTACAATCGTAATCTTCATGTATCTGTTAATATTCACAATGCTAGAAGATTTGAACTGAAATTCTAATTCTTTAACTTAATTCTTTAACTAAATTTACTTACAAAGTGCTGGCCTTCAAGAATTTCATTATTTAAATGAAATACACCTTCAAATATATTAATTTTAATCCATCGATTTCAGCGAAAGATCCATTAGTTTTTACGAACTATTATTTTAAAAAAAGCTCACTATTATTGTGCACTTCTCCCTATGTGATTATTGACAGAAACCTGAAGACATTTTTTCTATTTTTTTTTTTTTTATTGATATGAGACTTTGTTTCATATGTGGGTGACTTACACTCTTTAGTTGCAGTATTGATAATTAAAACGCATTATAAATTACACTATTAGAGTGACAAATGTATGGGGAGTGCAGATCATGCGGTAAATATGGGGTGTGCAACCAGGAACACATTCCTCATCGTTTTGCAGATATACATCATTTTGCATCCATATACAATGCACATTTTGTAAACGCAGATTTAGATTTGCACCTAAACAATTTCTTTTACTATTGCATTATGCACAGAGAGAAGGATGATAAAATATATACCTATGTTTCATTTAATTGCAGGAAAGCTGAAAGCTGCTAGTGTATCAAATCTTCAAAAAATGGAATCCGCAATTTATATGAACAATTTTTCATGATGTTTAAAATCAGTAATCTGATACTGAAGCATTGCAAAATATTGGTTTGGCGCATAATTATCAAGCGTTTGTAAATTCAGTTATTATATTGATTAAGTATTTAGTTAATTCAGAATTTAAATTATTAAATTAAATTAAATTAATAATGCACGCAAGAGAATATACACGAATCAAAAAAAATAATTAAAAATACTCTAAATTTTTTATTAAAATATAGGACGAAGAAATACTTCATAACCATGCACCAACCCAATGTATACATCAAACACAGAGAGAGAACATGAAGTTCAACTCTTCTTTCATTTTTTAAACTTTTAAAATGCATTAAAAATTAAATATTTTGAGCTTAATTTTACATTTTAACAATAATTTCTATGAAAGACATTATTTTTCTTTGAATGAAATTTATTTTCAGGTGTTGTTATCTCGCTCAAATTCTATTTCTTTCCTATTTTACAGATTTAACAGGAATGCCATGTTTAATACTCATTTGAATTATTCAAATGCATGTGTGCTTCAAGTATCATCTTTCCTTTGGCAAGAGTTTAAGAGCTCCAGTAATGAGAGAGACTTGATCCTTTTGTTTACTTGATAATAAAGACAGCAAAAATATAAAAATAAGTTAAAAGAAAAGTGTAATAAAGACTAGTGCTTAACTTTAAAAAAAACTGACAACATACATAAAACTTTTTTCATTTGAAATGAAAATTAAAAAGTGAAACATTTTGAATTCTTGCAAGTGTATACCAGTACATTTAATACTGGCTTTGAAATTGGAGTTTACAAATCTTATAGTAACTGGTGTTTCTCAATTTGATAGATTACAAGTCTTAGCTCCTTATTTAAGCGTGAACGCTTGTTACATTTTAAAATATTTCTGAAATTTGTTTTAGTTTCTATAGCAACTACATTGTTTTCAAAAGTATTTTGTTTTTTTTATTCCAGGAGAGGTGGAATTCATTCGACTCTTTAATAAAACCAATATTTACAAAGCGTAAGCATGTGCTTAATAAGAAAAAAGGGTCTTAGAATACATAATAATATAAAATATGTTTAAAAATATGATAATAAAATAAAAAGAATGAAATAGATGTATGTTTTATTGTTTAATAACGCATATAACATTTTCATTCTCTTCATTCGAACGAAAATAGTATATAGTTTACGCATCACCTGTAAAAATCTCTTTGGTTTTAAAAGCTTTTATGTAAAAGGATATTTTAAACATTCAACACTTTTTCTTTATTTTAAATTCTAACATCTATTTACACTGTAAAATATGCTAATATTTTAAATTGCAGATATTTATATTTGCTTTGCTATGTACCAAAAAAGAAGTATTGAATACTGACAACACATCAATTTCCGCTAGGATTACTGTAGCATTATGTGTATTTGATTTGTATATGCTTTTATACGTTACTTCTTTTTTATATACATTTTGTAAATGTATGCTTAAGAAGTTCTTCTAAAGGGAAAACTTTAAAAACACAAGTAGTGAAATTTAAGATAATCTGTTTAAAAAAGAAAAACTCCAATTATTGCACAGATTCTCTGAAAACAACGGAAACATAATTCAGTGGACTGTTCAAAATTTTAGGGAAAATGCCATTTTATTTACTGAATTAAGTTGCAAGAATAAGAACCGTTTCTTTGACAAATATTTCAGAATTTCTTATTATATATATATATATTTTTTAAAAACCTGCATTTAAGATTTATTTTTCCTTTAAGAGTTTCGACTGGAAAAGTTACTTTTGAATTTCTTGATGCGAAATACGTCGTTTTGTCTCTGTTGTAATTTAACTACGCAAAAAGTAAATATACTTGGCACTCATACATTGTAAACATAGTTCATATCACAATTTAAGCTAAAAGATATATATAAAAGTTTTAATGTCATTCAGGTGTCTTAAGTTTATCACATTCTGAGCGTCATATCATGCATGAGAAAAAATTCTTAAACGACACTCAGGTAGGATATGCTTTATATTTTACTTACATTTATAATAACAAATGGTACAGATATTTTGCAGATCGCTCGATAAAAGAAGTTCTTTAATTCAACGGTTCAATTTTTTTAAGCTACTAAAAAATATCTTTATGTATGGATTTTTATTAGTAGGAAGATTATTCTGTGTCTTTGACGATCCATTTTAACTGAAAAAGAGCATAATTAAGTTTATTTATAATTCTTCATTAACTCGGAGTTATTAAATAGAGGAAATAATGCTAGAGTCATGGCCTATATGCTGTCATTGAACGGGAAGGATAAAACTACTTTTAGGAAAAGGTGAGTGATCATAATCGCGGTGTATATTGTCTCATAACTAACCAGGACGTTGCACTCTACAAAATGAAAAACAATCAAAATAAACTTTTTATGTAATTTTTATCGATGTATAACAAGATTCTTCTACGGTAGCTGGTAGCTTAGCCGAAAAAGTAACGTGACCCCTGGGCAGGGACGAGAAAGTAAGTGAGTGTGAAGAAGGTCTTTGAACAGAAAGCCAATTTGGCGATAGAGCTGAACGCAAAGAGGGACTGTCGCCAAATAAATCGCCAGATCTTAAAAATGAAAAGAAACGTTGGGCTTTATACATATATGCCAAAATTTAAATGTGACACGGTACAGGGGGGGGGGATCAATACTGATAAAATATAGCTTAGGCAATATTATTTAAACCCCCATGGGAACGAAGAAAATTCAATTAATTCTCAGACAAAAGGCGCCATCAAAAAGTATTGCAAAGGCTAAAACCAAAGTAATTAAAGAAACCGTTAAATAACATTATGGATAAATGGGAGATTTTAAAATGTCAAAGAGTATTAAATTTAGAATGGGTAAATGGAAATCAGAAGTATTTACAAATGTGTGATTAATTGAATCAAAAGTAATTATAAATATGTGATTAACTACATCACAGGCTACGTTTTCTGAATTTTCAGGAGAGTATATACACTTTGATGAAAAGTACAGAGGAGAGGCTGGTGGGTAATAAGGCATATGGTAAGATAAATATGACTTCTTGCATGAAAATCGTTCTTTGTCCACATTTTCAGTTATTGGTGGTAGTTATTGGTTGTAGTACAATCCTTTCACCGGATACGCTATTGAAACATTTTTTCCTTGATTAGCAGTTTGTTTGAACACGAAAAAGAAGCTTTCTACGCATCAAGAGTTTTTTCAAATTCAATAAAAGTTTATTTTTATTAATTATTATCTCTTTCAAGCAAAAATTTCTGATATTATGATGATTTAAGAAATGCCTTTCATTTTAAAACATTATTTTGTGTCAGTTTTAATAACTCATTTTCAATAAGCTAAACAATGATATGTTTTATAGGGCCCAGTGCGACACTTCATAAGGGGTATAATAGAGTGTCATTAAGCATGAAAACTGTAATATTACGAATAGTTATACGAATAATACTATCAATTTTACACCATACCAGTCTACTTTCAACGAAAGCACATTATCTCGAAATAAAATTTTTCAGTTTTACGAAGATAAACTAATTTTTAAAATCAGATATTATTATTCATTTATAACGTTGTCAATTTAACATCATCTAGGAAGCGGAAAAAATGTAGTATCTTTATAGATACATCCTTAAAAAGTGGAAATCGGAAGGCACGTTTAAGAGTTTTAAAAAGGTTTTATGATGTCTGCTTTGAAAATATCTAAGAAACAAAACAGAAATGACAGCGACACCATAAAACAGACTTTATGTTTTTACATAAGTGATGAGAGGAATCTTGAATCTTTACTTACCGTGTTTGTTATGTAAATTAGTGTTTCTCAGACGTGGTGAACTAAGTGCTCCTCTTGGATGTGGAAAATGCCCTGAGATGAGGAAGTGCTATTACTTTATTGTTCAAATTCACTGTCTCAAATTTTTACATGTTGCTCCGCCAAGACTCGCAAAGTGCTCCCCAAGAGAACAAAAAATAATAAAACTCTGAACTAAATGATTTCGTATAGTAAAATTTGTTAGGAAACAAACTCCTAAATTTTTAATGCCATATTTTCTAAAACCAATTTGCAATACAAAGAAATCCTTTTTCATTTTTGAAAAAGAAAATTGACTCTATGAACTTTTCATACCCAGAAAAGGAAGATGGATATTGGTTTTATTGGGTGATATTGAAACTATTTTAAAACCATTAGATGCGACTGTTTCACTGCCCAGGAATATATTGTGTTATTTTCCCCGATAGCATCGCAGGATACAAGACAGAATAGTATCTTTTGCTGTAATATTTTCAAGTTAAGCAATATATTTTAAGTTGATGTCACTAGGAGGTTTTAAATTATAGGGTAAGGGCACCAGTAATTGACACTTTAAGAGCATTAATAAGCATTAATTAGTAATTATGTATTACTAAAACTCTCTTGAAACAAAATTTTTGCTTTCAAATTTTAAATGAACTTTGAAAATTCGTGTAAGGTATAATTTATTGTGCAGAATATCGGAAATTTCTTTTTTTTTTCTATGATTTATATGTTGTCATGGTGCTGAAACCAGTAATTGACACTTCCTGCTCCAGTAATTGGCACCTAAGAAACGAGTAGGAAAACATGCCGTTCTAATTTTTCAAGCAATGTCGTGTCAAGCAATGTCGTGTCAAGCAAGAAAATGAAGTAAAATTTGGTGACATTACAGAAGGTCACTTAACTTAAACAGTGGAAGTCGAATTTAAAAAAAAAGTATCAGATTTTGAGATTTTGCGAAAATTATTTCAAACTGCTTAGATTTCTGTTCACGCATCACGTAATAATGACTGAGATAAATGAATCGGAATTTAGTTACATAATAGTTCATCAATTTACTTGAACTATAACGTCAATTTAAAAAAAGATTATCTGTTTTTGAGATTCTGCAAAAATTGTTTCAAACTGCGTAAATATTTGTTCACGCACCACGTAATATCTGCTAATGTGACAAAAATAAAATTCGTGATAACATAAGTGGCTACTCAACTTAAACTGTAGGCTTCAATTTTTTGTAAATTATTGATTGAAATTTTGCGAAAATCGCTTCAAACAGTGTCAATAATAAAATGCGCAATTTTTTTTTTCACACATCACGTAAAAACGACTGAAGCCAACAAAATGAAATTTGGAGACGTAATAGGTGAACAACAACTATGACAGTCCAATTTTTGGAAATGTGGATTAGTTTTTGAGATTGTAAAAAATTATTTAAGATGTGTAAATATCTGTTTGTCTATGACATATAAACCTTTGAAGGAAATGAAATAAAATTTAGCATAACCATAGGTGATCACTTAAACTATAGGTGTCAAAGTACTTCAATGTTTTTTTATAAATTTTTAAATTTTGCGAAAATGGAGAAAATGTTAGTTCCATTTCTGAAAAATTTTTAAGCAATAGAATGAAAATTTAAAGTTTGTTATGCGGCAAGTTAATGTGTGAACTATAGAAGCCAAAATTGTTTCAAATATTTCAAAAATTTTGAGGTTTTGTAAAAATTGTGTAAATTGTTGTTCTCGTGTCCTTTAAAAACAGCCTTAGAAAACATAATGGAATTTGGTAACATTATTATCAGTAAATGACTAAAACGATAAATGCCTAATTTGATTTTATTTTATTTTTTGAGTCTGAATAAATTTTAAAACTTTGCTAAATTCCTTTTTATTTTTAAATGAAACCACTATAAGGCGTTCGAAGTTAATATATATTAGTTAGCTATTAGTTATATATTAGTTAGCTATTGAGGAGGTAAAGTGTGTGGGGAGAACCATCCGAAAAAATCCCTTATAAACGAAAGAGGGAAGTTTGAACAGGGAAAACAAAAGGGGTGGAAATCTTGTAGATAAGAGAGTCGGCGAGATGTGGGGGACGCAGAAGAGAAGTCAGGATTTCAGGAAAATCAGTCAAGAAATCTGCATTACATGCTAACCTGTCAACGATGGGTACTTCAGATAATTAGCTGGCACAATGCAATTTAAAGTAATTTCTAAAACGAAACATGGTTTAAATAGAAACAGGTTGATAATGAACTTACCTTAATTTCAGCATTAAGGTAGCTACTGAGAATCAAAATACTTTTTAGCACGGAGTTTAAAATCTCAAATTTTGATACCTAGAATCCCTTCAGATAAAAAAAAAGTTGCAAAAAATGAAAATAAATGCTTAAATTGTTACTGCATAGCAATATTTCATAAAAGTTCTATTAGATATAGAATTAAAGCGAGTTACCAACTTTTTGGGATACCCTAAATATTAAAAATTATCAAAATAGAAATTTATTAATAGCTATTTGCTACATTTACGAGAAATGGCACGGTTTTATCATGAACTTGAATAAAGCACTAGTAAATAACGTAAGTGTCAATTACTGGTGAAATTCATTTTTTTCTTATCCAATAATTGACATCCCATCTTAAATAAATAAATAAATTTATTTATTAAAAAATCTCAACATAAATACTTTTTGTAATATTATCTAATATACTTCAGTTTATATCCATTTCTCAAAAGAAATGGGCTTCGAATAGAAAAAGGTTGATGATGAACTAATCCCAATTCCAGGATTAAGCCAGCTATTTAGAATCCGACTTTTTTTTAACACTCAACTTAAAATCTCAATTTCTTATACTTAGAAACCCCTGGAGATAAAATAAAATTGCATAAAATTGGAGACAAATGTCTAAATGGGTACTAAATAGCACCATTTGATGACAGTTCTGAAATAAAAGCTTATTGCAATAAATTATCGGGCAAAGTGTCAATTACTGGTGCACCTACCCTATATCCCATTAGGCCTTTTGGAAGTCCGATTGAAACCGAGAGTCGCAATCTATTGGGACGAAATTCCATTTCGCAAATTTATTTCTTTGTAAATGATTAAATAATCAATTTCTTATATCCAGTAACAGAAAACTATTTGAACTAACTGTCTTGAAAAAATAGGAATTTTGCGACTTACATTTTTTATAGCAGAAATATATATATATATGTATACAGGGTTGTCCAAATTAAACTTCCCCAACTCAGACGCCTGGTCAGGATGTCGTATGGGTCATAATGTGATGAAATTTTGAAAACAGACACTTCAGATCACGCGCTCGTGATTTATTTAAAAAAATATTAGTACAAGAAGTTGACAATAGGTGGCGCTGCAGATCAACAAGACGTTCTACAGATGTTCTATATGTGTGCCGGGATCGAATAGGGCATATCAACAGCACGAGAAACAGTTGGTACACTGATAGCACCATTTGGCGATTGGCTAGTGGCGTCCACGACCACCACAGAAACGTCTTGCACGCGTGCAGAATCCACAACATGTCGTCTTCTACCAGGTGAAATTCACAGCTGTCCGGTTCTTTCGAACATCTTCATCATGTCTCGTAAAGCGCGTGGTGTCATTGGTCCTCGGCGTAAGTTCTTCAGCCGACGGAATGCTCTTATCTTAGCACAGGAGTGCTCGACATTCTGGTAGAAAAGTTTCACTAACAGAGCTTTGTCTTTCAAAGTCGTCATTGTGCATCAGCGAGCTGGAAACAACTGCCTGTGCAGCGCCTGTCTACCACTTTTGTAGGGCTCGTCTTTTGGATACGTCACGCAGAATCTTTATGTCTGCAAATCACGTTCGTGCAATATTCAAATTACTAGTGTTACAGCGCTACCTATCGGCAACTTCTTGTACTAATAATTTTTTTTTAATTAATCACGAGCGCGTTATCTGAAGCGTCTGTTTACAAAATTTCATCACATTATGACCCATACAACATCCTGCACAGGCCTCTCAGTTGGGGAAGTTTAATTTGGACAACCCTGTATATATATATACAACCAGAATTAAATGGTCCACAACTACGAACCTCGTCACTTAGGTAGCTTTCTGGACGATAAGTAGATGATGAAACAGATAGTCGAAAGCAATGTTTTAATAGAGCATTGTTAGCAATAACCTCGTCAATAAAACGGTAAACTTACACTTAGAAGCCATACAAGCTCATTTTCGTTGAGGCGTAACGTTGATTATGTGTTGATTCAGAACTATGGTAAATCCTGCTACAAAAGCAACAATTGCTATATTAGTTTAGATGTATCTCTAGACGACTGAAGTTATCTATTAAACATGTTCTGTTGAAGAAAGATCTGGAATTTGGAGAGTCAGTTGAGGACAGATTACCTAGAATACATTCTTGCAAAGAAAATCTACCGAATATGGTCGGGTAGATATAATTAAAACAATTTTACCCATTTCATGTTACCCGCGAACAGTGAGTGTATCCAGTAACGCAACTGAAGATGATCGTAATACAGGAAAAGGCTTAAGGATTCTGGTTAACGAATGGAGGCTGCCGACGTACTTTCCACGCAAAAGTCGGTCTCCAGGAAAAAAGTAAAATGTTAGAATCATGGCTACAAATTGCATTTCTTGAAATAATTGCTGATATAGCGTCGCATTTCCGGAAGGCACCTAGGAGGGGGGGGGGTGCGAAAAGCAGTCGTTGCACAATGTAACAACTCCTACTGAAATCACCACAATGATTCATAATGATGCTTATTCGTCAAGGAGAAAGAATCAAAAATCTTTTTTTAACCTAATTGTACGTTTTTTAAAACCCACGAAAAAATGTTTTATATAAAATAATTATATCATAATATAGCATTATATTTATCCTTTCATTAGTAGAATGATGGTAAGTCCATCCGATGTATTCTTAATAATCTGCAGTTATACTAAAATATCTTTCATTGTTGTGGGAATTTATTTTGGACGAAACATTTTTTTAAATTATATTATTTCGTATGTTTTGACCAATTACGGAAATTTTCTGAATTTGGCCGATGGATGAACATAAATCCAATAATATATCAATATAGATTTAAAAATTTAATATTTAGCTGCATTTGTCTGAATTCTTGAGACGATATCATCTTTAAATCTATTTTTATATTTACACACTGTTTGTTAGGACGTTTGAAGTTCAAGCTCAATTCGGATATTTTCAAAACAGCAATGATTTTAGATAATTCAAAATATATTAACGCATAAAACTTAGTATTTCTTTTTATCTCTTTCATGAGCATAAAAGCGAATATTCACTACCCTATATTAAATATCAAAAGTTTCCAGGCGAATGAAGAGCTACAGAACAACGTTCAAGCCTATCTCGAATAACAAGTGGTAATGTTTCATGAGAAAGATATCATCAAAGCCATGTAATCATACAAGTAATGCAAAATCACAAAATTTCATAGCGATTACGTCAAAATATACCATAGCATTCATATAGATTTTTTGGGAATAAATTATTATTTTTTCATTATTTATGTCTTTCTCTTAATGGCCCACTGGATGTGAAACGAAAATACAATGAAAGACGGAAATGGAAATCTAAAATAGCTTTGCTCATATATCTGACATTTAAAAATCCAATAAATTCGAAAAAAGAATCATATGAACTTTTTTAGAGGTATTAAAAAAGCAGCATTCACAGAAAAGCGGGAAACAGTTTCGTAATAACAAAGAATTAAACTAAGAAAACAGATCAATAGGGGCACATTTAATGAGTTTTCATGAAGTCTTAACGATGTTGAAAGCAATGTATTTAAGTTGTTACAAGATACTCTAGAATGAATTTCTTAGAATGTGATAACATTTAGCTGTTGAAAGAGCTCTTCATTATAGTTAATTCATTCGATATTTAGAAGAACCTTACAAACTGAGACTTTTCTTCAAGTTTCTACTTAGTGAACCATCCAATGCATTGCAATTTTTTTAACCGAGTGTATTGTAAAGTACTAAAATGTGGAGGGGAATATAAATATTTGCAAATTCTTTTTGAGAAAATTTACATAACTATTTGTCTTGGATAATGTTATCTCATGTATACTTTTATTATTTTAGTCCAAAATCTATAAATCTGCTTCACATTAAATTCAGCTTAACTCTCCTAATGAGTTTATGTTTGCATGAAACTGAATATAATGCGATTTTTTCTCTGAAATAATTCGAATTTTTCTTAACAATATGCATGTTTGTTATGAATCGATTCTGATTATTGTAACTTGTGAGTGGTTTTTCAAATGCCAACATTCTCTTCTCGTCACTTTTCCAGTTATTAACTAAAAACTGGAATGCAGTAAAATGACTTTTCAAACTTTTAATGGTTTTTTGGATAAAATTTTCTAAAACCTGCTTTTTATGTATTTCTTTCATTTTCTTCTAAACCTAAACACGTTTTATATTATGCAGACTTTCTGGTTCAGGATAAGTATCTGCACATACAGCTTCACGTTCTAGTCTTGTTCTCAGCAGCACTTGCTGCTTTTTTTTTAAATCTTCTATCACATGTACAGAAAACAAATTCCATAATGCACATTCTGCTCATTCTGAAGCCGTGCTGTTTAATGCAGTAAGGTATGTGATGGTTACAAAACCAGACTCGCTGTTTCTCCATATCGCAACGAAGGAGCATTGATAAGGTACTAGATAAAATACTTTTAAAGCCCCCGATCCCCTCCCTCTTCCTTAGAAAAGGGCCAGATAATTAGCTCCAATTCTCAAAATTCCCTGGGAAAATAAGTTAACGAATTGATATATTCGCATATTGGCTTTACTCTACAGCCATTTCCTTAAATAACACTTGCCAAATTCGCCAACCACATATATTTCAGCAGGGTTAGAAGTTCGAATAGACAATAGTCATTGCCGAAATGTTGCAAAATATTTTAATAGTAAAAAACTAAAAATAATGGTAAAGAATAATTAATTGTATAAGCAGTCATAATAATGGTAATAATGAATATTTACTGATATTTCCTTCTTAGTACAGCTCTTTCCACTATTGCCATAACATATGGAAATTCCAATGATGGAATATATTTTTTTGTCCTACCACGATATAAAAAAATAACTATTTAAAGATCCAAATATTTAGTTCTTCATTTTAAGAAATGATATTCTTTTAATCAATTAAATATTATTATCAGGACAGTGATAGTCTAACGGGTTTAAGAATAATTTCGTATATTAAAGATCAGTTTTTCCTACAATTTACATATTGTTACGAATTTCTGGTTTTTTCTGCCCTCCAGTGGTTAAACATAGTATAAAATTCGTATTCAACACGACAAATAATTAGATTTTGCATTTTATTGCTTAAAAATCGGTTAACTAGAAAGCGACATATTGATTTTTGTCCCCAAAGGGTAACAAAGTGTTTTCACGAATTCACGAGAAACATTGGTTCTAGAGCTTAGCTGACTTCACTTTTGAGAGCTTATTTCTTTGCGCAAAATTTAGCAATATTTCAACAAAAAGTCGACAAGTTTGGAGTCATTTTGGATATTTGGCGCGATTTTACCTACGAGGCCAGTAATGTTTGTTTCCCTGCATTAGTTTTACACAGTACCCTAGTATTACTGATTTATTTACATTTCTATGACGTAATAAAAATTCCTGTTTTATCGGGATTCTTCTAGAAATGAGTCTTTCTGAAAATTTCGTGTATCATCGGGGATGATTATATAGAAGGCAGGGGTTTAGTTGTCATTGAACAGTCGTTGGATTCTATGTATAAGACTGTGCATTGTGCGATTTAATCGATATTTTGCTTGTTTTTAGTGGCTTATTTTTTGAATGCTTTATTTCTTTATGCTGAGGAATAGATATAAATTTTTCTCAAGTATTTCCACTGAATTTAGCATGTGGAAGTGTTTTATTTTATGTGTGAAATACGGCATAAGAGAAAGCTTCTGTAATAAGCTGACTCTTATAGTTACTGGTTACTGGTTTTAAGTTACTTAAGTTACTGGTTTTTAATAGCTGTGCATTTTGTACAGCAGACTGTTCGAAGTTCTAGAAACAATAAAATGTATGTTCCATCCTAACAAGTGGGCTGTTTACTAGAAATTGACACACACGCTAAACGACGAACCCGAGAATTGAGTAGTTTTCTGCAAAAATAAGAAGTTATGTATTTAATGGTAATTTATAATTGATATACATATTTATTGATACATACTTATTTTATCTTCTAATATTTAACAGGAATACGTTATAAAAATTATCTTTATAAATTTTAAGCAACTATTTAAAAAAATTCAAAATCGCAGATCCATATGTTAATCTTATTACACAGAGTTATGCACACACTGTATATGTGGCGTGGCGTACGTAATTCTTTAGCAAAATACAATCATGAATACACACATTTATCTAATTGCTTCTAAATACATCTCTGTCCTTATTAGGATCTTATGTTGTAAACCCACTGTAATTAGTTATCGCTGCTGGACATCGGGCGACACAGCATTGCTACTACGTGGACTAATTTACAATTAATCGGTGTACCTCAAACATGGGAGGAGCTATCTCGAACTATTACACGGAGTGATTGGTAGTTAAATCGTGCTCGTATCAAATATCGCAATTGGCCTCCTGGTTTAGGTCTATCGATGATTGCGCAAGGAGGTACGCTTTGTTGAATCACTAGTAACGATCTTGGAAATCATACTCAGGAAATACTTTTGCTAAATAAACAATATGCTTTAAGAACTTAACGGAAAATTTACTATAGTAATAGTTGAAGAAATTATGAGATCAGTACTTTGTATTAAGTTACTCGAGCACTGTCTGCCTAGGGAGGCATGCCTCGAGCGAAGGACTTTTAAATTCTAAGAGCTTAGTGGTGTGAAAAACATATCACATATTCCAGCATTTTCAAAGTCATTAAATGCTAGTGTGATTCTCTAAAAACGAACTGCTATCCAACGACTTTACCACTGATGGGTAATTACTAAAAAAAAAAAAAAAAAAAAAACTGTTTTAATTGTGAGTGGTATTTTTTTTTTGTTTTTTAAATATAAATAATTTTGTGTAGTTGATAAAATAATGTTTTGTGATTCAGATAGTTAAGGGATTCTAGCTCATATTCACCTTACATCTGGAGAAAACCTTCCTAAACTCCAGACCGTTTAAATCAATTGCCGCTCTATAGTCCAGAGCCGGAAACTTCACACTTCAGCCAGTTATCAAATTAGATTACGAACTAAGAATGAAATAGTTAAGGTACTATTTGTAAGAGCATTTTGCATTCTTTGAAAAATCTGATTTATCCTTGAAGGTTTGAATAGAAGGATATTACAACAAAATAATTTATAGCTATAGTAAAAAAGCTGGGACTGATGTTTCTTAATCAATCTTCTTGAAAGCTGAAAAAATAATTATTTATGATTTTAATCATTTAACTCACACCTCTGTATATGACAGTATTTGCACTAGTATCCACAAAACATTTTCGAAAGTTGTGCCATTCCATCTAAATGAATGCGTTCATAAAACATTTGTGAAGATCACACGAATACAAAATCATTTTTTAGAGGACTTAAAATTTCCTACTAAGATCTGCAAATTATTAAACTTAACATATGCTGTTCTGCATTCCCCGCATGTTGAAAACCCTGATAATCATCCCTAAAAAGCAATATTTTTACATGCAAATAATCATTTTTTTAAATTTAATTCTGGTTATTGTTAGTAATTTTCGCTCACTATAAGTAGAATTTAAAACAAATGCTTCTTTGAATTTCAAAGACATTTATAATGATTCTAAATAACATAAAACGACAATATTTAATCCCGGGTGTGCATTATATTTTTAGTAAATCAAAGAACATATTTAACAACAGCAAAAAGAGTTGTATAACTCACACTATAAAAGAAAATTAAACTATATTATTCCCACATTTCTTTATATATAATATTAAACAAGTTCGTATTGGGAATACTCTTCTGACATTTATATCTATTTCAGACATGAATGTTTGGAAATTTCAAATTATATAACTGTATTTCGACTTTTTAATGAATATTTTAATTTACCGCTTCTCCAAAAACTGGTTTTCACAGTCGGTTGTCGCACACTGGTTGTCGTAAATCTATAATTACTAGACGGCGGACGACCCGCAGGTTGCAAATTTCGGTTGCGAAGAGGGCCCTGTGCCGTAGATTGCACAAGCCAGTAGCGAAACGGCCAGTGTGCGCTAGGTTGCACATTTTGGCCGAGAAGCGGCCATCGACGGCCAAAACTGGTCACCGAAGGCGGTTAGTTTAGGGATAATAGCAAATTTATTTGCTAGTATATTGGAGAAAGTTGCACCAAAGTCATCATATATACGAGTAATCTTTTTTATTCGGAAAAATTTCTGAGGTAATGTGGAATACCGTTGCAAAAGCAAAAGATTTGATGCACGAATTATATTCCGAAAATGCTGTCATTATTTATTTATTTTATTTTTATTCTTATCTTTATTTATTTATTCTTGAAAGAGTCATACTAGATGCACTAAGCGAAACAAATAATCCAATAAACATCCATTCCCGTTGCTGGAGCCCTACCACGATAGTCTCGGGAAATAATCGGTAGCGGATAGTTCCCGCTATCGGATAATGAAATCATCGGATAAATAGCCGCGACCCCCAGTTTTGCCCTACCACCATGGTCACGTCTAAAGGAAGCGAGAATTTTTTCGACTGTTCCGGGAGTATCGTAATCGACAGAAATCAACCAATCAAAGTAGAGCATTCTTTCCGATATCCGATCCACGTGAGCGCGTGGATCGGCGCGTGAAATGCATGTTAAAAAAATACACCAAAACAATTATACTTTGAAACCAATTTCTGAACAATATACAGCCCAAAGATGGAATATTAATTACATACAATTTGACAGACAAAATTTTAGGATGTTACACCTTGAAACACAGATGCTGTTATTTGTAACTATTTAAAGAAGAAAGATTATATAAAAGAAGGTTTGCTAGCTCAGTGATAGTATAAAAATTATTCATCCTTAAGTACCTTCTATGGAGACATTAATTTGTTAAAGGTGATATAACATTTTTTTCTTTTTCATGGCATATAAAATGAACTGTGTAATAATAATAAGTGTTGCTTTGAATTAGTAATTTAAGCATATTTTCCTTAACAGCGCATGTTTAATAAGTGAATAACCATAGTGAATAACCATGCGGTGAGTGCGGATTGTTTGTTTAAGCGGAAATTTCTAATGAAATCTTCCTCGCTTAAATCAAATGATTTACATCTAGGAATCGAAATTCGATTCCTAGGAACCCTTCTTGCATCGTCTTGTTGTGCAAGCGCTAAAACCAATAATCGTGACATTTTTTTTAAAGTTAAAACGATCAAACAAAACAAAAATACCACGAGCTGCAATCCGAGATGAAGATAGTCGATAGCGGGAAACGGTTCTCACACTTGTTGATGGTGTAGTAAAACAACAGCGGATTTCTTGACAGTATTTACGGTATCGTAAACATTACGACATTATCTTGGTGGCACTTTTAAGTGCTCTGTCGAAATGTGACGTCATATGTGCGAGAAGGTACCGATTATTTCCCGAGACTATCGTGGTAGGGCTCCTGGTAGGATTGATTGAACCTACCAGCCTACAGCCAGCAGGATCTAACCCCGTCGGACTTTCACATGTTCTCTGCATCGGAAGCTGCATTCTCGTGGAGTAACTTCCGAATTCAATGCTGAGGTGAAGCAGGCTGAGCAACAATTCCTTGAAATGCAAGTTATCGAGTTTTACAAGATTGGCTTCTTCAAAGTCATAGCACGCTAAGACAAGTGTCTGATTGTCGAGGGCGACTTAGTCGAAAAATGGTGCAAGGTGTATATTCAGGATGCGATGATTCAATTTCTTTATTTCTGTCATTTTTTTATTTTTAAATAAAGTTAAGTTTTTGGTGTGAAGGAAAAATTGACGGAAGTTACTTTTTTAATAATCTTTGTATTCTCACGAATGATAGCAGAGTTTATTTTAATATAGTTTACGTTCCTCCATAACGGTCCGGAATAAATAATTTTGTTTCAACGTAGTTGTGAAAAAAAATGGTTTCTAACTGAGTAAAATGTCAGTATTACTCAGTTAGAGAGCTAAGTGAGTGAACTAACTGATAGTCAACATGGTAGGTTTCTATTATGGTAGTCAAAAACCCGTGACGTCATAAATTAAGAATGATCCAAGATTCGTAAACTCTTCCACAAAATTTGTGTTCCGAGATTTAAAAAAAAAAAGGTAACTTCTGAGATTCTAAATCGCTTTCCGTGACTACACAGTTTGACATTCTCCATAAGGTTAACCTTAATAAACTATTTTATTCTGTTGAACCATGGATATTTAAGAAATGGTTTACAGAACTAAAATTGTTTTAAAAAATTCACATACAAATAGCTACTTTTAAATGAATCTAAAAAAAAGAAGAAACAATATCTGCAATCTAAGTTTTCAACAAATATTAAATTAAACGGTAACTTGGACTCCCTATTGCATGATTTTCCACCCCACTGTACACTCTAAAAATATTGAAATAAGTTGTTTTTGTAGACATGCAAATCCTTACTGGATTATTTCGCAACTTTATCAAATACTGAAACATTTTAGAACTGCTATACTAAAGGCGAAGAATAATAATTCAAAAATATTCCCTAGTTCTGAAGATGCATATTTAGAGTTCTTATTACATATTAATTCCATTAGTTTTAATGATGATGGATCTTATAATGGCATCGACGTGAAATGTCAAATATACCGAAAATTCTTAAGATTACTGTAGAAAAAAAAAGTTTTGTGCTATCATTACAGGTAACCATTGGCAACCAGACATTGGACTAAATCGTTCAACAATTTCTTTGTAATAAACCTAACTATGCCGAGTGACAATATTTGATACACCTTACACATAATTAGTGTAAGCATTAGCTGAAAGATGATTTATATGTAAAATAAAAGTATGGGGCTGCAGTAATTTTTCATGACACGTTATTCTGTGAATTTATTTTATAAAATAATCACATCGACATTATCGATTTTACATCTCAAAATGTATGTAAAGTGCCGTTCAAAATGGACTACTAAGCCTTTTTTTGCAAATATTTCTGAACAATAAAAATGAATACAATAGAGAGACATATGCAATACATATAGAGAGAGTGAGTGTGTTAAGAAAATAAATGTCGTATGACAAAAACATTCCTGATGGGGTGGGGTTGTAATCCCCTAACCCCCTATCTACGCCTCTGACCCACCGTGTCCCTTTATTAACTTTGAACCTCGGTTTAAAAATCCAGAAGCGTTCTTTAAAACACTAATGTCAGCTATTTTATATCAGCTGGCATTAACGAACAGATTTTATCCTCAACAATATTAAAGTAAGGAAATGTATAACCAAATAAATAAATAAATAATCATGCTAATTTTTGAAACTAATCCATTAAAACTTTCCACAGTCTTCACCAATGTGTGATTTGCTTTCAAACATCGCGTTTCTCCATTTTGAATCGTGCAATTTTATGCAAATAAGAAACTGGAACACTTACCCGCATGTATAATCCTCACTATGCATGGATCTTTCTGCTCTCCGACCGGATTTCTAGCCCAGCATTGCAAAATACCGTAATCGGCAACGGTTTTCGGAGTGTATGTAATGAAGCTGACGACACCGCTTGATTTAAAGTCGTGAAGTTCTACGTTGTCGACTGTATTATTTAGTGTCCACCGGAATGTAAGATCTGTTGGATCCGAGTCAACTTCACAACTAATATTGACTGTTTCGTCCCTTGCAACACCGTATACATCTTTCTGGCTCCTTCGGCATGCAGGGGCATCTGAAAACATAAGATACGGAAAAGCAGTTTGTAAATACGTTTAATAATTTCGTGACAAGTGATAGTAGTTTGAAAATTAATGAAAATATCAATGTGCTACTTAAGTATAATTTTAAAGGTTATGTTTATCCAGTTGTAGTTTTTTAAGAATATTTTTGTCATACTAACTCAACTTTTAATTCGAGCAAAAATAATTATTTTTGAATTGTTTAATTTAGGCTAAAATTTAGGCTAAATTGTTTAATTTAGGCTAATTCTCTGATTATGAAATTGTAAATATCCGCATTTTTAGGTCGCGTACAAATACATTAGTTAACTCATGAGTGATGAAATCTTAGTTTCAATTCTTGAAACAAGTTTGCCGATATCTCGAGAAAATCGAATTGTATCACATCATATATTGGGAATAATACCGGTATATTTGCTTTTTCTGCAAATAAGCAATATTTTTAAATTTCTGTACAAGTCTACATAAGTAATTGGCAAATGCAATGCTGAACACGTTGTATGCAACAAAAAACTCGTTCAGCTATTTCGTATTACTCAAATTATTTCACAGTACCAGTCCATACAGCGTTCGGAGATGTCAGCTAACTTGCGAATCAATGCCTGAAATTGACTGATGTATTGTAGACCTCGAAGCTGTGTCAATTATGCTTGTTTTATTCTGACATGCTTAAATTTTAGAGTATTTCATTAGAATGTGATTACTGAAATACTACTGTCTTTCGCTTATCTATCACGTACGGAAATATTTTGGGGGCAGTTTAGTTGTAGTTTCCTATTAGGGTTTTTTTGTACTACTTTCTGAAAGAATTAAAACCTTAATTCTGTCCTCAGCCTGTTTCTACACGCTTTACTTGGTTTCATGTATTTCAATTCACATCTTAAAAACATATAGTCTGTAAGTTTTAAACAAATCACGTTACTAAGAGAAGAAAACAATACAATGCAACGAAAGAAGAAATCTTTACATGAACTGAATATATATGCACACACTGTACGTAATACATCTGCCATGTTATGTAATTGGTTGTGTATCATGTTTCAATGCATAACTATATCGTAAGTATCGTAAATCCTCTAGTTAGAATGAAAGCAACTTTCTTTCATGGGGTAAATTAATCATGCATCTTAATTCATCTTAATAACGATTATATGTATGTGTGTATATATTTCTATAAACACCTAAAATAAATGGACATAACTGTTTTTACAAAAATTTGTCGTGACTGAAAAATAAATTTCAAACAATAACCGCATTTAGTTTTGCATAAGAAAGAGTTTCATTTTCTGAAAGAAGTTTTTAAATAGAGGAACCTAAAACACCTGGAAAGAAAAACCGTTTTGTTTACGGTCGTATACAATATACTCATTGTTGATTCTGCTCCAAAGTAATTAATGGTTTCTAACATGCATTAAATTCTCTCTTAGAATAATATTGTGAGCGTAGTACATTAAAAAGCTCTATTTCAAAACAAGTGCTTACTATACACCTTTTTATCATTTAATTTCATCGAAAATTTTGACTTACATGATTTTAAATAATTTTTTTTCAATTTGTGATTTATGCATTTATTGGTATATGACTAATTTAAAGTATTCTGTTTAAAAAAATAATTACCTACATAAAATTAAAGATTTTTTATCTTTTTTATATATATATATTTTTTAGTTATATCTCTTTATTTTTTCTGGAAATTCAAGTTATCTACATCTACTATTTTTAACACCACGTTAATATAATTGAGGAATATTTTAGACTAAGTGCATGCACAAAAATATGAACATATTTTATTGAGCTACAACCTAAATACTCAACTGTTAGCGTATATTTTGAATATAGTATTAAATTTTATTTTCCAAGGTCGCATCGTTTTCCTATATTGCATGTAAGGTATATCTATGCTAATATCTCTATCCATATTGTATCCTTTAGCAACGATTTTTCATAATATTAATGAATGTATTTAAGTCCATTTGTAAACTGAAGTATCTGATCTAATTTACGAGTTTATTTATAAACCTTTAATCCTTGATAAAAATTTTAAATATTTTTTTTTTCTTTGTTCTTTGTTTTTATATTTTTCTTTGCTGTCATCAAAGCAACTTATA
This sequence comes from Cheiracanthium punctorium, assembly GCA_038373885.1. Taxonomy (NCBI): domain Eukaryota; kingdom Metazoa; phylum Arthropoda; class Arachnida; order Araneae; family Cheiracanthiidae; genus Cheiracanthium; species Cheiracanthium punctorium. The sequence continues at coordinate 1,581,576 of JAWZYV010014086.1, read as the reverse complement.
TGCAGTGATAGCCAAAATTGCGGACACTCTTGGAAACTTTTTTTTTTGTTTTCTAAGTTCGTATACATATAAAAAAAATGTTATTTCCTACAAAATGCAAAACCGTTTTACATCATTTTAAACATAATTTAATACTGATTTAAATACAAAAAGCAAAATTAAAATATTTGCAATGCAAAAAAAGTTAAACAGCAATTATTATCGAGATACATTGTATATTGAAAATTGCAGTGAGTTATCAGCTGTTTGTAGGGCAGCCTTAATATTTTATTAGAGCTTCACATCGAGGTTTCATTGAGCTGACGAGAGTTTTAAGCTCAGTAAAATAACTGTGATTGACCTGGGAAGTTAGAAATTATGATCCATTAGATCGATCTGTTTGTTTTTCAGATTAAAGCAAGTATAACTTTTATTGCAAAGATTCATATTTAGTTTTATGCATTTAAATCAGTATTATATCGTGCGCTTATTTCTCTTGAAAAATTTTAAAAGATAAAATACGCGCGCTTCACTTTGGAAAACTTGAAAAGTTAAAGAAGCAGTTTTATATTCTTTTAAAATTTAGAAAAAAAGAATCCATGGTGCCAGTACCTAATCTAACAAGTTATTTCATTTTATTATAATCATCATAACTTTATTATTATCAAAATCTGAATTTTAATTCAGGGTGTCAAATAATTCTAATATTGAGAAAGAGAAAGCCGAACTATTGAGATTTTTCCCGAAAGTAAATACCACATTTATTCTTTTTTTTTTTTTTTTTTTTTTTTTGTTAAATAACAATTTCCTAAAATCAAAATAAACGTTTAATAAAAAATAGTTCTTATTTACGAAACAACAAAGTATGTACTTTATTGTTATAAACCGGAAACACTTATGTTCCTCTAGTCATCGTTACCGAAAATAGCTAAATTGCCTTCTTTAATCCACAAGAGCGAAATAAAAATCGATTCCATTTCTCTTTTGCGCTTAGGATAAAGAGCTTAAGCAACAAAATGGCCATTTGTTTGTGCGATTTTTTTAACCATTATATTCATTTCCAGTGTACTTGGATTTCTGTTTCTCAATGGCTCTTTGAAACAAAACACTTTTTGGAATCTGTAGGGAAAGTTATAGGTCGAACTGTAGTAAAAATTATGGAATGCATTTTGCCGCAACTTCTTTTTAAAAGAAATTATTTATGTGCGTGTTTTAGTCTACTTAAAATTTTATTTTAGTGGTGATAAATGTTTTAGGTTTACTATAATATTTTAATATTTTTTTTCAATATTGTTAATATTTCCCACATTTGTATACCCATTTTAATATCATTTCAAAACATAGAATACAATAAGTTTTCTTCATAGGTGAAATAAATGAAAGCTTGTACTGTTTCAGTAGAATCCTATGATGAATCTCAGAAAATATATATTTGAAGAGAAGTTTGCGATGGGACTTGGATTCGATCCCGTGAAATCCGAGTGGTAGAATAAGGCGTATTCAAGCCGATCCAAAAATTACCCATTCGCTCGGCTTTCAATTGACAAGGTGTTGTATGCATTGAGGCAATCTCGCGACGCCACAAATTTATTAAAGCAGAACTAGAAAACTTTTAAAGTTACTGCAAGACTTTGTGCGATACGGAACAAAAATTCCATTCATTGTTAATGAAGACTAAATTAAAACTAGCAAATAATATTAGTTTACCATAAAATTAATCTTGAAAATATTTGATCAAACTTTCTTGTAAGGCAATTCATAGTGAAGTGTTCAATTATATGCTAAACCATTCTTTCTTTCTTTTAGTTTTAGGAATTTAAACATATTATAACGTGATATAAATATGTATATCATAAGTATTAACATATAGAACGATTTTATTTTTATCTCAGAAAAAAACTGTTTAATATATTTGAAATTTTAATGGAAGTGAACATTAAGCTATTGCATTTTATTAATATTTAGATTATATTAATTTCTATAATTTATATTATTATTTACATAATATTAATTTATATAATTTATATTAATATTTGCATAATATTAATTTATATAATTTATATTAATATTTACATCATATTAAATTTTAATATATTTACCAACGTAACGACGACCATCAACGTGAATTTAAAGACCCTTGGGACATTATAATGTTTCACTAGATAAACAGATCTATACGACTCAATGACATGCTTTCCCAGGTTTTGTCTCGTTTACACGTCACATAAATTATTTGCAATGAGTGCCTAAATGTTTCAGTAGCATCTAATTCAGTCTCTAGATAAAGTGTTTTACACGACTCAATGACTTGCTATGTATGTTTATTCTTTTTTACACGCCACACAAATTATTTGCAGTGAGTGTGTACAGTTTTGTCGAGACTTTAGTGTAGTACCTACCCATGTGTTGAATTTTTTGCTGTTGTATTTGGAAGATTTATCTTCGGATTTGCGTGCTTGAATTAATGAAGCTCCTTATAAATCTTCGTCGAAGGAAGTAAACAATATAGAGAGAGGTGTTACTACCGCAGATGAAGGAAAATTAAATAGCACAGGGTATTGAGGGGGAATGGAACCCACGGTCGCATGCTTAGGTGATTATCTTGGAGTAGCAGAGACCTTTAACCTCCAAGCCACCGGTCCATCAGGTATTGAGTTTCGATTCAAATAAACGCCTTTGAACCTTAGAAACGCCAAATGCGTCATGGTAAAAGTGTGTTTTTTCACTTTATATGAATAAGCTTAACATGATTTATTTATTCTATTTTTTGCTCGATATGCGATTGACAAACGTATTCAAAATTTGATACGAATGACTTAGGGCAAGATTCTAGTGAAACGCGCGTGATCGAGTTCGAATCGAACGTTTTTCAGTCCCCAGTTCCCAGTTCAGTCCCCAAAATGCTTCCAATGAACAAACCTATCGCGCTGTCACGTGATCAAAACACGATTGTTTTGCTTCAGTTGAATAAGAAACATTGATATATTTTGAAGTTTCCCCTGTTCGAGGCGGAAAACGTTCGAATTGGATTTCACTTGAATCTCGCCCTTAATCTAAGCATAGTTTTACATCGAAAATTGTCCGTTTTGATAGAAAAAAGTGTACTTGCATACAGACATTTAATTCTACTTTGAGAAAATACCTAAATTACGTCAATATAAAGAAGTTTGCGATTACAGCCACAAGCATTTCAAAGCAAGATTATGTTTGATAAGACTAAGCATAAGACATTAAATCACTGATCGAAAAGTTCAACATCGTAAAATACCTGTATATGAATCAAATATAATTATGTACTTTATAACGGGCAGAAAACTGAGAACTTAGAATAAGAGTAACTCCAACGACAATCGATACGAATGATATTGGAATATGTCCAGGAATTATATTACATTTTGAATTAGAGTGTTTTAACAACTTTATCAAGGGTATACAGTAGGGTGAAGTGAAAAAAAAAAACTTTTTTTTTTAAATTTCAAAATCCAATAGCGACCAAAAGTTGCGTTTTGTATTGAAAAAGAAAAATGCAGAGTTTCAAAATTTTTGAAATATATCTTGAAAGTCCACTATTGCACCAAAGTATCACGAAAATTCGAAAAATTGAGTATTTTAGCATTGTTTATAAGATAAAAATAAATATGTTTTTTCAAATCCAATTTCGATAAAATTTGGGTTAAATGCTATTTAATGGCCGTGCAAAATTTAGAATTCTCAGAAAATATCCTGAAGCTCCACTGCAGGGAACAGTGAAGTACAAACAGAAGGAAAAAATCTCTTTCCATTACAAATAATTCCTTAGCTGAAAATGGTTTTAATAGTTTGACAAAGTACATATAAAAGTAAAGAAAAAAGGGTGAACGTTTAACAGTTATTTATAATGGCACATTTTTTTTTTACGGCATGGCATTTTGAAATTCTTTTTAACAGCATGGTATTTTGAAAATGTCAAAAAAGTTGCGATTGCAATTCCATTCTTTTGATTTCCGTCAATTCATCATTCCTGATTTATGAAATAAGTGGCGGTGAAGTAACTTGGATATCAGGGCATTTCCAATCAATCAAATCAATATAATCCTGCTCCTTGAAATTCAGCATTGGAACATTGAAATCTCTTACATTTTGGATTTTTGGATTTTGCTCGGACTTTCAAAATTCTACGAGCTTCCAGCTTTTGGATGTATATTCTCTTGTCTGACAGCATAAACAAAAGAATGTTTTCAGGGTGGACGAAGAATCCATTTCGCTGAATAACAGGATCTATCACTGACATAAGTTATCGGGACAGCTTGATCATACGCCATAAGTGAATAGCTCCAATGTTAATGCTACGAGATCATGGATTTGGCTCAGCAACTTATGAGTGCGAAATTCGGTTAGCTGTAGTTAACCACGTCGAGTGGGAAAATTTACCGGAATTTCCGTAAGCTAAATTTTCAGAACATTGCCCTGTAGTAACAGCTTGACTTATTTTTAAGAGATACTTCTGATCAGTGCTTAAATTTTTAGAAGAAACCTCTGATATCGTTGACGGGATAGGAACAAACTTATCAAAAGGCAGTTGTTCACAAATTTTCAGTTTTTTTCCGATCGTACTAGAAAAACCTCATAGTCTAACAGTAGGCCCATCTATATGTTCTAGTAAATGCCTGAGTAGCCGCTCACATGCATGGAACAGGCAAATTAGCCATTGCAGTGGCTTTTGAAGCTCTCTTTCCATTAGTTTGATGACATCACCTTTACGTCCGGTGCTGACTACGGTGCTATCACAGCCAACAGCAAGTAACATGTTGGCGTTAATGTTTTTCTTTATAAGTTGATTCATAATGGCGTTTTCAATAGCTGCTACTGTACCACTTGCAAGAGAAACATGACCCAAGTATATGTCATGAGGCTGATTTACTAGAGACACATGCTCTTCCATAATTGTTTCTCGATGATAGACTTCTCCTCTTTTCTCCATAGAAAGTGTAGAATCTTTTCTACCATCGAAAAAAATACCCCAGACATACTTTCTTTATTCTTGTCTTGCAGATTTTTGCGGGTTTTCCGTCTTTCTCATGTAACCTTGCTTGCATCCATAACATTTGGCATCATGTCTTCAGATATACCCACGTCTTTCAATATCGCTGAAGCAATCATTGATGCCAACCTGTCAGAAACCGCATACTGATCACAAGCAATCATTGATGCCAACCTGTCAGAAACCGCATACTGATCACAAACCTTTGGAAATTTAGGCAAGATAACTCATGTTTGCGAGGTGCTTTTTTTTCTGGCAGATGTAATCAGGATCAGTTACATTTATGAAAGTTATTGTCCGAAATTTCTTCTTCATCAAAATTTTCCGCTGAATATTTATAATCGATTTTTTACTTTTATTTTCAAGACGACTTGCTTCCAAAGATTTTCTTTCATCTTTCCACATCATTCTTATAGTTTCAGTCTTAATACTGCCAATATAATGTTTCGTCCGCCACTCTGGACCTTCAGAAAAGCCTGTTCTTTTATGGGAACTTTACGAGAACGTTCGCATTTGCACTTATCAAATTAGCATTTGCAAGCAGTAATATCAAACAACTTTTTACACTCAGCTGTAAAAGTATTAACTTTTTGCTGGACAGTCTAGCTGTGTTTTCTATTACCGCATTTCTTAAGGTTTTTATATTTATTGCAAAGTGATCGAATCATTTGAAGAATTCTTTCTCTAGAAAAAATTGGAATTGAGGCATGATTCCAAATTAACTCTAATCCATCGGCCATGATTACAGAAATTTTGCTGACTGTCGATTTCTTAGATTTCTTATCATGTTTCAAGTTATTCTCTAGAAACAAATGAAACTGCATAATTTCTTCGTATGTGGGCAACATATTTCCACTTAACTGCTTTGTTTTTCCAAGAATCAGGTCTTCAACATCACCTCTAGATTTCACATTCAAATTCATGCTGAAATGCAGTATCATAGCAGGGATAAAATGCTGTTTTGCCTTCTAAATAAATTCACTTTTAGCTAAACAGCTTTTGATGTCTAGAAATAGAATTCACAAATACACAAAACGAGTTGCGAGTTGATCTCACAGCAATAATTTCGGTTGGTTGATATTGAGACTCTTAATCAGGGGCTGTCAGCAATAATGTCCTTTCTAAAGTAAGTACATTGCGAAGTGAAAAATACCAACAGCGCCACCTGGTTCTTATTAAAAAGGAAAATTTCGCTCCGTTTGTTCTTATTTGTTCTTTGCACGGGACCCTCAATATATATATATTAATCCTCTATTTAAATATAGTTGTTTGTAAATGAACAATTGAAAAGTTTTTCCTTCAAGCAATTTTTTGTTTAAAAAATAATTTTATTTTCTTTTTTGACCTTTTTTGTTCGCTTTAGTAGACCCTCAAGCTATTTCCCAACAATTTTAAAATGTTGTATAGTCATTGAACAGCATGTAATCCAACTATTTTTTGCTATTGTATATTATAAATCATAGTTTTTTTGTATTCTATAAATAATATTAAAATACTCTGTTTTTCGAATTTTTGTGACATTTTGGTGCAATAGTGGACCCTCAAGATATATTTCAAAAATTTTGAAATTCTGCATTTTTCTTAATCAATACAAAACACAACATTTGGTCGCTATTGGATTTTGAAATTTAAAAAAAAAGTTTTTTTCACTGCACCCTAGTATACAGTGCAACTTCTATTAGTGGCCACCTCTAATAAAGCGCGCCCCTCCTGCAACGACCCATTTTTTAAAACATTGGTTTTTTGCCCTATCTACTTAATCTTAAAAGATCCTCTAAAAGAGACCACACAACGCTCTATAAGCGACCTGTCCCAGTTTCCTGTTCAAAATTTATTTTGAATTTTATCCGGAAATAAGGTAAACAAAAACTGCATTTCAAACCGTTCTCTTTAATGCGAATCGACAGAAAAGGTGCAAGTACGCGTACACTCACGTACGAAGGTAACACAAGAGACACGTCTAAAAAATAAGGGATTTTACCGTTGGAGCAGCACATTGATGTAATTGAGTCACACGAAAAAGGATATTCAGAGAGGAAGTTGGCGGCTAGTTTTTGTTGCGAGAAAACCCAAAAAGCATATTTCCCAGCAAATACACATTTTTTATGACAGATTTAGAATGCAGAAAGAATGTCAGAATATTTTTTTTGCGTCAGATGTAAAAAAATTAAGTAGAGACAGAAGTACTCTCGAAGATAAAAAAAGAATGAAACAATCCGAAATTTTTGAATAATTTATTAAAATTTAAATTTTTAAAGTATGTTTGCACAACTGCCTGTGTATTAATATGGAATTTAATAATAACAAAGCAAGCAATATTTTTTACCTTTCTAATCTTGACTATTAAAAATATTATACATCTTTGAGCGATCACCTCTCTCAACGACCAACTTTTCGCGGAACGGAGAGTTGTATCTCAAGAAAAGTTTCACTGTGCAACAATTTTGTAAAATATAACTTAGTGTATAATTGTTAATATTATTGTAAGAAATATCAGTATGACTCTTGGAGTCTAGTTACAAGAACATAATGAAACATATTAATTATAAAAATAAAAACGTATTGGTAATTTTTCAAAGATTTTTCAATGGAAAGTGGTTGATAAAGCTCATATTTTAAAAACACTTAACGCATAAAAAAATACATTTATATGTTACATTCAAGCAATAGTTATAGTTTAAAGAAATTAATTAGCAAGTATGTATAATGTAATGAAATTATTTTTATGCTACATATGCTTATGCTCTGATATCTTGCAGTCATTATTTCCTATTCGGAATTACAAGTTATATGCTCATTAGATGCGTCATAAAAATGTATATCAATGCATCGATGAATTACATAATTTCATCATTATATTGATAATATTAAAATTCTATATGATATATTAATTAATATATCATAATTGATAATTATGATATGTTAATAAATTCTCTATTAAAATCATAGAAATATTCAGGAACTTAGTTGGATAGACTGTTAATGAATCGCAGAGTATCTCTCTTCATACCTATGAACTACCAAGTAACAGAGGTGCAATATGCGTAACCACTCATGCAGTGCTTTCAGGGCTTCTATATACTAAACAAATACTAAGGTATAGCACCTGTATTATTCTCACTGCTTCCGACCTATTTGCAAGATATCGCGTATTGTTAACCTTAATTAAGCAGCTGAATGCGTATTGCTGGACGCATATATCATCATATAAATTAAGTGCAACAGTCCATTGAGTCACATTCTCTTGTAATTAACAGTTTTACCTGTGCGTCATTACACATAATTAAGAAATAATAAAATATCTCTTCTTACCGAATTTAAGTAATTTTATGTCCTACAGCGAACAAAAAAGTTTATAAACATATAATGCTACAGTCTATTAATTAAATTTCAGTGTAATATATTGCAACTGATGGTCAAAATACATCTGCAAACTTTAAGGATAAAACAATTAAAAATTCATCCGTTATGAACTTGTCTCAGCTATAGATTTATTTTTAGATTATTTCTTTTGCTTATATTTTCCACATTTAAAAAAAATCTGATATTAGAATTAAAAGGATATTAACTAAACAGTACTATAACTTATTTGATTTTAAAAAATGTTCTACGTATAACAAAGGCTGTAAAATGTAAACAACCCTACTTTGGACGAAAAAAATTATTTCGAAAAACACAATATACGTCCATTATTTCTTACTACCGGGGTTATTTCTATCATGGCTAACATGAACATTATGCATCCCAGAATACAATTTCTTTTGATACACAATAAGGCGCTCGCATTTTTATTAATTCTCAAAATGTAATTACGTATACAATGTTTAAAAAATTGTATGGTGTACACAATAAATCCTATTTCAGCAGAGAATTTAGGTCTCAAAAATCAAAGTACTGGAATTGAGAAACGACATTAAATGACCCAAAACACTGAAAGTTTTAATTCCAGTCTGTGCTGAGTGTTTTAGTTATATTATTAAGAAGTTTCGAAAGTTTGATTGCCATTACCTAGATCTATAATTTTAGAGGTGAAAACATTAAATTTGTAAAAATGAATAATACAATTAATAAATAAAATTGTTCAAGTATTAAATTAAAAAATACAGTTCTCGGGATATAACTTTCCTCTAGTTACGTTATCTACCAACACAGTCTGCTGTAAAATTGCCCAACAGTTATTAATCAAAGAAGACGCTGAATCATATACAATGTGGAAATATCACTTTCATAATCTTGCTTTAAAATGTATGTTCATATAATAGTCACTCTTCAGTTCTTGGCTTTTTGAAACAATAATTGAACTTAACAGAAATCATTTTACTAAAATTGACAGTTTAGAAAGTCTCTTTCTATTTATTGATTAAACACTTCGACACATGCTCATTCATTTACGCAAATTTATTCTAGTGAATTCTGGCAGAAACTTCGTTACTGAAAGCAGCTGACCCTTCATATGTGGAATTTGTTCTGCATTCAAATACAAAGAGAATTTCCATAAAATTTCCTGGAAATTTTCCACTAAAAGTAAGGTTACATTTGAGTGTGAAAAGTATTTAGTAGTTTTGGATTTTTCTGGGAGTAACCTAAACTTCTGAGTTTTCTTGAACTCGTAATGTATGAGTCTATATTTTTAAACTGATAAGGCCTTTGATATTTCAGAAGCCATGGGGTCTATTCTGCTTCATTCGTTTAAGCGGACGTTCGTAATTGTGACGCAATTCCAAACGTATGCTAGAATGTAAACATTCGGTAGAGAGAATGAGTACCTAAAGCTATACCGTACCTTGCAGATTGCCAACATACGTTATCAAGTTACGAATAACGTCAATTTGATGGCATACATCCGACTTCTCACTTAAACGGAAGTGACAGAATAGAGCCCAATGCTTCATTAACCCTCTCACAGCGTATTTTAAAAAAAAATAAAAATAAGTTCAAAAATTGCGTACTTTTTGAAGATAGCTTTGAAAAGCGCGCGCAAAATGCTAGAAAAAATTCTTGTATATTTCGCAGAAATGTGGACAACTAACGCCATCTGTTAGCCCACATCTAAATAAAAAATTAAACATCACAGAAAGACGAAATGAAACCATGAACGGGGAAAAAGCGAGTTACATAGCTAAATAGACGGCAAAAATGCATCCCCGCGGAAATCGCAGGTTGCGCAAATTTTTCTACTTCTACGTTGCCCGTGAAAATCGCCCGATGCGGAGCGAGAGAGTTAAAGTATTACAATTTTAATTTGTTAGAAGTATGTTTTATAAAAAGAACTAATTAGTTTAGCTAAATCAACATCTTGAGTTTTTAAAGCAATAATGGGGGCAGCTACAAAAACTGGACAGTACTGCAGAAAATAACACTACGTTCAAGTGTTAAGAATAAAATGAAATAAAAACTTTTCTTCGTAATGAGACTAGTATATTTTCGACGCAGTTTTATTTTTCATTTCTACGTATTTTTACTGTATCAACACATTTCACAAAAAGACTATATCGTTCGCTGTTTCTCATTATTCCAGATCACTACACTTGAGATGAGAGAACAGTACTTGAAATAAAGTTGCCTTCATACAAAAGATCGGAGGACATTTTATTCGTTTCCGGGACAAAAAAGCGTATATCTTAAAAGAAATAAATTGAAGGATTCTTATATTGTTGAAAAGGAAAGAAGAACTCATATGGAAAGGGACGCTATTTTATCGTAGAGATATATGTAAAGAAATGTTCAAGTAAATGTAAAGTATATTTTTAGCTTCTCCGCAAAGAAAATACGCATGAACTGCTCCACCACTTTAAGGATATTTTATGTTTCATCCATAACTGTAGATAAAAGTTATTGCAACATGGATTACATTGTATTCGAATATTCACCATACTCAAATATAAAGCTATTTATATATTATTCACAGTAGCCAACTTAATTTAATTCGCTTCCAAATATCAAAAACAAATGAAGATTTTTTTAAAGATATTCAACAATTTAATCGATGCAATAAGGTATAAATTACTAAGTAAAGAATTATTATTTTATCCCGCAACATTTATATTACTCTGGGAGAGTTTTAAAATGCTTTCCATGGGTGAAAGTGCATGTAATTTCGAATTTCATTTTGGTGTACCTGTTTGTAAAAATGAATTAAAATCAAACGAATTCAGTTATTAAAACAATTCTAGCAAGAAATAAATGCGGAATGTATCTGGATTTTTTTTTTCTTTTGGAAGATTTTATCACGTTAGTACAGAATGTTACAAATGGCTTTGCAGCAACGTTGGTGGTTGAATGAATGAACATGGCATACATGGAGTCCAGACAGAAGTGGGCGTGGTTCCTGAAAGCTGAGTAGAATGTAGTTCAATGAAAGCACCGATTTTATTGCTTATCTACTTGGTGTATTAGTTGAAGGACAAGATTTTCTTCGCTTTAGCATGCCCCGATTAGGTGAGAATTTGACTTCAGCCAGAAGGAGATTCCAGAAAATATTTAATGTAAAAATCCGCTGCCGAAGATAATAAAGCAGTTGTTGTAGTGTTGCAGAAGGATTGACGAGGATTGTTAGACAGCATCGATCCTCAAGAACAGCAGCAAATGTTGGAGCTGTTCAGAATTTCACACCCAGTCAGCACAGCAAATTTGCATCAAATTTGCAGTAAGCTTGATTTATCAAGTCAATTAACTTGAATTAAGCTTGGAAATTTCAAGCGTGTACGCTTAATGCAAGCCTGGATCATGTGTTCAAGTTTACACTCGCCCCACTTGCATTAAGCTTGACAAATCAAGCTTGAATCAAGCTTGACATAGCAAGCTTAATTCAAACTTACCTAAAAAAAAAAAAAAAAAAATCCTAAATACATGGGCCATCGAACTCGCCTCATATATTTTATTTTTCCACGCATTTTCCCCTCTACGCTAAAACCTCAAGTTATTTTTAATCTGTTTCCGTTAAATCTCTAATTCCTTAGAGATTATTTGCGAACATCAAGGTTCAGCAACATGTTGCAAGTTCTCACCGAAAGCCTGAATTTTTAACTCTCCTTCAAGAATATTTCAGAAACTGCGTTATTCCCTTAGGTTACTTTAAAGCGATCGGCAAGGCTATGACTTGGCCATCTTACTCATCAGATTGTAATCTATGTGATTTTTTAATTTTTTGGGGGACATTTGAAAGGTTTTGTCTCCTGCCAAAATCTCACCTAGCTAGCTGAGTCCCAATGATTAATTTATCGGCAAAGTGCAGCCATTTCAGTGAGCATGTAGCTGAAATCGTGTGTTAATTTCATTATACAGCACCGACGGGTGATGAACGGAGGATATTTTCAGAAAATTTACATGTAATTTCTAACACTGCTACTGAATGCAGGATCTGCGGAGAAATCTGTTCGTAAGATTTTCTACAAACATAATAAATCAAGTAAAATTCCAGATTTTTTAAAAAATATATTTATATGTTTTACTTCAATTTTAATTCTTTGAAACGCAAGCAGTTTTACAGCACATTCAGTTTTCTTAGTTTTCAGGAGAGATTGTCATATTTTCGACATGAATAACGTACTGTTTTGCTTAAGGATTGTGTGTTTGTGTATATGCTTTCAAAAATGTATAGTTTCATCCGTTGTTTTCTATCATTTATCTGTTCTATGGAAACTACAGATGGCACTTCTGAACTTATATATATATATATATATATATATATATATCACCTTTTAGTATTTGGCAACACCTATACATTCTTCTTTCCACTTTTACACTTTTATTTTGTGGCAACACCATTTTTCACTTTTTTACAATTCTTAACATTGGCAGCACGTATGACTTGTTTTCAATGTGCTCAAGTCTGGTATGTGGATTTATCAATGCTATTTCTATTTTTTGTTATCTTTTTTATTTCTTTTTTTCCCTTTATATAGTAGGGTAGAGCCCAGAATGTGTGGAGTGAATATCTCTTTTGATATGCCACACAACCGAAACCCTACTATTTTGTTTGCTTTTAATTATAATCCACTGTTCGTGGCTCCTGAGGATGGTGACAGTGGTTATAATTTCCGTTCCATTCTATTTACACATTAGTTATTGCACTTCATTTGGCTTAGCTTTTATTAATTTTTATTATTATTATCTTTTCAAATTGTGGTTTCTAATTCTTGCTTCTAGCTGTTATATTTTTAATTCGAGGTATGTCTTATTTGCAGTATGTTTTGTGTTTATTGTGTGTATTGTGTTTTGTGTTATGTGTTGTGCAGTATGTTTTGTGTATGTTTTGTGTTTATATATATATATATATATATATATAAGCATTACTAAAATGTCCTACATTAGTACACATATATTATTTATAGTGCATTAGTGCATATATATTAAAAACGGTACTCATTTTTGAAGCAAACTGGATATATACAATTCAAATTACAAATGTTTTGTAATATGCTGAATGAAATATTTAAGATTTACCAAAAAATAAGTAACCAATATAAAAATTATTTACAAAGTGCACATATTTAATTATTAACATTCAATCTTTGCCTTTTTGCACTATGATTATTACCAAAATTGTTCGAGGTCGTATCTCATTCATCTTCAAGACCAACTGGCATTCATTCGGCTTGAGATTCCCTCTCTCACCTTATTCTTTGACAGCGTATTGTCTCTTCCTTTCTCTGGCATCTGGCTCCATGTAGCGTTCCGTGTTCCATATTATCGCATCCGGATGGTTCAGTGAATATTTCAGTTATTATTCTTAAAAATAGTCGCATTTTGAGTTACTGTTGTTGGCTATTTATTTCGCATTTTTAAAGTCCATAATTAGTTATTCTTTTTGTGCTATTTCTGTTTATTGGTTTTATTATACTTTACAGCTTGCGATAACGAAATATATGAAGAACAATGTAAAACCATATTTAATGATAATTAGCTGCAATAAGAGTATGTATATATGTAATAAAAACGACGTTGGATTGGTTTTCAATAGTAGTCGAGCGATATTGGGCACAGAGACGGCGTACTATCATCGTCGAGTCGGCTTATTAACATCATTCCGCGGAGAGGTGAAACGACTCTGTTGGGCCATGGCGTAGAGCCTTCCCCGCCCGGCCGTTTCCTGAACTCATAGTCGCGCCAAGAAAAGAAAGTCTTGCGGGTTTACATAATTTTATTATCGGCGTTTCTTACAGATTTCACTAGGCAAGAGAGGCCACGGAATAATCCGTCTCCCCAGATGCGTCAAGCTTTTTATCACTCTGTAGAGGTCTTGTCACGTGACCTTGCAACCTGCAATGATTGGGCGAACCCATAACAGCAAGGTCTGGCTAGCAAGAGGTTTTGGTTGGAAAATGCAAATACGACTAAAGAGAGGGGGCTGACCACAAATTTAGAACGAAACTGTCATGGACTCTGTAGTAGTTGCGGTTTTCGAAAGCGAATTTCTTTTGTTCTCAACTATGCAGTTTAGGATTTTAGTGGGTTTTTGAAGTATGTTATATATATGTATATACAAATTGGGCAATTGAAATTCGTACGATCGAATATATACGATCAGCCAAAAAGAAATTCAAGGCATTTACCGAATCAATTATGAAAATAAACAAAAATTAAAGATTGCTAATTAAGAGACACCAAAATAAAAATAAGCCGCAGTACAGAGGAACACGAAGCAGACACAAAAATAGTAGTCTCAGTATTGCAATAGCGAAATTAGCACATGAAGAATAAATATTAATCAGTTTTAAAAATACGTAAAATTAGCCTTCTACGATAACTCTATATACGGTATTTTAATGAAAGTAATAGCCATCTTAAATGAACCATTCGCATGGTATAATATAAATAATAATGGTGGAAGATTGAAGCTGGTAGATGCTATTATGAATCTTTTGGGCCTGCTACTAAAAAATGATAGATGATAAAACGTCGTTGGAATTTTCTAAATTAAACGTTGAAACGGATAGAAACGTCCCCTCGCCTGCTTTATTTTAATTAGCAGAAAAATAAATAAGTAATAATAATAATAATAAAAATAAACAAGCCAGGGGCTGCATCGACATCTCTACCAGTTTCAACAATCAATTGAAAAAATTCGGACCGCGTTCCATCGTTTATTACTTTTTAGTAGCAGGCCCGGAAAATTCACGACAGCCTCGGCCTGATACTAGAATTTGAATATGGTAATTCTAAAATTATGTCGTTTTTTCTCCAATGCTGTTTTATATTTCAATTAAAACTGTATCCATAACTTTTTATTATCCGAAAATGCATCCGAAAGTGCTGCTTAGATTTATAGTCATATGTAAAATAATTAAAATGTAAGATATTTTTATAAACATTTTACAAATATATTCTTTCGATATCATGAAGTTTTCCCCTTAGTAAATCGAAAAAGTAAATATTTGCTAATTTAATTATATAAAAGACGACGAAAGAACACTAGAAAGAGAGCTAATCAATCACATCAATCATTGTACTTACATCTTACTTCCAGAAACAAATCCGAACTTTCTCCATCACCCTCCGAGTTCGATGCAATGCACCTATATCTGCCTCTGTGCTCCCTCTTCACCTTTTGCAATACCAGTGATTGATTAGATATAATAACACCCGCTGAAGCGTTGCTATAGAAAGGCTTATCTTCAAAAAGCCATGTTAGTTCACCCACTGGAGGATTAGCTCGAATGTTACACTCCATATAGACGTCATTGCCTTCTTTGATTGTAGAATATTTGATGTTTGCTCCAAGTTGAAGGATTAGTTCTGGGGGAACTGCGAAAAAGAAAAGGATTTTATTTAGCTATAAGACAGTTCGGGACTTGCTGAAAAAGTTACTGAATTTTGAGCACTTTTAAAATAGATTTTGCGTAATGTTTTATTAACCCTCCGAGCGGCCTGGAGTTTGCCTAGTGATAACTTCAAAAAAGTTCCAGTGTATGGGATCTGTATCTCTCGAAAATGCACAAGAAAAACCTGCTTCCCCCCATTTCCGCATGGAAGGCGTGGGGAACAAAGTAATTAACAAACTGCCGACGTGACAGCCTACCTACCGCCTGATAAATTACTTTGTATTGTAGGAGCACATGTCCGGTGAATCTGACCAACTGGTCTCCCTCCCCCCCTAAATACTCGGGAATCTACGCAACGTTGTAGGAAACCAAAGTTCTTTTCTCGGTGACTTACATGTACACTCACCCAGAGCCAGATTTTTTTCTGATGAAGATTGGAAAAAGAGATATTTTGTTTTTTGCCCTCTCTCATAATGAGCAGGTAGTGAGAGTGATGCTTGTGCTCTAAAAATAGTAAAATTAGAGATTACCTTTTTACTATACTTCTTTATCTGAAAAATCTCTTTATAAAGTTTTAATAGAAATGAACGAAAAATAATAAATCTAATAGGCCCCTTTCAAGATGAGGACCTGGACACAGCCCCGATTTGCTCATGCGATAAGACCCCGTGTACATATTTTCAATAAAGTGTCCAATGTCAGATATATCCCATTCACCTGAACCTTATATAAGACGCTGTCCTTCATAAAATGTGCAAAGTGTTCCATATAATTATTATTATTTCTTATAATTTTTTCGAACTGTGCATTTTTTCATAAAAGTTTATACAGTTAGTTAGGAAAGAGAAATAGGAAATTTGGCTTTCACTCGATCATTTTTGAAGTTGTAATGAAAAAAAATATGACAGTTAAAAAAAAGAGAGAGAGAGAGTATAATGTACTCGAGTGTAGGGTAATAAAGCTTTCATTTAAATTATCTCAAGCGTACGAGAAAAATAAAAATTAAAAATTCTTCGATGTTCCATTTAAAGGACTTGTTTAGTAAATTTGTTAAATGAAATATCTATATTAATCTTTGTTAGATAATAAACGTTTTCAAAGACCTTTATTTATGTTCTGCATATACGAAAAAATTCCAAGAAAAATTAAGAGCACGAATCTGAGAAAGTAACACACCTAGGATTCATGCCATTTGAGATTTTTACCAAAAAATTCCCAGTTGTTATTAATCTTATTAATGTAGCAAATCCAGAATATTTTGTCTCAAAGTGAAGTTGTTCATCTTTTATGGCCCACTAAAAAAGCAGACCCGTAGCCAGATTTTCTATTCAGGGGGGCACCCTCTTTTTTTCAGGGGGGGGGGCACCCTAACGTAAGTGGGGTGGCATCCTATATTTTTTTTTAATGATAACATTTTTATCTATATTTCTCTTCATTAAATAATAGCATAAGTTTATAATTAAATAAATTCTGAAAAGTCCAAACGGCTTCCAAGCAGTAAAAGTTCCTTGGCTTAAACAGAATGGATTTAAAGTTGTCATCTTTGGATCATATTTGGAAGATGAGAACACAAAACAAAAATGACAGAGTATTACAAACAAAAACTTTGTATATATAAAACTTTGATATATAAAACTTTGATATAAAACTTTGATAACTTTACCTTATATACAAAAATTTTTCAAAGCAACTGCATTAAACTTTTTTTATGTGAAATTTTCTAGGGGGAGTGGGGCTCAGCCCCACCTGGCACCCCTTTGACTACGGGCCTGTAAAAAAGTCTGTGCAGCACACAAAAGTGGGCGTTTTTCTCAGACATAGAAAATGCTGTGGTCAAAAACTCTTTGGGGGGCAACTTGCCATGATATTTATTTCACATCTATAATGTTAGACGATAGAACTTCATGAAATATATGAGAAATCTGTGGCAGGTTATCGACGCAAAGTCACTGAAGGTCACAAAAACACACTTTTTTTTTTCTTTTTTTTTCGTCATTTTTAAGGCTTAACCATAGCTTGCACCTTCAAGTTTCTAAGGCAAAAGAGGTGTCCTTTGAAAGATATGTATTAGAACTTATAAAAAAATGCATGTATAGTTGACGCAAGTTGAATGCGCTTTTAGATTTATAAGACCAAAATCTGAAAATTTTCGATTTTGACTGAAATTTGAAGTTTCATAAATTCTTGCGGCAGAAGTTTATTGAAAGTAATTCTTTTGGATCGTTTTTATGTGAATATATTGTATTATTTGAATGCTCAGCGCTTATACCAAGTTTTGCGCGCAAGATTAGGACCCACTGGCGCATTGACTTAAATTGAATTAAATGAATTAAATTCAATTTAAATTATCTATATTTAATAATTTTAGCGACTTAAATTGCTAAATTTAAGCAGGGCTGATTATGACCAACAGGGGCCCCGGACATTGATGAATTTTGGGGGCCCCATCCATGAATTTCTTTTTTTTTTTTTCAAAAAATTTTGATATAAAAGAAGACTATTTCAGAACATTTGAAATTGGGGGCCCTTTACAAAGTCCCGATTTTCCCATGCGATAATAAGGCTCTGAATTTTAGTATTTTTGGGGAAACGGGTGGATTTTCAAAATTTTAAGGTCGCCTACGTCTTCTCTCTATCATTTTGCGCATCTTTATGCAGTTAGAGGGAGTAATCAAAAGCGAAGCGCTGTTAATTTGTCAACGGTAATGGTTAAAAAAACATGAGTACAATTTTTTGTCAATTTTAAATGTATGACGTACAACTGGCGCCATTCCCACATGTAATCCAAAAAAAAAAAAAAAATATCCTTCGGAATTGGACCACTGAAATGCTTAATATATATTAATCCTTATATCAATGCTTTATTTAGGCGAAAACAATTTATTAGTTTTAATATTCTTAAAAGAAGTAGAAGTTTAATAATTTCGAGAAGCTATTTCATACGATTTAAAATCGCAAAAATTTGCAAACCTATTTAGATTATGACATATAATTTGTTAGAGTTAACCTTTTAACTCGTTTGGAACGCTTTCCTTCTTAGAAAAAGTCTGCATTTTAAATTAAGCCTTTCTGCTTATTAATTTGATTTTTTTTTTTTTTTTTTTTTTTAATAGCCGAATACTGACAGCTTAGCAGTACGGGACTGATTTATAGCTATTATGCCAGACTTGGGGATCGTCGAGAATCTTTTTTCCCTACAATTTACACTCTTAAAAAAAAAAAATCAGTTGAGTACCAAGAAATCTCTAGGAAACAATGATTCCATTACTTGGAAAGTATTGTAATCATGAAAAAATTCGACTTCGAGACTTTGATGTATTTACACGTTTTGAGGTCTTCTGAATTCATTTATGCTGTTTTTACGAGATGTATGTGTGTGTGTGTGTGTGTGTGTGTGTGTATGTGAGTGAACACGATAGCTCCTAAACGGATCATTCGATTGAGCTCAAATTGGACATAAATGTTATAAACCACCGTCGCAAGACCGGTATTGATTTTGGTGTATATAGGACTTATAGTTTTTCTACAGGGCTACGACAAAGATTTCTTTGACATTATAGTATATGGGGAGAAAGTCTTGAAAGTATGCTAGCGTTTAAATGGTGCATTCGATTGAGTTTCAATTTGGTATATATGTTTGAATTATTCATCGATTAAAATTTATTTAAATGCTTGGTAATGATCTAATCGTAAGTCTTCGGAAAGTCGAGTGGAGGCACTCCAGATTTTTTTAGTATGATGCCATAACTTTTCTTAGTATTACTACTAAATAAAGCCATGTTTGCCAATTGATTTACATTACTTTATTTAGCAGCAATACTAAGAAAAGTTATAGCATCTTTGTTTCAAAGAGATTTCTTAGTAATCCACAAAATTTTTTTTTAGTGTAGGGCATCACCCAAAAGGATGTTATTTTCGGATCCGCAACTTTCGTCCGTATACAAGCCTATATACAGCTAGAGGAGCTGCGGACCCACAGATTTATCGTTCACGTTTGCGTCACGTACATATAGCGGTTTTTGATCAGCGGTTTTTGATCAGTGAAAACGAATCCTTTCACTTTCTGCACACCAGGTTATTACAACTCCTTAAAAATTTATTTTAGGATGAACAGGAAAAATTAAATTACTTAATTAACTAAAACATTTTTCTAATTTATGTGTATTGAAAGAAGAAAGGGTTGTCACCCGATCGTTAACACTGCCAATATAGCTTTTGGGTCATCGTATGACAATTGAGCTAGCTATGACAGCATATTTTAATATCCATAACGCTAGGTTCGAGTAAAAGTTTTTTGCATTTTTTCAGTTTCCGTATAGCTGGAATAATTTAAAATGCATGTGTAAAAAAAAATCATTACTTTCTTCGTCGTGAAGAACTGATACGCAGCTAGTTATAACATGTTATGTATATGTAAAAATAAATTACTTGAAATTCAAATTAAACATTTAATAATTTTGCGATTTCTCAAAATAATCAAACGAAAATCCCCACCTCTCTCTCCATGTATTTATATATCATGGCTTTGATTTGCAACAGCCCTTCGATTTGAACTTCATATTTTAAACAATTACACTAAAATTAATCTTTATTTTTAAATTTAGCTAATTGGAAATTTTATTTATTTACTTTTTCGTCTATTTGGCAGCTTAGTTTAACCAATTGTTAAAGTAATCTCTATTCCCGTGTGATGAGCGGGTACATCAGCTAATATAGAATAAAAATAGAAATTAAAATTCGTATTGTTCAATTAAAAGCAGCAATAATAAAATAATAAATCGATGACAAATTGACGCTTTCGATGTGATTCGGTATAAATTTAAATGCTTCGAAATCTAAGATGAAAATTTTGGCTTTATACAAATTGTTCTATTTCTGTGTATTTCTTTACGTAACAATTTCTTTAATTCTTTACAGGTTGAAAAGTTTTTCTAGCATGTATACATATTTACATAAATGAACTGACACACACACACACCACATAACACCAAAACAACAACAAAAAATCTTGCAGTTCAATGTGGGAAGTTAGTTTTTCTGGAAAGATGTTGTAGTTAGGGTAAAACTAAGACAGTGGAGGATCCTGAAAAGTTTCAACGGCAGGAGGCAATATACGAGAAATTTTGTAAGAAAAATGGATCTTCTTAAATTTAAAATTTTGATTAAATAATTCTTATCGTCTGAAACCAGGTTTAGGATGGTTGCTCTCATCATTCATTATTGAAAAGACGTTTTTGAGAAGATTCCTCTTCTATTACATGTGTAATTTCTTAGCGTGGATCTTTGAACACTCCGCTAAACCGGCAGATTATTCAAAGACCCATGCTAGGTGAGCAGGGAAACCACACAGATCATAGAGTGTTATGTAGTGCATTTATTGCAAGCCTGCACTCAGGGTATTTGCCAAGTCGGAATGCCTTTGTCGGAGGATTTTTTCAGGTGTTCTTCCGCGTCTTCACGAGACATCTGACGAAACCGCCCGAAACCCTAGACCGTTAGATCGACTGCCCCGCGATAGTCCAGAACCCTCGACTTTTACTCTTCAACCATCTACTATTTTCAGTCCCTTGTGCAATGGGCGATGGTGGGACCGAGACCCACAGATCACAGAAAGGGAATCATCACCACTGAATCCAACTGGGATTTAATTTTATTTTATCTTAGACTACTGTTCTTTGCAACTAGTTATTTTAATTTTGTTTTAATCTTTAGGACGGAATACAGCTTTACTGATAAATTTGATCGCGCATTTAATCGTGTTACTTTTCTAGTAAAATCAAACTGAAACATCAATAACTGAGGACTAGTTTACAGCAATACAGTCTGGACACATACTCAACTTTCCTCACTATTTTTAGGAGGGCCCAGTGTCACTTTGCTTAAATATTTACCTTACATTTCAATGTTTACATGAAAAATACTATAAGGACGTTTTGGCTTTTAACTATGTTTCAAGAATATTATTTTCATCATTCCAATTTTAATGAACTAACGCATTATGTAGAAGTTGTCTTTACTTTATTTTATAACACCAGGCAGCTTCTACATAATGCGTTAGTTCATTAAAATTGGAATGGGAAAAATAATAGTCCGGAAACATAGTTGGTTGCCAAAACGTCCTTATAGTAAGTATTATTGATGTAAACAATGAAATGTAAGATAAACATTTAACCTAAGTGACATTGGACTCTCCTAAAAATAGTGAGGGAAGTTGAGTACCTGTCCCGACTGTCTTGTAATTTAGTCCTCTGTTATTGACGTTTGATTTTCATTTTACTGGAAACTTAACGCGATTAAATGCGCAATTAAATGAAGCTGAAAATAGCAAAAAATCGCTTAAAAATGAGAGAACAGGTGGATTTTCAGATTTTTAAAATAGCGCAGATCGTTTTTATATATTTTTTACATAATCATGAAAATTTTCAAGCCGATCGCACGAACTGTGTGAATTTCAGTAAATTTTTACACAGTATCTTTTTAATCTGTTTGGATTAATGATGGTAAAAGCTTTGTTTGGAAGTGGCCGGACCGGATTTGTTAGCGAGTGAGTCACGGATCAGCGTAACTATATAATAGGATAGTTACATAGTTAATATTTATACAGTAGTGTTTTATGACATGTAAATTTTTATTAATTTAAATAATAATATGCACTACATTTCTTTAAAGCCCCTCTTCATCCGTAAGCATGTGTGCCCAAGACCCCATATATGTTAAATCGGTCTCTTCTAATAAAATATTTTTTTTTTTATATGCCAACTGTTTTGTTGTATTCGAGGCAACACCTTTTCCTTTTCAGGTAACATTTGAAAGAATTAAAATATTTACTCAAAATTTGTTATTTTAATTAAACATTTAAAATTATTATAAATGAAAAAGTATCCTGGAGGTCTTTGAAAAATACGAAATATTCAAACTTATTTCCCATGCCCAACCATGCTTAGAAGGGACACCGGCTCAAAAGATTACTTATCTGAAAAAATACCGAAAGAATTCGGCCTCTCTCTTCTTTAGTTAGAAAAGGTATGGTCACCACATCTGTAAATAATTTTGTGGGGTGTTGAAAGCTACAATTAAAGTATCGTAGGCGTGTTTTGGCCATTGTGCGCTCTCCCCTCCTTTGCAATCCATTAATCTAAGTGTCACAGGTGTTTTGGCGAGTGGGGGTAAGCAGTAACGGGATTTTATGTCACAGCCGCTTTCGAAGCAGAAAAAAAGGAGCAGAAAATTATGTCTCAGCCGCTTTGAACAACTCTTACAGATAACGGGATTTTACGTCTCAGCCGCTTGGAGGGTTAAAAATGAAGACTGTCTGTTGAATAGCACACATTATATTAAAAATGAATATTGGAAAATCGTAGTGTTATATTGTCGAGACAATTTCAAGTGACATATTTGAACGGATGTCTGGAAATTTTTGCCTCAGACTGCACCACGTTATTACAGAAAGTGGGTGTTACATGGAAAATGTCATTGTTTAGTGTTTTGCAACAGTCCTTGCAAAACTTTCTGACCTATTTTTATTTTTTCACAGCTTTCAGCGCCACATGTGGGTGAAAATGTTAACTAAATTTGAAATTTAGTGTGTTAAAATTCCCTGATTTTCTAAGCATAAAGCCGCAGACGATACATATGTATCGCATTCCGTCTTTTTTTTTAATTGATTTTGAAAATCCATCAGTAATTTTTGGAACACCCGATATTTGAATTTGAATTTCACAGGTTTGTCGGCTTGGTCGGCGGAGCTGACCTTCAAGCCTTTAGCGGCAATCTCCGAAGTTTACTGGGAAAAAAAAAGGAAAAAAAAGGGATTTCTACAAAATATAGCTGGGAAGGCCGGGCACAGGGATTTCCCTCGCAGGGGATTTGTCCTCGCAAGACACTTTATGACACTTTATTGTGTCATAAAGTGTCCCCACTTAAAACACAAGGCATCTTCATGTTATGCGGGACAGGAGGTCCTGCATTGATGTTTTCATCAGTATGAGAGATCACCTCCGTGACTGGGCCACTGTTATGCTGTTAGCTGGGCTATATTTGTTAACAGAAAACATATTCGGCCCATTTTCCCTGTGGACATATTGGTGCTAAGGACGCTTAGAGTCCATGCCTGAGCATGCATACATATATAAGGAGTATCTCTACTTATTATAAAAGAAGAAGTCTGTGTGTGTGTGTGTCTGTCTGTCTGTCTGTCGGCAGCGTTACGGACAAATGGCTATACCTAGAAACACCAAATTTGGTATTCGGAAAGATGTAAATATGTAGTTGTGCACCTCGAAGCGATTTTTTCAAAATTCGACCTAGAATTTTTTTTATTTTATGTTTTATGCGATTTTTGGCATTTTTTCTCTCCTAATTCGTAATAACGGCGAAAATTACTCTCGCAGCAAAACGGCATTTGTATCATCGGATAGAGGATAAAATTTTCTTTTAAAAACAGTTTGTTCTGAATACGTAACATGATTTACCGATTTTTAGGAATTTTTTTACTAGCCATGTGTTTCGACAAATTTTTTCGTAAAATAATTTTAAAACTGTCGCATCTTGAATTCTATCCTTCAAAATTTTTTGATATTTTGACAAATTGTGAAACATTCTTTTCTCCCTCTTCGAAAATGAAAAGATTATGTAATTAGATGATTTTTTATGAATTTTAATGCAACCTAATGTTTAGAATTTAATAGCATCAACGCGATCTTACGCCATTCATTACATTGCGATCATGGCACGAGAATTTATGTTGGGTTGTTGCCAGAAAAAGAGGATTAGAAAAAGGGGTTTTTTCCAACCAATCGAGGTTTTAAATGGGATATCGAAAATTTCAATTCACAAGTGAGGATCGATGACGTCAGTTGCTTTAAGATATGTAAAAGTTACGCCACAATTTTAACTCATTTATTCCAGCACTTTTTCCAACACAGGGAGACAATGTTTTGATTAAAATTTACTGTAGAAATAAACTATATAAGTAATTCACGATTACTATTATTAGAAGTGATATTTTAATCCGTTGCTTATTTAAAGATTGAAATGTCTTAACGCAGCTGAAAATGCTCATTTTAAAAGTTACAAAGTTCGTTTTAAAGCGCGATATATTAAAATTTTTCTATTTACTTTTTTATTTTTGGCATTTAATTATGGCGCAGGCGTTGCCTAACATATGCATGCATGTTGCGAGTATAATTTTATTTTAACGTTGAATTACGTTCCTCCATGGCGGTCCTACATAAAGCAAAGTTTTATTGATACCGTTTGAAAACTAATATGCGAAATATTGAAATTAACTCCCTCAACCAACCGGGGTATTCTTTGCGGCAGTTAAACAGTGATGTCTTAAATTTAAAAAATGCGTGAAATTTGTAAACTCTGCAACTCTAACGCCCTGCCACAATTAAAGCAGGAATAAGCAGCTCTTCGAGATTACACAGTTTGATATTTTTCAGGAGACAGGACTATGGAGGTTATACATATAAGATACCGCTATATTAGATACATGGATATTTTCTCCCCACGGTAATATGAAATAGTTTGCGGCGCTAAATACGCCAATCTTATAAAACTATGCATAAATTAAATATATATGGATAGTTTCCTTAATGGCAACCATTATGTGAAATGATTATTATTTATGCTAATGAGTAAATTGCAAAGAATCGCCATAGAATCAAAAGATCCCATTGGGGCCAATTAATCTAAGCTGTTTCTTTTAAGCCAGCCTTGAAGAGGGAGAAGCGTGGGTAAGATAGATAGTATTAATGTTTGTAATAGGTAGTATTATTAGATTTGTAAGGATAATATGAATAAATCACAATATACCACGTTAATAAATATGAAATTAAAAGTGTTTATCCTTTTTCAATGGTTGTCTTACAACTAATTAAACGAAAAGTAATTCTAATTTGCGTTAATATATCATAATAAGTAATTTCAACAGAGGAGACTACTTAACTTTTTTTAAAGATGAAATTCTGTTTTGTCACATGTAGATATGATTTTAGTAAAATATTCGGTTCTTCCCGTGTGAAGAGCGGGTGCGCAGGTATTTTAAAAACATCTCTTGAAAATAGCATAAATGAATTGAGAAGACCTCAAAACGTGTAAATAGACCAAAATCTCGAAGTCGAATTTTTTCATGATTACAATACTTTCCTTACATGGTACATGTTCGGAAAGAAATAAACGGTTGTCCATTTCATGTAGTGTCTTAGGTATTTAATGCTACAACTTGAACCTAAAAAACATTATGATGTAGAAATAAGACATTTTGGAAGCCAGGAGTTCCCTGCAAACCATTAAGCTTTCCACTTTTTTGATAGTGAATGACACTGACGTAGTTTTTTGAGTCATTATTCTGCAATGATGCCAAGTAAGTACTCATGACGCAAACTTTACATTAAGAGTAAAATAATTTTGCTTTTTTTTTTTTTTTTTTTTTTTTTTTTTTTTTTTTTAAAGATTCCACATCACGAATAAATTCCAATTACACATGTAAGGAAAATTTTCGTTTCCTACCGTGCGAAGAACGGCCACGCAGCTAGTATACATATATAAGGAGCAGCACGAATAATAGCATATTTTCAGGTTTTCTTTGACATATTCGGTTTTCATATTAAACGGTAAATAACCCGTAAATTGATTATCAATGTATGAATATCTATTTAGATACCATTCAAATTTCGCAACCATTTTTATAGCATTTTACAATACCAGTGAATTCATTAATGACAAAAATACTGTTTAGAATTTTTTTACTCAATATTCCTTTTCTGAATAATTAAAATGATTTTCTTTAAAGAAGAAAAAACATTAATAAATAATCTTAGGGGGATTTACCGCATACACATTTTTATTTTCATATTATTTCGCAAAAAAGCATTTTCTCTCGATACACATTTTTATGACATTCCCACTCAAAAGCGTTCTTGTGTAAGATGAGTTTATTATATAATCTTTCAAAATAATATGTTCTTTATTAAACTTCTTCCCTGAATAATTAAAACGATTTTCTGAAAGGGAAAAATAAAACAAAAATAATTTAAGGCACTTAGGGTTTTATTTTTTTCATATAGACTTTAATATTATTTTATAGAATTCCATTTTTTCTAGACATGCATTTTTTAATATACAGGGTATCCCATAATGATTAGGACAAACTTTAAGGGTTGATAGGGCACATTATAAGAATCAGAATAACTTGGAAATGTGGGTCAAAAACGTCTTTCAATTACCTGTTAATAATCACTTTGGGAAAAGTGTTGAAGCGCTTGTCTAATTTCTTACCAAGTATCATAAACAATAGGCTTGTCTCCAGAAATTTCTTCGATGAAATGAAGTAGAATTTTTGAATTATCAATTTCAGTAGCCTATTTTCTGTGAAAGATGCATTAAATTTTCACAAACAATGTCCGTAAAGATCAATATCATTTCAGAACTTATTCTAAAGTGATGATTAACAGCTAAACGAGATGTTGTTTCCAAGCCCTCATTGCTATGATCTGAATAATCTTTTGATGTGTCCTATCCCCATTTAAAGTTTGTCCCAATCATTATGAACACTCTGTATGCTCATTCAATGGTTTTCTAGTGTAAGATGAACGTCATATATTTTATTCTAAAAACTAAATTTCTCTTTTAAAAATGGAACCATCCTGTACTCAAAAGTCTCTAAATATTTGCTCTCTTTGAGAAGTATATTACCTTTCATTATTTTAAATATTTCAAAACTAAATCAAGAATAATTTTATACATCGAGGTATTTTAGAAGGGCTGTAATGGTCGAAAAAAATCCTACTGCAACCTCTGCAGCTACTGCTCTGATATCAAATATCTTTATACCAGTTGATAAATATATTTTATTTCCTGCCTTTTGAAACGCATGTTATGAACAACAAAGAGAAAAATTCCTTACTAAGTATACCTTTAAAAAAATCTATTACTGTATTTTGGTTATAAATCGATGAAAATATACAGTAGAAAAACGTGGTTGAGTTCAAACACTACAATTTAAAATGTTTCTAAAATTTTATGTTCATTTGTCTACATAAACTTCCAAAATGTATTGGAATCTTTCGTAAACATTAATTCATGAAATAGTTTTTACTTTACACCATTTTACCATCGTATAGTATTATAAGTGTTTGATTTTTAGGTGCTGCTCATAATATAATTTTTGTGGTATTCTAGAAAGTTCACAAAATATCTTCTTTTGCTAAATCAAAACATTACTTCGTAGAAAAAAATAGATATGCTTCATTTCTAATTTCTCCACAGAAATAAAAAAATAAAAAAAGAAATAAAAAGAAAAAAGAGAGAATAAAGTGATTATTTACTGACCAACGAAAATGTTAAGAAAATGAAAAGAATAAAAGTTCACATAAACCGAAAAACTATCTGATCAATAGAAATGTCAAAATGATTTGTTTACTTTTTTGTAAAAGTAGAAGTATGTTTCTGAGATTAAAAAGAAAACTATTTCTCAAAATATTTGCTGTTTGATATAAAGTTAATTTTATACTAAGAATGAAAAGTTAGAAAATTCTTACTGAAAACGTAATTAATTTTTAGATTTCGCATCAGAGACGTACGTTAGTAAGTGTTATTGATATCAAAACTAGTTATGAAAAACTTTTATTTACATTGTACTGACTTAGAAAGTTTCGTAACGCATAATTCAGAAATATATAATAGACTGCATATATTAGACTACGATCTGATTTTATACACGTATATACAGGGTGAATCTAAACTCTTGGACAAAACTTTAAGAGGTGATAGGGCACATAATAATTAATCAGAATCACATTGCAATGTGGGGTCGGCAACATCGTCTTCATGTAGCTGTTAATAATCACTTTGGAAAAAGTGCTTAAACAACAGTGCACTTTCCGACCATTGTTCGTCAGAAACTAATGTATTTTTCTCTGAAAACAAGAGACTAAAATTTATAGTTTAAAAATTCTATTTTATTTCACGGATGAAATTTTTGGAGACGAGCCTATTGTTTATGAAACTTGGTTAAGAAATTAGACGAACACTTCGATTCTTTTGGCAAAGTGATTATTACCAGGTAAGTGAAAAGTGCGTTTTCGACTTCACTTAGCTATGTGATTCTGATTCCTTATTATGTGCTCTATCACCCCTTAAGTTTTGCCCAAGAGTTTAGATTCACCCTGTATATATGAAATCAAAATTTTAAGTTATAATTGTAATATAAAAAAATACATACGATTAAAATAAATTATTAAAAATTCAGTACTTTAAAAAGTAGTTTCTAAGCATTATTCAATCAGTAAATATATTTTATTAAAACCCTATATTATATAACCAACTATAAGGGATATATTTTTGAACTTACAATAAACATTAAGCACGAACGTATCTTCAACTGTATCATGATTTAAAATACTATTTTCAGCTCTACAAGTTACGGTTTTTCCATTATCTTCTATCCTCGGTTTTATGGTCAGATTGCTGTAGGTGATATTCCGACTGTTTGGAATGGCTTCTCTCCCCGTCTGAATTCTTTTACTGTCCAGCCACCAGGATATTTTTGCAGGTGGACGGGAACCAGAAGTTTCACAGTTCAGTCGCAATTCTTCACCAAGCTTCAGTGGTCGCTGAAGTGTGGTTATCCTAGCGTACAGGGGTTTTACTGCAAATAAAAGAAACCGTATTATGTTTAAAAGAAATAATTTTGTATCGCAATTGTATGCAGTAGCATATGGGCATGCTGCGTTAGTAAAAAGGGAAATATATTTAAACCTTGGGGCTTAAAAATAAATTTGATTTCTATATATTTTTAAACTTAAAATCTATCTCTCATGCTCGCAAAAAATATTTAATAGAGAGTAGAATATATATATATATATATATATATATACATATATATATATATATATATATATATATACATATATATATATATATATATACAGTGACCTCTCACTTATGCGTCTTTCAGTTATACGCGTCCCTCTTTTATACGCGAATTTTAGAAGGTCCTGTCACAAGGAATTGGAAAATAATGATATAGGTCTTTCACTTATAAGCGCCACTTTGAACTGTCTCCTTTAGTTATACACGAAAATAAACAGCGCAATTCACAAAGCCTGTCTCACAGATGTACTTTTCTCCGTCGCTGTCCTCAATTAAGGTGTTTAAAAAACGCGAATGTTGGAAATGTTGTTGAAAATATAATATCAATTAAACTAAGACCCCGAAACTGTTTTACATGAGTTACGGGTGAAGATAATAATAAATAAGATGATAACTAGATCATGTGTTAGAGGATGCGTTAGAAAATATTGTGTCACAAACGCTGCCTAAATAAAAAATTGAAGACATTTTGATAAAGGAATGTTGGTACAAAGTTTCTCCTACATAAAATGAAATTATGCGTGCATTCGGATATTGAAATATAATATTACTCTTTTTAACTTATGCTTAATAATTGAAATATATTAAACATACTTTTTTTTCAAATGTTTTGTTAATAATTTAGAAGAAGAGTTGCAAAAGAAGACCCTTTCAGTTATACGTGGCTCTCAGATATACGCGATTTTAAATCGATCCATTAAAACACATTTAAGTGAGAGGTCACTGCACATATAACATTTAATACATAATACTCCTCAGTCTGCACCATTTAACAGAAACAATACATACTCATTAAGTGTTATCGTAAGTTAAAATACAAAAAAAAAAAAAAAGTTTTCATATAATTATCTCTATAATTTTACGAGAATTTTCAAGAGTTGATTGATTTTTTTTCCTATTTCAAATAGAAATGTTTTAAAGTTTTCTGAAAACGGCTGATTTTACCTTATAAAAATATTTATGCGATTAACTCGTTCACAAAACGCAAAATTTAACGTAATCCTTTTGATACGGAGGAGTTGGCCGCTTTTGCATATTCGTGTTACGGGAAGCTTATCGCAAGATTGGTTGCATACCGCAGCGAAAGCCGGGATAACGTGTATTATGGCATCTCTCTATTCTAAAAAAAAGTAAAGGCCGCTGGCGCTGTCAAAGCTTCTGGACCTATCTCCTCCTAAACCGTAGGGATTTGAATTTCGACTAAGGTACCCACAGATTCGAAAAATTCCGAGGAACCTGCTAAGCTGATTTAAATTTCGAAAATCGAATTATTTTAGAAGATATTAATAAAAAACTGAAAAAATAAACCTAATGGTTGCCAGATTTGGCATAAAATCATTCATTCCTTTGCAACAAAGCGTTTCCAAGTATCTGGAATCGCGTGAAATTTTCAAAGTTAACACAAAAAGCCTAATAACTTCTGCACCGTTTGCACGATCCGCTTGAAAATTTTCATTATCATGTATAAAAATATAGAAAACAACCTGCGCTTCTTTAAAAATCTGAAAATCTAACCGTTCCCTCCTTTTTAAGCGATTTTTCGCTATTTTCAGCACCATTTTATTTCCGAGAGTCAAAAAAGTAAATCCTTTGCGTGACAAAATTACCCTTTTTAAGTGAATATGACGTCATACAATTGGAATTCAAATTCTTTTAAAAGAGATTTTCCAGATTACACAGTTTATTAGGATTTTTTTTTCACAAATAAATCGTTTGCATGGACATCAGAATGGCTGTGTACACAAAACGAAATCTTTCGATTGCGAAAAGATTCCGCGAGTTCCCAGAACAGCATGAAATTTAATTTGGGTATCTCTCTATTCTAAAAAAAAGTAAAGGCCGCTGGCGCTGTCCAAGCTTGTTGGCCTATTTCCTCCTAAACCGTGGGGATTTAAGTTTCAACTAAGGTGCCCACAAATTCGAAAAATTCCGAGGAACCTGATGAGCTAAGTTAAATTTCGAAAATCGAATTATTTTAGAAGATATTAATAAAAAAACTGAAAAAAAAAAAACAGAATGGTTGTCAGATTTGGCATAAAACCATTCATTCCTTTGCAACAAAGCGTTTCCAAGTTTCTAGAATCGCGTGAAATTTACAAACATGAATTAGAATTACGCCCATTTTACGCCAAAATAAAAACTATATGAAATAAGTAACTCAAAATGTGTTACACGAAGTTGACAATTTTCAAATAGTAAGTTCGCTTAGACAACAGGAGTTTAGAATTAGCGATTATTCGTTTTTCCAAAACAGAAAAACTAATATCTTGAAAATGAAAAATAATTAAAATTGTTATGATTTCAATTTTAAGTAAAGTTTAATTAATTAATAGCCTACTTTATTAAAAATCCTATCCTTAATTAGTGAATTTTAAATCAAGTAAAATTAAAATTTCTAAACAATTTGTTTATTAAGATGGTTTTGTTTTGTCACCATATACCAGTATTCATAAAGGAAGTAAAATAATAATGAAGTGTTTAAAATTTATTAAGGTATATGTTGAATTACTATTGATGACTCATGGCTGACTCATTTTTATTTATTTTGTTTACTTGTTCTATATTTTGGCGACAAACATCTAAAAGATCGTTATTCTGGCGATCGTGTTGCCATCTTTGTGTAAGGTAACTATACATATGTGTTCAAGTAATTAAATTAAATTGTACAACAATTTTCTTTTAAATTTTAAATTCGCCAGATATCAATAACAGTCCTTTCCCCAAAAACTATACAAAAACTGTCAGAGTAGTCGTGAACAGCAATCGAGTGCCCAGGAAGCTGCCCAGTAATGTACAGCAGTCTACGACAGGAAGCTCTGCTCCAGTTGTCCAGACCCCACCATAGGCTGTGGTGCCTCCAAGCACGGGACAGGCCACCAAACATCAATATAATTTAAGACCAAGGCAGAATGGTTTTGTAAAAAAATGAACTGTTATCATGAAGAATCAGATTATTATAGTGTGAAAAATTTTATGTGTCATTTTGATTTATATTTTATATGATTTAAGTGTTGATTGTTTTAATGGATTCTTTACTAATGTTATATAAGTATTTAATATAGCTTTAACACTAATTTGTTGGGCCCAACATAAATATATCTGCTGCTGAACATAATTTTTTTTTTAAGTTTAAGATATTTATTGGTGGAGTAGCTAACCATCTAATGTGAATATTTCGGGTTTGATTATTGTGTTCTTCACCTAGATATAGCAAAGTGTTAATTTTTTTTTAAAGTTTTCTTAAAAATCATTTTATATATGTTTTGTCAAAGTGGCAATTAATAGTGTTCTGTTGTAGGCTAAACACACTAGTTAGAAGTTGATCAGAGTCCAAAGTCTACAAATTTTTCTTTTATTATTGAATATGTTTGTGTTATATGTAAAAGTTTGCAATGGTTCGGAATGTTGGAGGGTAGTGAAGGTTTCCCTTGTGATATGCATTTCAACTTCAAGTGCTAATATTTTGTGTAGTGTTAGTTAGGTATTTTGCAATTTCTTTTGTTTAAATTTTGTTTTCTTTTATTGTGATATTTTTTTTTTGGTAATTGTATACTATTTTTATGCGAAGCAGATTATTCAAGCTACTGTGTTAGTTTTTTTTTGTTTTGTTTTGTGTTGTAAATCAACAATTTGGTTTACAATTTGGAGTTAGGCGGGTTACTTAGGCTGTGTAAATTCCAGTTTACTGTTTTGTTTCTTTGAGAAAAAAAAAAAAAAATGTTGCACATTTTTTTTCGTGTGAGAGGGAGGTATTTGTTATGATTTCAATTTTAAGTAAAGTTTAATTAATTAATAGCCTACTTAATTAAAAATCCTAACCTTAATTAGTGAATTTTAAATCAAGTAAAATTAAAATTTCTAAACAATTTGTTTATTAAGATGGTTTTGTTTTGTCACCATATACCAGTATTCATAAAGGAAGTAAAATAATAATGAAGTGTTTAAAATTTATTAAGGTATATGTTGAATTACTATTGATGACTCATGGCTGACTCATTTTTATTTATTTTGTTTACTTGTTCTATATTTTGGCGCCAAACATCTAAAAGATCGTTATTCTGGCGATCGTGTTGCCATCTTTGTGTAAGGTAACTATACATATGTGTTCAAGTAATTAAAATAAATTGTACAACAATTTTCTTTTAAATTTTAAATTTATGAAAATACGTTTTGTGAGAGCTGACATCATTCAGAGGGCTGGTAATAAATTTTTAGAGCTGACAATAAGAGTTTCATAAAAATGTTTGTTTTGAAATTGGTAATTTTCCTTAAAAAAAATTAAGTGGTTGTAATTACAGTTAAGTTTTTTTTTCTTTCACTATAATTATCTTTTCTGGAATTCTCTAACCTTCTTTCTAATTTTTAATAACATCCAATAACTACGTGCATCGATACCAATACTTCGATTCAATATATCAAAGAAGAAAACAACGACGGCGCAAGGATATGGAGATCGGCATCCAAGCATTTTCAAATTTTTAAAATCAAAAATCGAATTTCTACAATAGTTACAACGATAAAAACAACTTTCACATTTTTCATCTTCGTAAAAAATTAAGTTTCAACGCTCATCGATAATAAATCTACAAGTTTTCATTAATAATAATTGTATCTTCGACCGAACTACTTTATGAGCGGAAAGCGCCAGCCAAAGAAGTAAAAAGGTGACTTAAGCCGGAGGAAGCGTGGGTTGGGACACATTCTTGGCTGTTGGCGTCATCGACGGAAGTTTGTGCCCCGCGAGATTCCTTGCTAAAGATAAAGAAATGGCGCGCTCAAGAAATGAGTGTCGGTTGCTGGAATTCGTGAGGATGACGACCTGATGAAAAAGATCTCGATGGGGGCCCCCTCTCTTCAATCAACGATAAGTTTCTATCTTTCTCTCTTTCTTTTTTTAATTAATTTTTTTTTTTTTGTGCACAAGTGTTAGGTAAATTTCTTAAGAAAAAGTCAGCTCGGGGTAAGGGAAAATGGCATGTTTTAAAGTTATAGTGTCTTCATATTTTCATGATATTATCTAGTTTAATTGCCTAATGTAAAAGGTTTAAAAGTTAAATTAATAAATGTGATTTGTTATTAGTAAAAATGGCTCCTCTTCATTTATCCCACTTCGTGTGAATTTTATTTCAGCAGTTCTCTTTCAGGTTTCAATCTCTTTTTTTTATTTAGCCAAAAATTATTCGCACGTATGCCGAGAACCTGGTTGGTATATTGCGGTCACAACACTTTCTAAAACTAAGCATTTATTTTCTAAGTGTGAAATATGAAAATGATAGTTGGTTAAAAATTTAAATAGTAAATCTTTGAGTTAGGACAAAGTTAAGGGTATGATAGAGAGATACAACAAAATGCAGATTATTTTAAAGCAGGTTCTCGTCCAGCTGGATTATTTGCTACCAGTAGAAATATTTGGCGTTAACTACGCTATTATAGCAGTTATAATACACTTTGGATATTTGCTAGCGCGACGAGATGGTATAATTCGTGGTGTTAAGTACGCCACTCTGCAAACGATTATGTAAATGAAAGTATGGATAACGGTTTTCCGGTAACCTTAAATGAACAGTAAATATAGGTTGTGAGTATGTGTAAATCGCCATATAATGAAAAGTCGCCATTGGTGGCAGGCTATTCTATCTGTTCCGTAGCTTTTATTAACTTTACATGTACGCAAGTCGCCAAATAATGAAAAATCGCCATGGGTGGAAAATTCGCAAGGTGTCCAATATGTTTTACATTATTAAAAATACAGCTGAAACATATGTTCTTATTTAATTACGCTTTAGCTCCTAATTATTAGGTTGTAACGAAAGTTTCCCGCCACCGCAAACTTCGTCAGCACACAGTTCTCGTTGGCGTATTTGCTCATATTTTGTCAAACGATTTTTGGCATTTGAAAGAAAGAAGTTTACTTTATAACACTGTTATATCACTTTATATCATTTACTTCCAGTTGTGTTGCAAAAAGTCAGCTACATAATATCAACGAATTATGAGCACAGCTTTAAGTACTATTGGTGTATCATGTGACACTGTGCAGGTTTGGTACCGAAAGTTCAAAAACAGCTATCTAAGGAGTTAGAAGTTAGTATTTCAGGCAGATATGGCGGAAAACTTTCGTTACAACCTGGTAGTATAACCTTTGAATGGCAACATTAAATATCATTGTGTTTCTGAGGAGTACAAATAATTTTTCCAGCGATTATAAGCGGAGTCCGCACTCCAGGTGGAGTATAGCTCAGGACCCGTACAACACGGATTCCCATAACAAAATATCTTCCGTGTTATGAGGGGTAGGGGGTCTACTGTAGTGTGAAGTTTAAATTTGTATGTACCAATAAAGATGCAAGAACTAAGCAATGTGTAGCTTAGCTCAGTTACATTCTATCTGATTCAGTCTTCGGGTTTTCTGTGTTGAAATTATGTCCTTTTTACGAATAAGCCCGATTAGGGGCCGAATGCCTCATATGAAAAGCGAGCGTAGCGAGTCTGGGGGCCTTGGCCCCTAGTCCTTCAAAAAATAAGAAAATAAGTAGACACACAAAATTTTATGTTTACAAAATTGGTTAATTATATTTCGGAATTGTTGGCAACTATGGAAATCATGACCACACCTAACTTTCCTAACAGATTCGTTCATCACCGTACAGAAAACATTTCGTAGGTGTCGCCAATGGGCGGTATATTCAGAGAACTTCCGTGGATCCCGCCGTATGACGCTGGAGTTTCAACAGAGCGTTTCATGGCCGGCACCAATGGGTGGAAGTAGTGACGAAAGGGTTAATAAACAGGCATAATGGCTGGCTTTTCTACGCAACAAAAATTCTAAAGTAGCATCTTTTCATTCAGAATTGTTATTAAAACGTTTATCTTTTAAACTGTAAGTGATCGAAACATACTTCCAGTTAGAAAAGTTCGTCAAATAAAGAGTGCTTTTTAGATATGACAATATTTTAGAAGGACCTGAATACATTTAAAACATAAATTCGATTTTATACGGTCTCTGATTTCCTATCGCTTGCATTTAGAAAAATGATGATAAAAACATATATAGAGAGAACAACATATAACCGCTTGACAGTGTAAGTATCTAAACTTTTTCAAACTGCAAATGGCTATCAAAATTACTATGAAACTTTTGTAGTTTTTAAACTACCATAAAATACAGGAAAAGCCCCACCCCCACTCAGTTTTCAAGTGAAGCTGGATTTATACTGTCGTTCCGTGCCGCTAAGACGCCGTTATAACGTCACTCAGAGAAGCAAAGCAGCGAGCATTGTTCTGACGTCACATTTATCTGGCATATGGCGTGATTTCATTATTTAAACCATTATTGTCATCTGTTGACAATCACAATGAAAGTTTTTATTAACACGGAGGAAGGAAATTTTTACAAAGAGGGTATGAGTGGCAATCGAACCCACGACCGTAAGCTTTTCTGCTGCAAGTGTATGGCCAGAATGAATCCACTTTAAGAGCGCGTTTATTCGGTATTTTAGGAGCAAACTAAATGCTCGAGAAAAGTAGGGGGGACATTTATTAGAGGTGGGTATTTTTGCATTATTTTAAGATAATTATGTTAGTAACAAACACATAACTATATTAATATTAAAAAGTTTGCTCGAATACTAATAGAAAAGCCACGTTTAATTTTTCTCTTTTTCTTTAGTATTTATGTTTTTTATATTTTCTTGTCTTGTTCATATTAGTTTAACTATCTGTGTTTTAAAATCAATATTACATATAAAATACATTTAGACTTCGTATTTTGTAAATCAAAGAAAGAAAATGTATGTGATTGCAAACAATACAAGATAGCACAAGTGAGAAGTAGTTGCATTTAAGTGAATAAGTTTGCTATGACCATTCGATAAAAAAGGATTATTATTAAATTTAATTAAATTTAAAATAATTCCAACCGAGGCTAATCGATATAAACAATTTCCTCACACTTTCTAACAACACATTTCAATCCAATTTCGTTTTGCAGTGAGTAATTCAACAAGTTCTCTTAATTGTTTGTCCGAATGTGGAAACCACCTACTCAAGTAACAAAATTGCAAAACACAATTACTCCCCTGAATATTTACTTACGGTTCAAATCAATCCGAACTGATTCCTGGAGTGGCGTAGTTAAATTTGTATTAGACGCTTGGCACGTGAGTTCCACCAACAAATCTGATCTCCGCAGTTCCAGAATGACAAGCTCGTTTCTAACGTAACGTTGGGAAGCTCGATAGAATGTGTCATCCAGGAGCGATTTATCTCGCCACCACGTAACAGAAGGGGATGGGTCACCTATTTTATGCATAGGGTAAAAAAATGGGAATAGAATAAGGAAGAAGATTATATCAGGCATATATGTTACATTTGATGTGTTAATTTTTTTTTGGTTGCATCATAAAATATTTTCCTATTACCTATGATTTTATATTTATGATTATATCTTCAGTAGGTATCACCATCATCAGATACAGGTGCATGTTTAAATACAAAAACTAAGTGTTCAAAATATTTCTGGCACTTTAGTCACTTTTGTTTTCTTTTTAAGATATTACAGAATTCTTTAAAAAATGCCGTCATTTTAACCTTCCCTTTTTATAGAAAAACATCATGGTATCTCCATCATCAGATATAGGTACATGTTTAAACACAAAAACTAAGTGTTCAAAATATTTCTGGTACTTTAGTCACTTTTGTTTTCTTTATAAGATATTACAGAATTCTTAAAAAAACAATCATTTTAACCTTCCCTTTTTATAGAAAAATATCATGGTATCTCCATCATCAGATATAGGTACATGTTTACATAGAAAAACTAAGTGTTAAAAATATTTCTGGTATTTCCGCTACTTTTGTTTTCTTTTTAAGATATTAGAGAATTCTTTAAAAAAAACATAATTTTAACCTTCCCTTTTTATAGAAAAACGTCATTATTTAACTATTAACACCTTTAAAAAACGTATATTTTATTTCCACGAATAATCATCAGTACGTAGCACAGGCACATGCTAAAAATTCAGAAATCTTTTTCCGATAACATCATTCTGGATATGTAATATTTACAACTAAAGTAATGGGATCTTATTTATTTCTCGCCGGCAAGATCTTATTTGGAGAAGTGTGATGGAGCATTATTGATTACCAATAACGGTCTTAAGGGGATATTTAAAGATATACATAGTGATTTCATAGTTTATGTTTTAGTTAAGAATCAGATGTGAAATCCTAGATTGATTGGTCGATTCGTTTGTTGCGGTTTTGTAGCAGAAGGTCCAAAAAGGACATACTGCACCAGACTAAGTGTCAGCTTTTAATTATTAAATACATGTGTCTAATTATTATAAAAGTTACGAATTGGTTGCAAATTCAGTGCAGACATGTCATAATAAAAGCATTTATTTTAGTATATAAAGAATAAGTTAATGAAATCGAATCTTAACTTTGCTGAAATAAATGTGTTTTATGACTAGTAATGCCTAATAATATGTACTAAATATTTATCATCATATTATCAGATAAATGGTGATAATAAGGCTTAAATTCGAAATTAGTTTATTTCAACATTATTGAAGCTAAACAAAATAAATTGGATATATTTATCTACAGTTCATTACTAGTTCGTTGCCAGTTGCCAGTCCAGGGACAATGACATATATTTGCAATTTGTTAGTTCAAATTCTCCTGACTGGAGGTTGAAGTTGTACAGCTTTCATGGCATGAATTTACAATAGACGCATACTATTAAAATTCTGTGGTTGACGGAAATTTTAGGTCGGTTTTTATATTTGAATGTGTTTTAATTATAAAAACAAGATACAGGCGATAAAGATGCTGCAGCTTTGTAACCTTAGGAAATTGACAAAAGCTAGTTGGATTGCTAAAATATTTTACACCGATAATTATTGAATTATTCTGTGCTAAATATAATTTCTCCAACTAAGAAAATGCAGAGC
This sequence comes from Cheiracanthium punctorium, assembly GCA_038373885.1. Taxonomy (NCBI): domain Eukaryota; kingdom Metazoa; phylum Arthropoda; class Arachnida; order Araneae; family Cheiracanthiidae; genus Cheiracanthium; species Cheiracanthium punctorium. The sequence goes on along the minus strand of JAWZYV010014086.1, from coordinate 1,541,980 downwards.
TACGTTGTCTATAGCTATTGCTGGGCATATAGAAGCTCAATGAATCATCTCCAAATACACAATGACAATCTTCAGTACTCTAGTTTTTATTTTATATCTATTTTTAACTGAAAATAATGAATAAATGTGTTTAAAAAAATCTAAAATTTCTCAGAGCACTGTAACCTAGCTTTACATTGCATTAAAGAAATGAGCTAGTGTGAACAGCTTTAGAAATATATTAAATAATATTAAAATCAAACATGCCTGATTTATTGACTGGTTGAACTATTTTGCAGCACTTTCCATTTTTCCAATTGATTTCTACTTCTGAATAATATTGGTGTTTCGATTCTGCCGTTTTTAGTATTTTTACTGAATTTTTAAGTTTTTTAGGCACATTACTATAGTTTACGCTAATGTCTAGGTTACAATTTCAAAAATAATTCATATTTCACATTCTAATATTATTGCTGCTGAAACGTGTAAAATTTATGTATCAAAATAATTTATTTCTTCTTGTGAAATTAAGGGAAATACCAAGTTCAATAAAAAGAAAGTTAAAAAAAACAGACTAAAATGATTATTTTAGTAAACACTTTACGTTTATTTTGAAACATTATCTTCATACAAGTACATTAAAATATTAATGACTATTTCACAAAGCACATTTCAACACCAAATGGTTATACAGGGTATTCCAAAAAGTTGGTAACACACTTTAATTCTTTAGGTATTAGAAATAAATGGCCAATGTTAATTAAAAGGTTGTTTAAAATAAGGTAGGAAAAAATGACGTTGTTAAGAAAAACTGTTCAAATTAAGTTAGGAAAAATTACTTTGCTAAGAAAATATTGTTCAAAATAAGGTAGGAGTTATCAAAATAAGGTAGAGTTTCTTAAAATGTTTTTTAAGAAAAAGTTGTTCAAAATAAGATAGGAAAATGACTTAAGAAAAAAATACTCTAGCTAATTTTCAAAAAGTTAGAATTTTTAAATGAGTGCACTACCTCCGAACGACAAAAAAAAATCCTAGTTAGGGTCCCATACAATAATGAGGTGATGTACAAATTTTCAGCCTTTCATAATAAAATATCTCAGAGATATCTTTCAATAAATGTAGTATGGGGCTGTACATAAATTAGAGCGTAAACAGTCATTGCAAGAGTGTAAACATTCTTTTTTTATAATTTTTGTATGATCCCTGAAATGAGATTATTCTATTTGATTTTTTTTCCCTTTAAGAACCATGGGTAACTGGTTTAACTCAGCGTTACATTTATCTTCATGAGGCACTTTTTAGGATATAAATCTCAAATCGTGTATGTATCTTTTAGTAAAAGGGTCGTATACTAATTAAAAAAGTGTAATTTTTTGAAAATTAATGAGAGAAGATTTTTTATTTTTTAATCTTTTCTCCGACCTCATTTTGAGCATTTTTTCAATATACATTTCCTATAGTATATCTCTAATAGATTAAGAATTAAATCCCGTTACCAACTTTTAGGAACACCCGGTGTAATGCACAAATTCATTATTAAAAGTTTCAAAACAGTTTCATTAAAGCATAGATATGAGTTCTTAAAGTATCGTTAATACCACTAATTTCGTTAAATATATTAGCTAAGTGATACCCTCATCAAACTAACCTCCTTCGGCTTCACACAAAAGAGAAAGATAAGCTCCTTCATCAAAAGGTCCTATTACACCCTTTAATCTGTCTCCGTTCTCGTCCATAATTTGAATACTATGAGGAGGAACTGGAAGAAATATAAATTGCGTTACGTAATGTTATTGGACATGCAGTATAGAAGCACGGATAATGCATCAAAATAGGAATTCATTACTGTACTTAGTGCTAAAATTATAAATTTTGCAATTTTAATGGATATACTATAATCTAATAAAATATTAAAATGGTGTTGAGTATTAAGTTTTTTATTAAGAGTATATTCAGCTTGTAAAAGACGGATTAACGTAGGATTAAAATTTAACTACGCAGAAAATTATTCAGTGTATTCAATATACACGCTTAATAGTCCTTTTATATTTGATATTTTTAATATGTTACATCCTCATAAGTATCATTTCATAGGGAAATGGAACAGTACACTACATAATTTAAGGCATTAAGTTTAACAGCTTAATTTAACACAGGTTATATAATAGAAATTAGATTCAGGCTTACATTAACTTATCTCAAGCACATGAATGATGACATCATTAATATTTGGATACATTTTGTTTCAATCATTGTTTTTTATGGCGCTGATTGAGCAACAACTTGCGTTATTTTTTTTATTCAGTGCACTGTTACTATGGGTAGTCAATATTTCCCCATATAAAGGTTCTTAATCAACTGCAATCATTCTATGGAGAAACGTCGAACCATTATTAAGTGCTTAAACTGATCAGTGGAATCAAATCATGAAGAGAATTTCCTCCATATAAAGAATGCAGCTAATTTATCTCTATTGTATGGTGAAAAGTTGAACTAATTATATTAACGGTGTACATAATATAAAATTCACTATATGTCTATTGATTCAATCAAATATTTTAGAAATTCAGATTTAGGAAAAATCAGTAAAGTATGTGCTACAGCATTCAGCTTCTTTACAACACATAATAATATATAAAATCATTAGAAAGCAACAATTATACTCAATAAATGTTACCCTTCACTTCTTAGTGTTAGAACAAATAATAGTGAGATAATTAATCTAAATTTAAAACGTAAGTTTGATCCAAAATGAACTGTAATCTTTACATTGAAATATAAGTGACAACATTAAACGCATTGATGCTAACATAATATTTTCAACAAAAGTACCAGTGTTAAAAAATACACTAAAATGGTCATTCATTAGTTAAATGTGACAATTGAGTATTTTAATAAAGTTAAGGCAAATCATAGTGTAATTTTATATTACATGAAAATATTCGCCTTTAAAATCCCTCCATTATACAGGGCGGTTATAATTAAGCTTCCCATAGAACAGAGTTATACATCTAAAACGTGTGAACGGCTTGGAAGGAAATTTTGTTTATACACTATACATAAGATGCGCTACAGAAATTTTGAAAAAAATAGTTCAAAAATGTCCACTAAGTGGTGTTTGGCATGGTAAAAAAGAAATTTGACAAAAAAAAATGTATAAATCAAAATCTGCAAAAAAAATCAACGCTTATTCAGTATCTTTTGAGAATTTATTACCTAATAAGTATCATATTTTGAGTTGGTTTCGTTATGCAAAGCACCATTTAGTGGATATTGTGGAACTAAACTTCTTAAAAAACTTCCTTGTCCCTGCTCAGTCTATATTCCAAATTTGAGGGTAACTGATACGTGTAAGCTGCAGAATGCTACTTATAGGGGAAGTTTAATTGCGACCACCCTATAAATTATTAGTTGTAATTTTGAATAATACTTCCAATAAAATTAATAAGTTAAAAATTAGCATGTGCCGATGGCTATGCTATTCAGAGATGTACTATGCACTTTAAGAACTGAAATCATAAGTTCTTTCGCATGAAAATAAGAACGCTTCTGAATAAAACTGGTATAACAAAAATTACGAATTTATCACTATGCTGATCCTTTGGAAATTAAAATTTTTTAAAGGACTAGAAAATAGTCCATTATAGAACCCCTAGTATACTAACTTTAAAGAATACGCAACGTGTTCTAAATATTTTACGAGTAAACATCATAGATCGATGATCAGGAAAGTTTATTGATGCAAACGTGGTTTATTATGGCCGCAATAGGGTAATAACATAGCGTGTTCTGATAGTCCAACAGATAAAGCAAACTCAGTTGAAAGACTGAAGTGTTTTAGAACACAATGTGTATCGCATCACATGAACTCTTATTTTTGCTAAGTATTCCTCGGGTAATTTTACCTATCGATAAGTCTCTTCGCGTGCTACTTACTTGCTTGATATTTCTTGCTATAAATAATAAATCGAATGTCCTTTGAACATAACGTGCTTCTAAGAAGAGGACCAGATACTCAGAGAGTGCAGCTCATGTAAATCGTGGCAGTATTTGTAATTTAGAAAAAAGAAAATGATTTTATCCTCCAAGCAGTACAATCTTTTTCAAAAGACGTCCAAAATATATACAGCCTGCGTTTTCAAGTATACAACTATTTTAGTTGTTCATTTGCTGTTTGTTTTATTTCTTCCTTGAACTGCAAACTAATGAGATATTTTTCATTTATTATTTTAAATAACACACTATGCTGCTTAATATATTTATATTACCTAGATCAGTGGCGGCTTGTGACTCGTTTCAGTGGTAGGGCCCGAAAAAAATATTGCCAATTAAAATCGCGAAAATATTTATACATATAGAACAACCTATCCCCACGTTCACACAGCGTAAGTATTTAAAATTTCTCAAATGACAAATAATTATCGAATTTACTATACAACTTTTGCTAGTTTTTATGTAGTTATGTTAAATTGAAAAGTTTACTTATTACTAAACAAAAAGCCACATTTAAATATTTAATATTTATGTTCTTTATAGTTGCCTGTTCATAATTTTTAGATGATTTAATTATTTTAAAATAAATAACATATATAAAAAATACATTCATACATCGCTTTTCGTAAATGAAGAAAACAAAACAGAAAAATATCTGACTGCACTGCAAAAATACGATCACGCAAATAAAAAATGATTTCCTCCTAAGCGTAAAATTTCGCCAATAGCTACCGATTGCCGAAATTTCCCCGTACGGTCGTGTAGATCACCGTGCGAGGGCCCGAACATCTGGGCCCAGAAGGCAGCGCCAAATAAGCCGTTTGGAAGCCAAGTTAATGCCGCGTCAGTATGGCTTTGTGCTCAATGCTAAATATGTCAACCCGGTGAACGGAGAAGAGACGCCCCAATCAGGACAGGCCAGACCGTGGCCCAAGCATGGTTAAATAAGGGGAAAATCGCATAACTATCGCTTTTTTAAGTGCGTTTTTTAATGGATAGTATTAAAATAGAGTAAAGCGCGTGCATTTTTTTTAATGAAGGTAAATTATTGAAAGAACTGCCTTACACAATAGGAAGATACTTTGATTTAGACGGTGCTTAGTCGGTGGGGCCAGGCCCCTCTGGCCCTTAATGACGAGCCGCCACTGACCTAGATTGTGGTTGTTGAATAATGATATTAGTACTGAAATCCACGGGAAATAAGGTCCTAAACTCTCTTTTGACATATACTGTTTTTATCTAAAAAAAGCATATTTATAAAATTCTTGCTTTAAAACTTAACAATCACGAATACCTAAAAATCAATCTGTTTCAAAATAATATGAATATAGTCCTTGAAGGAGGCTAGGGCTAAAAAAAGGGGGAGAGTTACCATCTTTCATGGAAGAAAAAAAATATTCTACCTGTAAAAAAATTACTTTAAAATGTGAGAATTATGACTCCTATGTTTAGGCACAGATTGTTTGTAACCAATAACTTGTTGAAAAACTATTTGGTTTTATTTTACGTAAAAAAAGGCCCAATTAGTATTTTGGCTAACCCATTACGTCATCCAGGTACGGTCTGCAGAAATCAGTGTTCTATATTGAAAGATTTGGTGACTTTTGCCATGCTCATTCGTTGTTGCATAGAAAAACAGCTGGCTTTCTACCAGTTTTTGTAATTTTTGCATTTCGTACTACACTGAACGTCTTTAGAATGTGTAGTGTACATAAATTGTAGAACGGAGTGTGGAGTAGGCCTTCTATCCGTGTGGTGGTCGTACATACAAAAAATAAAATTGAAGAAAGCACTCCTGGGAACTAATATAAAACGTATCGCTGAATATTCGAAAAATCTTATTCTGAACCAGAGCAATCATCTTTCAGAATATGACGTCCGGGCACGTTCAGAGAACGAGTGTGTGCCGTCTGGAGCAAAATTCCTTACGCCAGAGATGTTTGAGGTTTGAGATTACAATATAAGGTTTTTAACACTAGAACCGCGGTGTTTCAGATGTACCTAAAACCGCGGGCTGGATCAAATTGATCCAACTTGTAGAATTCACGTTGCAATGCAACAATAATGTTATATTTCATCGGTAAGGACATTAGTTCGATCTTAACACTCGTATTCAGTTAAATATTACATTAAAAGTACAAAAATATTGTTGCTATAATTCTTATTAGAACAGAGTCGCTTGAGATAGGTATACTTAAAACCGCGGTATGGGTCAAATTGACCCGACTTGTAAAATTCACGTTGGAATGAAAATTACATAATGATATGCTATTATACCATTTATTATGTCATTACCGTTCATTTTATGAATGATAATGACATTTGTTTATTTTGAACTTCGAATTCCAGACTCGTGGGAAGTTTTGGGTCAAAATGACCCATTCCGCGATATCAGGTATGCATATTAAAAACAAAAAAACAGATAAAAGTTACGAGATTAAATTTTTTGCAGCTAATTAATAACACAAAGTTAGGAAAAGTCACGATTAAAAAAAAAATTCAGTTCGTAACTTTTTGAAAAAAACGGATTCAAATCTGGTTTTGGGTCAAAATGACCCATCCCGCAGTTCTAGTGTTAATCCTAAACTCATTTTCAAAAATAAAATCATCTGAATTTCAGCGTTTCATATATATACATATATATATATATATATATATATATATATATATATATATATATATATTTCCACATCCAACGATAAAATGGTAGTTGAATAAGTCTTTAAAAGGTCTTTACTTGGAAGTTCCTCTCTGAATTGAATCTGCCTCACTTGATACCTAAGACCACTCCGATTAATCCATGAAATCCGTCTTAAAAAATCAGATGGAGCATCAATATTTCATCTCCTTAATACATCCTACCTACGCATACAATAAAAATTGATAGATTTTATATTAATATGTTGCAAGTGAGTATAATTCGCCGTACTGTCACTCAAAAGTATGGCAAAGTTTTAAATCATTATCAATGTTTTAATACAATAAAAATTGATCGTTCTACGCATACAATAAAAATTGATCGTTCTACGCATACAATAAAAATTGATCGTTCGAAGTTTATATTATTATGTTGCAAGTGAGTATAATTCGCCATACTGCCACTCAAATATATGACAAAGTTAAATCATTCATTTTAAATTTTGAAATATTAAAACATATTTTTACTTCTGAAAAATGTTCCCTAAATCCTGTGGTAGAGTACAACAGATAAGAAATTGAATAACATTAATTTTCATCTTTGTAAATAAAAATGATTTAAAAAACACTAAGTTTAACGGAACATACTTAGAATATTCAGTTTTACAATTCTTGTAACAGTTCTTGATCTACGAAATTCTATATTACACCGATAGACACCACCATCTTTCACTGCGATAGAGTCCAGCCGGAATGTTGGGGGTGTTATGGAAACATCTATGTAGGCTCTTTCTGAATATTCGGGAATAGGAAATTGTTTTGGATTATTCCTCGTGCCTTTTCTAAAATCTATCGTATATATTGGCACAGTTTCTTGGTCCCTATACCACAGCATCAATGTTACATCACTATCGTCTGGAAGTGTGTAATTACAAGGCAAGTAGGCTTGACCACCAACAACAGCTTGATACTCTGGTATTGGTAAAGGCACTGAAAAACGAAGACAAAAATGAAATCAGAATATAAATGATGCTGAAAATACCGTAAATTATACCACTTTTTAACCGAATTAGTAGAAAAAATATGAATTTTTCGTTTTCTTTTCTTTTTATGAGTGTTCCATGATTGTTTTTACTACATAGACCGATTTCGATGCTCCTTTTTTATTGGAAGAGGAAAGCCTTAGAGCTGGTCTCATTTTAATTTGGTTAATTTCGTACGATATGATCAAAGAAAAATTACGAAACTCTAGCACATAAATGATACTTTTAAGGCTATTGAGCTACCGTAATGATGTTATGTTTTGGTAATTTAATGGTGTTTTTTTAAATTAAATCATGCTTGTTACACACTATAATTAAACTCACAAACTATGCATAGTGCATGTCCTGGTCTAATAAAACAATCAGTTTTTTGCTCAATTTCCATTACTAAATTCAGCTGTAACGTTCAATACTAATGTATCTCAGCTAAAAGTACTCGAATTAATGCTAAAACGCTTTATTTTAGCATAATTTCTATATATTTGATCGACATCTAGTAGAACATTATAGCGGTAAATTATATTTTTGAATTATAACAAATAATAAAACTCTGTTTAAGAGTAGCTGTGGTTGCCTTTCACAAGTTCATTTATTGTTGCCAGCATGATGTTTGGTGATATTATGCTAGAAGTTCAATTCATGCTCAATTCAAAGTTGTAGCGAAATGGTAAAACAATCTAACAAACTCTGTGACTAACAGGACTCTTCGAGACAATGAAAAAATATGGTAGCAGAAAAAAACAGAAGCGCTTGTGTAACTAACTACATAAAAGACTGATCACTGTCTTGAAAGAAATAAATGTCTTAAGAAAAAAGTAAACAATGGAACGATCATTGTACAAAAGGTTAAAAACTGGTGTTGAAGAGATTTATTACTGTTTGGCTGTTTAAATCAGTAAAATGTACACATGATAGTTTTTCGGAAAGTAAAGATACAAAGCGTACAGATAATGTCCATAATGCTTAAGTAGGCGGAATTCACTATGGATATTCCCTTGATGCTCGCCTTTTGCATGAAGTAAACCAGCGTTTCTCAACCTGTGGGGCGCAACCCCCAAGGGGGACGCAGAGCGTTTGCAGGGGGGGCGCGAGAAAAACCAAAGAGAAGTAGTGATGCATGCTTTTAAGAAAATCATCTTATTAATTCTCATTTTTACTCAAAAATATGTCCATTTTCGCTTAAAATGTTCATTCAAACTATGCTGATAACATTATTTTGTAGAAAATTCGACTAAATGTTCATTGTTAAAGATTAAAAACCGAATGTATGCTGAAAAATCTGAGGGGGGGGGGCACCGTAAGTTAGACTTTGTTGTGTGGCGCGACGCTACAAACGGTTGAGAACAACTGAAGTAAACTATGGCGGTAAACAGTACACATTTGGCTGTATTCTGATTGACGCTGGCATTATAAAGACGTATGCTTCTCAAACATGACTCAACGCAAAAATAACAATTCACCTAAATATAAAAGCGAAAGTTCAAGCTAACAGTGCGTGTTGCCAATGGATTCACAGAATTTTTTTCCTTTTCTGCTTTAGGTGAAGTACCTTTACTATCCGAAATCCTCACGTCAGTTGTCATAATTCGTGAAACAGTGGCAACTTATTTTTGCTTAAATTTTTGCACGTAAAGTTTTATTTCATATATTTTGTGTAATTTCTGCTACGTGTAAAATATATTTAAATTTTCTGCATCAATTTTTTAAAACTACTTATAAAAGCCTTACTAAAATACTTTGACCTTACATTTTTGTAAATAAATTTAGATATTGCTGAAGTTAAAGCTATTCCAACTTCATTTTTGTGATTTCAAAAATACAAAATCATTATGATAATATTATATATTTTAAATTAAGCACTTAAAAATGTACATTACTTTAAATTATCTATTTTTTACTAAAAATATTTATGAATTAATATGATATATTTATCCAAGCAGATTCCAGTATCGTACGCTACAATCTACAAAAATACTTACCTTTTGGCGGTTTTTCTGGTTTTATTCTTCTTGTAGAATTGTAGTTCCTTATTCTATTTTCTGCAAAGAGATAAGAAATTGATAGTTTCAAAAATAATTTCTCAAAAATTAAGTAAAGGAAGGATACAGAACAGTACAAAAGAAGTAGTATTGCTGAAAAATTTTAAAAATACAAAGAAATAATACTAAACACATTTTCCACACAAGAACAAATTCACCTGTATAATATAAATTTATCAAAAATAGAAATCGACTGCATATTTTTAAGCAATTTCCAAGCATATAGCCTACCATTGCATTTATTTTCTTATATGCAAAGTTTTTAGTTTACAGAAAATTTTTACTACTTAATAGAATTATTTTAACATGTATTATTATTCTTGTAATACTAATAAGCACGATTTTAACCATATTAGAAATAAAACAATTGTTACAAGACCTTCTATTTTAAATTTAAATTACGCACTTTGGAATAAGAAGAATCTGATAGCAGGAAATTGCATGCATAAAGGAGCAAAATAAATTTATTTTTCAAAGGGAATCAAAAGGCAGATTAAATTGTTTATGATATACTGTACATCGTGATAAAAATTCACTTTTCGTTTATGAAAATAAACAATAAAATGTTCATCGTAAATTCTCTTGAAAAACTGTAAATACATGCTGTGATAAATTATTCAAGGCTTTATTTCTGATATTCCAAAAAAACTATAAATCTCACAAAATACTTTGTGAAAAATCTTATCTTTTTTTGTGTCTCCGAAGGTTTTGCTTAGCAAAATAAAAAATAAAAAATATGGTATATCATGAATATTTCTTATGGGCTGGTTGCCATTTCACGTGGAGCGTAAAATAAAGGCTGAGATACCCAAGAAAGTAGACACATTCTGCGCTAAACTATTGTTAGCGAGTGTATATTGCAGTTTATGGGATAACCTCTAAAGGGACAATTTTGACATAACTGGTAGTAAAAAACGTAATAAAGCTCTCAATTTCTGCACTTCCCAAAACTGAAACTAAGCAATATATTTTCAGCTGTTTCATGGTGAAAACTTCTTTTATTATTTTCTATATCGTAAATGGCGGCTAATCATGTGTTTCGGATAATAATAAATGAAAGGCGTAACTTACAGCGAGCCTTTGGAATCTTGTATAGAAATAAATATCTAAGAAAATCAAGCCACACAAAATGTACACAATTATCCTTCGATTTAAAAAACTGCATTAGTATCGTGCATTAACTTTAAAAAAGGCTCAAATACTCGTATACCAATTTCCAAAAATTTTAGTTAGATATTTTCATAGAATTTTATATCATATTAGGTAAGACTTTCTACATATTTCATTATACACCTTTCTTTTGACGTCGTTTTAATGTAATATTTGACGATGTAAAAATGATTGAAAGAGACATGGTAGAAGCGTTTAAAGCTGAAAATACTTGGGAAATTTGAATAAAGTATCTGTATGTGTAAAACAAAGGTAATGAAACAAACTTTACGCGCTCTAATGAAAAGTGATTAATTGTAATCTTATAGTGTTTAATTCTTTCTACAGGATTATTAGAACTAGCTTTTAATTTAAAATAGCTTATTCTTTTTTAAAGACTGTAAGTCGCCAAAGTTTTCAAATTTTTAGAAAAGTCAATGGATTTAACAATATTTTACATTTGTAATAAAGTTTATTTAAAAGGTGCAATGAGAAAGAGTGTTTCTATATTATTCCTGTATATGGAGCCTCCTTTGAATTTACATCAGTTTATGGATAATTTCACATATGTAAGTTATACTAAAACGATTTGTATAATTGTTGCTTTTCAACTTACTCATCTTTATATTCTTGTTGCAGTAGAATTTGTTTTCCAGAAACAATTGTTTTAAATCACAAGATGTGTGCTGTGTTTTGACAAAGCTACGCAAGGGTATCTGCCAAAAAATTAAGTTACGAACTAAGTCAACGGCATATCTTTTTTATGAATAGTATCCATTAACAACATGGGTTATAACTTAAATACGTAAAAAAAAAACTCTTAAAATTGCAGCATAAGGCAGATGTACAGTTTACAAAAGATATACCTTTTTCCTTTTTTACGGTAAAACTACCGTAATTCTACTGTATTTGATCCCTAAAAATTCGGAAAATTTCTGACGCTTCTATTCTGAACGGCATTTATACCCTAAAATAACGGAATTTTTCATACTATGTGGAAGCTATACCGTTAATGTACGCCAATGTTCCTATGCTCATGAGCAGTATTTGGAATGTATAAGAGCTTCGCGTAGTCAGGATTTTGTTTCAGGGATGAGTGTGTGTGTGTGTGGGGGGGGGGGGGGAGTCATGAAGTAAAACTAAAAAAAAATTCTGGATGAAATGGAACTCAGGGAAATTCGAAATTGATAAATAATTCGGTTCCATAAAGGGTATTTCAAATCTTATATCAAATGTTGGATTGGCTTAGTAATTTCCGTTTTTTTTTTTTTTTTTTTTTTTTTAAATATTGAACGAAAAACACAGTGAAGGGATAATTTAAAGATATTTTTAGTAGTTAATGTGCTTGTTTTAATTTATTTTTGAATGTTTGCCAGCATAATTTAAAAATTCGAAACCGATTATTCAAGTAGCTTAATATTAATTTTTAAATATGCATTTGTTAAAATTGAAATTCATTTCTTGCCAGTCCAAATATTTGATTGTGCTAATAATAACTAAGCAACACTTTGTTACGAATTTCAAATTGTAAATTTCATGAAAGTCATATCCTCCACCCAAGTCTCATTATGAAACTAAAATAACCTCCACTTCAACGTTTAGTCATGCGGAGATAGTCGAATGACGTCTAGTGGATAAGAGCAGTAGCAGTCTCTCCATCCGTACTTCGAGGGTTAGCAAAATGAGAATTCTTAAATATAAATGTGTATAAATTTATCGCAAAATAATGTGTCATAATGCTAGTCAATTACATAGTGACTAGCTAGTTTTCAGTTCAAACCGCCATTTTGCTGTATATTTTACGGCATACATACTATAAAATATTTTACGGTATACATACTATAAAATATTTTACGGTACATATACCATAAATGAAATTTACGGTATATATACTTTCCCCACTGGTGTTAGAATATACATTCCGTTATTTGGGGCTGAATGCTTCTGCAGTGTAGGTCAATCTGCGATGCTAATGTTAACGTTTAAAAGTAACTGATAAAAGTTAGTAGATGCTTACTTTTAAATACGCAAAACGGTACATGTAAAACATTCATCAAACAACAAACATAGGCAAAAATTTAACATCTACAATAGTATGACAAAAAAGCACCGTACTTTTTCATTGTTATGACCGGCTAAAGCTGGGTTTCGCTTTTCTAAGTAAAATGTAATATTTAACATGTTATTTTATATCTTTCGCTCGCGTATCGCGCTCATAGATTTATAAATTATATATATCGTTATTTATTGATATTTTTTAAATTCCTAATTTTTTTTTAAATTACTAAAATAATTGGCCAGAAATAACGGCATTTTGCCAATTTTTAAAACTGTGAGCGCAATAGGAAGATATTGAAAGATTTGTTTGGTACTAGAAAAGATAAGTGCATCTTTTGCGGAGTTTAGCGATTAAAGAGGGCGTTTTTCTAACCACTCTAATCTACGATTAGAATCTACGCAGAAATAAGTCTTTTCTGGACTTGTGAACCAGCTTCATGTAAAAAATATATGATTGTAATAGATATTACATTTTATTTATTTAACTCTATAAGTCATAGCATATTTTGTTGTGTTAGGTAGGGGATAATGAACATTGATTTAGGTGAAAACATTTTAGTAGTCTGATTCACTTGACATTTCTAGTATTATATTAGAAATAAAAGAATAATTAAGTGATTATTCGCTTATAAACGATGACATAATAAGACTAATTAATTGCTTAAAATGTTTGTTAAAATTGTATAAAATCACAGTTTTTAAATTTCAGAAACACCAATTAAATATAGCGTAAATATTATTTAATTATATCAATAGAAAAGATCAACTATATATAGAGTTAATATTATTTAATTATATCAAGAGAGCATAGCTATCTAACCTTTCTGACTTTTACATAATAAAAGAGATATAAGAAAGATTTACCAGAAATGTTTAAATATATTCGTAAAGATTCACGTATTTTCAGATAAAAGAAAATACCCAGTGGTTACAAGAATTTTAAGAACATCCGGCAGATTTAATATCTCAAAGAATTCCACGTGACATTTCTTAACACAAAATAAAACATGAAAGATTTGTCTCCAGAAATTTCTCTTGTAATCGATCAGTCCTGTTGTCTGCGTTTTCCGTAACAACAACTAAAATGCAGATAAAGAAAGGTCGGTAACCAAAAAAGTTCTTGAACGAGAGGATCCTTGGTGAAGAATAAAAATGTGAATAGATTTCGTAAATTCATGAATGACTGGTCAATTGAATTTATTTTTGCAGAACTAAAGCATTTACTTCATTTTTGCACTAAGTTCAAACTGGAAGGAAACTGAATTTTTCAATTTTTGCTTTGAAAAAATTGAAAGTAAAAGCAAAATGTAAAAATTTGCTTTTTGCTTACAATTTTTTGTTTGTGGAAAATTTTAAATTTTATCTTCTCGCATTTCTATTGAGTTACAGTATGATAAATACATTAATTAGTTTTATACAGACAAATTAGTTTTATTAGACAAATAAGATAAATACTTTAATTAGATTTTTTTTTCTTTTCTTTTGGATGTTTTGCATAAGAAAGCAGTTCCAAAAGTCAGATGCAAAATTATTGTTTCACTAAATTGCATAAATATTTAGTTAACTGAAATTGAGTTTTCCTTAATATAGACTGAAATATTTTACTAAAAGTATTATTTACAATAAGTGATTTAAAAAAAGCAACGTATAATAATTATTTGGGACCGGAATAGATTATCTTTTCGTTTATTTTTCGAATATCAACATTTCTCAATCTAGTCAAACCCGCTTAATGGAATGGCCAGTTGACACGAAAGTTAATTCGGATAAGTGGGATATTCCAATATCCAAGATCCCATTGACTAATTATTACTGTTTCATACATTGAAAATTGATTAAATTTATTACATTAAGTGGGATATTTCTTTTACTGTTATCCCATCAAGGGGGTTATACTGTTCTACAGAATATGCATTGCATGTGAGGTTTGCAGAGTAAATGCTGAATAAGAGAGAGTTTTCCAAAATGCATAAACCATAAGGGAGTATGGAGATAAAATGTTCTTTTCACAAATCTCTGGCTATCTCAAACATTTAAAGAGACAGCTATAAAATTTTCGCTGTAAACTGTAACACACATGAATACATAAAAATAAATTTCAGGACCAATATTCCCTTTTATACCCCCATCTAGATATGCAGTAAAAAATTCAGTTCGCTATAAAATTCTTGAACTGAAGTTTTATACTTATAAACCACAATTTAGGCTTAGCTACCTTGTCATTAAAACTTCGTTAAAATTATATTTCTTGAATCCGCTGTAAGAAAATGGTAATATTTTTAAGGGAAATTAAAATATCTGTAAGCATCCACCTTTAGTATTGTTCTTCTATCTCAATTTTTTTTATAGATTTTTCTGCATAGCTTCAATTAAAATAGTTGACACTTGTTTTAAGAAAAGAAACAAAAAGTTGAAAAAAAAACAATATTTACTTTATATTTTAGAACGTTTTATTTATTTTCTGTGATTTATGATCAACGGACAGCTATTTTACCGACACTTACTTTTCGGAAATTTCTGAAATGGCTCTAATGGATTTTGGCTTAGAACACATTGTCAACCTTTCTGAAGCCGTTACTCTTTTTTCTCTTTGAGTGAAGCGCAATAATTCTAAACTTTTTGACGTCCACTTTTAATATTTCGAGAAACATTTATCTTAGAGAATCTTAATGTCTCTACTTTTTTTAACTTACCGTTGTACATATTATGTATTCCTTCACTAAAACGCATATTCATGTACGAGAAACTCATACTTTGTCTGGTGCATGCACATAATTTTGCCATAAAAGAAAGTACAAGTGTTTTAAAAATTTCAAAGAGTCGTTTTAGTTCAGGGTTAGCTTTATTTCATAAAACGCTTGGAATATTTTAATGGAATTCGAAACCCATACCACTTATCCAAGTCCGATAACGATCGCATATTCGATACGATATATCGCATTTTTCAACATCACCGATCAGTAGAGGCCGAAAGTCTGGAGAACCTTCAAAAATAAATAATGTCAGTAGTTTAGGTGTACTTTAAATATTTTATTTTTCTCGAACTCATAATTTTGCACATCACCGGAAACAACTTAAGCACACGAACTGTTTATATAACGTATTTTTTCTGCTATAATGCTACAGATTACATTAAGAACTTGGAAAACTGAAAAAAAATCTTTAATACGATAATATAAAGTGGAATTTTCCAATTTTGTCTTGTACTTTTATACATGCGTTTTAAAAGTCAAATGAAGTTTAATGACGCCGGTTCAATAGTACGCCATGGATGGTGTTAAATGATAAGTGTATTAGAATAAAATGTGGACAGCTATATTCTTGTAATGAGATTACGTAAACGCTTATAGATTTTTTACATGTTATTGCTGTTGTTTTCAAGTTTAATAATTGAGAAGAACAGAGTGGAGCTAAAAAAAATAAATAAAAGGCCAATCATTTGAAAAGCATTCTGTAGATCAATGTAAAATTCCAATTTGAGAGAAACAATATTACAGGGTAACTAAATTATAAAGTTTGAAATGAACCACATCATATATTATGCATTTTTTAATTGGTAAAAAGGGACTTGTAATGCACTCAAATCTTACGATGCTGTTCGATATAAATTTGCGCTTTGTATTATTAATGTTTGCAAAACATAGGCAAATTCTTTTTTCGGAATTACAGTTTTTTATCCTGATTATCAAGTTATCAATATGTTATGTCATCATAATAATGAACATTAAATACAACATTAACATTAAATATAACGAGTTAAATATTAGCTTAGTTAGTAATAAAATTTTAAACACATTTTTTTGTTCTTATGTCTCTTTTTCTATAATGATAATATGATATTAATAGTGATTGTGGGGAGGAAGGTGGAACGCTATGTCGTATTTCGAATGTGAATATTTTGTCTAGCTGAACTTACTATAGCTATAACAATATTAATTTTGCATTAGTGTAATATTTTTAGGTCGGTATTTTATAAGAGAGAATTTTTCAAAATTCTTAACTTATGAGGCTCGTGGTTCATAATAGTCTTATCATTTATTTCATTTAAAGAAGGAAGATATCCTTTCAATTTTTTATGTAACTAGGGGCCAAGGCCACCACGCTCGCTACGCTCGCTTTTCGTATGAGGCATTCGGCCCCTAATAAAGCTTATTCGTAAAAAAAATAAAGACATAATTTCAACAGACAAAACCCGAAGATTGGATCAGATAGAATGTTACTGAGCTACACATTGCTTGGTTCTTGCATGTTCATTGGTACATAAAAATTTAAACTTCACACTACAGTAGACCCCCACCCCCTCATAACACGGAAGATATTTTGTTATGGGAATCCGTGTTGTACGGGTCCTGAGCTATACTCCACCTGGAGTGCGGACTCCGCTTATAATCGCTGGAAAAAATAATTGCACTCCTCAGAAACACAATGATATTTAATGTTGCCATTCAAATTTATATTAATTAAGAGCTAAAGCGTAATAAAATAAGAACATACGTTTCAGCTGTATTTTTAAAAATGTAAAACCTATTGGACACCTTGCGAATTTGCCACCCATTGCGATTTTTCATTATTTGGCGACTTGCGTACAAGTAAAGTTAATAAAAGCTACGGAACAGATAGAATAGCCTGCCACCAATGGCGACTTTTCATTATTTGGCGATTTACACATACTCACAAGCTATATTTACTGTTCATTTAAGGTTACCGGAAAACCGTTATCCATACTTTCATTTACATAATCGTTTGCAGATTGGCGTACTTAACACCACGAATTATACCATCTCGTCGCGCTAGCAAATATCCAAAGTGTACTATAACTGCTATAATGGCGTAGTTAACGCCAAATATTTCTACTGGTAGCAAATAATCCAGCTGGACCGAACCGGCTTTAAAATAATCTGCATTTTAATAATTTTTCATTTTCAAGATATTAGTTATTCTGTTTTGGTAAAACGAATAATCGCTAATTCTAAACTCCTGTTGTCTAAGCGAACTTACTATTTGAAAATTGTCAACTTTGTGTAACACATTTTGAGTTACTTAATTCATATAGTTTTTATTTTGGCGTAAAATGGGCGTAATTCTAACTCATTTTTGTAAATTTCACGCGACTCTAGATACTTGGAAACGCTTTGTTGCAAAGGAATGAATGATTTTATGCGAAATCTGGTAACTATTCTGTTTATTTTTTCAGTTTTTTAATAATATCTTCTAAAATAATTCGATTTTCGAAATTTAAGTCAGGTTCCTCGGAATTTTTCGAATCTGTGGGCACCTTAGTCGAAACTCAAATCCCCCACGGTTTAGGAGGAGATAGGCCAACAAGCTTTGACAGCGCCAGCGGCCTTTACTTTTTTTTAGAATAGAGAGAAACGTAAGACACACGAATATTTAAAAATCGTTTTCTATGCATTTTCAAATTTACCATCAAATTTACCATC
Organism: Cheiracanthium punctorium; assembly: GCA_038373885.1. Lineage (NCBI taxonomy): Eukaryota > Metazoa > Arthropoda > Arachnida > Araneae > Cheiracanthiidae > Cheiracanthium > Cheiracanthium punctorium. The sequence continues at coordinate 1,523,641 of JAWZYV010014086.1, read as the reverse complement.
CTCCTAAAATTCCTAAAAATCTGCAAATTATGTTACACAGTCCGAACAAACAGTTTTTAAAAGATAATTTTCTCCTCTATACGATGATGTAACTATTGTTTTCTTGCGAGTGCAATTACCGGCGTTATTATGTATTACGCAAGAAAAATCGCTAAAAATCAGACAAAACATAAAATAAAACATTTTCTAATTCGAATTTCGAAAAAATCGCTTCGAGGTGTGTCGAGACCCGTCTTGGAGAATTTCCGTACAAAATTTGGTAGGTCTACGATCACCCGTTTCGGAGCTACGCGAAGCGCAGACAGACAGAGAGGCAAACTAACGTACTGTTTACACATTGTTTTTTTTATATAGATGAAAACCAGCTCCAAAAACAGTAATATTGCTAATTTCATAAGGCTGCATTCAAAATTGCTGAAAGAAATGCACGTGTGTGAAGGCCAATTTGCACTGTACAACAATGTGCAGGAAGACTATGACGATACATTTTTATAAAAATAAAATTGTTCCATAGGTTTGTTGCACTATTATTGTACAGATGTTGCACACAAGAGAACGTAAGTGTGCTATAATTTTTCAGCAATTTTTTTTATTAATTTTGCTCACATTATTAATTCTGATGATGAATGATCACTGAAATGCAAATGTCAAAGTACATAATATTGAACGGGTGTATTGCATTACAGAATTCTATTGATGTAAAAAATATCACTTTCAAAACATTTTTTGGGTAGGAGAGGGGGTTAATTTAGAATTTAGTACTAACATTTATGTGATAAATATGCGTTTATATACCAATTCGTTTCTATACCATTCCATATATAGGAGGAAGTTATATACATAATTTAACTTTAAAATATAATTAATATGAATGCATTTTATAAGCATAGCTCCTTTGTCATTAAAACATGTTAAAGATTTATTTGTTTGATTTTAATAGAAACATAATAAAATGTAAATATTTTTAAATAATAAATGCTACTTTAACTTGTAGTGTGGTACATATTTACATTATATTTGTTACATAATTTGTACATTTTCTTTAAAATGGTCTGTTACGAATAATAGTGAATTTCACTCTTCATTTCATTATATATTTACTATCTATTACTAGAGGTCTGCGCCGCACGGAAATTCGCGGCGGCGGCGTAACAACCTCAGAAACCCGGAGGCGTCGGCGCGCCGCGGCGTGAGAATATTTTTAAAAAAAAGGGGTATGCGATTGGATAAAATGGGATAGAAAATGGGTGTACACACACACACACACACACACGCATATGTATACATTGGCGCTAAGAATTTTTTAAGACTAGAACTTTTATGAAAACTAGGAGTCTCGAGTATGATGTTGTTCGATTATGGTCAATTAGCTACACATGTGGTCTAGGCGGAGGTGTGGGGTGTAGAGATCACAATTGTGTTCGGCCTCGGGCGGGCTCGATTTTATCTGTCTTTAACTTGTACAAACGGCAAAATTTATGATATTATATCAATAAGTAAATGACTTATATTTATCTATTAGCTGAAATTTCGGGCTCGGGCTCCGACTCAAATAATGCCGCACTCGCGGACTCGAATGAAAAGTCCTCGGGCTTGGGGTTTAAAAAATGACCTCGAACTCATCTCTAGTGGGGTGTCCTTCATGGGGGTCTTTTAAGGGTTCCTAGCCCGTATCTACGCTAAGTTTCGGAGGTAACCACGGAAAACTATACGAACTGTTAGGTCGGCGGGTGCGGCCTGGTTTTGAACCAGGTACCTTCCGTTTCTTAGTTTAAAGTGCTGTGCGCTCGGCCACTGCTGAGGCTCCAGGGTATGAGCTTGCCGTTGTGGTACACTTTTAAAATATTTCTACCAGGGGGGGGGGGGGATATCAGGATATATCCCTCCCCGAAATTTTTGGATTAGTGATGAAACTCAGTCTATTTATACATATTTAAGTTCATATCCCCCCCCGAAAGGTTTTTCAGGCGCATATCTCCCCCCGGAAAATTTTCCTGGCTACGCGCCTGATTTCTACTGCAAAACTAAAATAATTGATTTATGTTGTTTATATGGCAGATTTACGAAACATTTAGTTATGAATATACGATTGATATATTATTTGCTTTTAAGAATTTTTTGCCCCACAACCTTCTCATGAACCATTCCAAAACTATAATGTTCTTTTGAGATATAATGAACAGTTTTTAAAGCAATCAAATTACGGCATTGACTCAAAAAATTTAAATTGTATCTTTACAGGTTACTAGCGTTAAAAAGCAGCGAGAAAAAAAATAAGCAATTGAAAGTTTAGGTACAATTTTTAAAAATGTTTTGAAGCCCATTTTACGCCGCAGTGTAAAATCAGCGTTTTTCGCCGGCGCGCCGATCTAGACCTCGGCGGCGGCGGTGTGATACAAATGTCCGGCAGCGGCGGCGTAGCGCGGCGGCGCAGACCTCTACCTATTACCCGCGACTTCGTCCGTGCCGGCTTTAGAATTAGGTCCAGAGTAAAATGAAGCATGTGGGAATAACAAATATGATCCATTGTAGACAAAAGTGACAGTATTTCAAAATTATTTCTTTTTTACTTATTTAAATGGAGTATGGTACATGGTAGTATACTTCATTTAAAATAAGAGAGTATGCAGTTACTAAATTTTGATTTTTTACGCATTTGGCGAATAGAGACAGTTATATATTATAATTATTTGCGAACTATTCTGAGGGTTCTTGTAAAAATAATATTTATACTATTTGCATGAATTTTAACATATGTTGATCAGGAATAGTGCAGCTTTTTATTAGTGAAAAAGTTTTAGAATCGGTTCTGTAGTTACTGAGATACACACAAGGCGTAATATATTAGAATTATTTTGAGTGTTCCTGCAAAAGAACTATTTATACAATATACATGAATTTTAGCCTATAAAACTGAGGAATAGTGTAGCGTTCTATCAGTGAAACATTTTTTGAATCTGCTCAGTAGTTACAGAAATAAACATACAGCGTAATTTGAATTGGAATTTGAAGCCATGGAAGCCGACCTTAAAGCCTTTTATAGCAGCTGCAGAGTTTATTTAAAACAAACTGAGGGAAAAAAAGCCGGCTGGACTTATCTCACGCATGGGAGCAAACCGGCCAGACTTATCTCACGCAGGAGTGCTCGCTTACAGAGGTCCCTTTACATATATATGCAAAAGATGATTGCAAAGTGGTGAGTTACTGACTCAGTAGGGGAAACTCTTGTACCTAGGGCCATCATGTACCCAGGACCACCATGCGTTATTTAAGTAATTTTTATTTTACAGCATTTTTACTCATTGGAGTGTGTGGCAACACTATTTCAAATCATAGCAGCTATTTTTAATGAAAGGAAGAAGAAGCTATAGTTAAATAATAAAGAAAGTCTTGATTTGATGATCAAAACTAAATTTTTTCACATCAACTGAAGTCTTATTTTGTGAAAGTAAGTGAAAACTTCTGTTTTAATGTATGGCAGATAATTTTTTGTAATCATTAAAGGGAAAAATGAAACAAAAAGAAAGTTTGGTTTTTACAGATTTTTGGCTGTGGAAGCCATTTTGCCAAAAAGAACAACATCTTGTACCTAGGGCCATGGCCCTAGGTACAAATATTATTGTTTGTGCTGTTAACTTTTTATAAAAATGGGGATGGGGAAGATAAATAGGATTTTATAACACAAATCTAATATTTAAAAATTTTCCATTTTTTTCAACCATGCCATCAACTTAGCAAAAGAAAATAGCATGGTATTACTGACAATACCGCCTCATACTAGTCATAAATTACAGCCATTAGACAGAGGTGTATTTGGGCCCTTTAAAAAATATTACAATGTAGCCTGCAGTAACTGGATGCAAACAAATCCAGGTAAACCTCTTATAATTTGTGATGTAGGTGAGAATGTTAGCAAAGCATATCCCTTAGCTTTTACCCCTACAAATATCCAGTCTGGTTTTAGAGTATCAGGCATATGGCCAGTTGATGAGGATATATTTCGTGAGGATGAATATTTGAGTTCCTACGTAACAGACAGGCCCACAATAACTGCAGATGAATCAACTTCTGGGAGTCTGGCTGTGAGCAGACCTATTGATAATGCAACAGTTACAAAAAAAAATTGGACGCATTTGTTAATTGTCAGCCTTCCACATCAAACTGTAAATCAACCCAATGTGTAACACCTGAACAAGTGCGTCCTTTTCTTAAGTCTGAACCTCGTACTGCCAGAAGAGGTGGATAAAAACCTGGCAAGTGTAGAATTCTCACTGATACACCTGAGGAATCACTTGAAATGCACTCTTCAGATTCTGCAAGCAGCACAGATTCTCCAATAGCTGATGAAAGGCCCAGTGATGAACTTGAAAAGGGAGATTTCTGTTTCACGAAATTAGATGGGAAAAAACTAAAGCATTTTTACATAGCAGAAGTAGTTGACATTACAGATGATCAGTATACTGTTAAATGCCTGAAACGACTCTAAGGATTCAAATAAATTTTTGTGTCTCAGTGATACAACTTACGTTATCAACACAGATGATGTTATATTTAAATTGCCTTAACCAAAAACTGTTGGAGGCTCAGAACGCCAATGCTTTTTACCTACTTTTGGTGTCAGTTTTGCGAATCAAGCGTGGAATAATAAACATTTCTTCCTTACAAAGATTTTAGAAACTGTGTACAAAAGAAATAATGCATACAAAGTGTTTTTTTTTATATTGTAAAAAACAATTTCGGTTTTTGAAAATAACTGGCCCTAGGTACAATAGTATTATTGTACCTAGGGCCATTTGTAATTTTTTTTAAATTTTCAGTATCATTTCGAATTTTTTTTGTTTCGATACTTAAAGTGATTTTTATTTAAAGAGAATAAAGAACTTAATGTATACAAACTATTTTTATTATTGTAAGTTAATTATAAGTAAAGATATTGCCATTTGTAAATAGCTGGCCCTAGGTACAAGAGTTTCCCCTACCAACAGAAGTCCATAAATTTTACACTGTTTCTTGCTAGTTGGCTCCTTAGGACTCCCAGAAGCCATGCCTGCCAGTTTCTGGATCCTGGTCTTTTAAGATGGCATGTTGACGTGAGTGGACAGTCAAACATGTAATGGAAGTTGTCTCCATATTCGCTGCACTAACAGCTTTCCATTCGGCTTCTGTGGAACGTATGAAGGTAGGCTGGAAAGGGTCCGTGATTTGTAACAAAAGCTGTTATGGGAGCGTTTAGGTTAAGAACTTTCGGACCAATCTTGGATAGCAGAATATAGGTCCTTGCTTCAGGTGGTCCATTGTCGCTGCCAGTTGCACAGGTTGTACTGCCAAATCTGCTTCTTGCAGTGAGAAGCGGGTGCTGGGATAGAAAGGGTGGGTTGGGAGAGACAGGCAGCTTCTTTGGCTAATTGATCTGCCCTCTCGTTGCCTTCTATGTCGTGGTGTGCTTTCACGTACACTAGACTGATGTTGTGTTGCCTGACTAAAAGGATATTTTTTCCAAATACGCGGGTGTCCTTCATTCTTGCAGATGTTAGGTCTTGAAGGCTTGAGAGGTTGTCACTGAAGATCCTTTCTCTGCTACCGTTTGTAATTCTTATGAGCATCCCTGTAAAATAGCTATTTGTGATATGTGCATAAGAGACAGCCTATAATACTCAGGACCCTATCGGTGGCTGAGAGATTCTGCTCGTGAAACTGGTAGGCTGGAGGTGCCAGGTCCAAACCCCGGTCGCGTCTGTCGACCTAGCCGTTCGGAATTTTCCGTGTTTTTCTCCGAAACCCCGCTTAAATACGGGCTAGGATCGATTAGAAAGTTTCACACAGAGAGCATTCCCCATATAATCCTAGGACTCTAGTGAAACCAATCGGCCTTAATCCACAAACAAGCAAACAATAATGCTAAAGGATAGTGTAACTTTCCATCAGTTGAAAAAGTTCTAGAATCGGTTCAGTAGCTGCAAATGCCCATAGTAGCATAATTTATTAGAATTATTTAGAGTACCTTTCTAGAAGAATTACTTATGCTATATGCATGAGGTTGACTGTATGTTAATTTAGGGTATAAGCTATCTTCCTTCCAAATTTTATCCGAATCCGTTTAGCCTTTTCGTGTGATTCAGTCACAAACATCCAAACACGAAAAAAGAACACATTTTTAATATTAGTAAGATTTGGAAACTTATGAACTTTAAGAAATACATTTGGACTTTGCTTTCTTATGCATTTTAATATGGTGTAAAACTAACTTAATTTCCGTGGCATTTCATGTTTTACAAATGCACGCGATTATGCAAATATAATTTCTGCTTTATTTCAAAAGCATAAATTATTTTGTTCGGGTGAAACTCGCTAAGCATGACACCTAAACACGGTTTTTATTTAATAGTTTAAAAAGTAATTAAAATTTCAAAATTCTGAACCTGAGGTGCGCATTACCGAAGTCATGGGCTTATATGCTCAATTTTTTAAAGATCTGCGTTCTGTAGATTTGTCTGGAGAACAATCATTTTTTTATAGATAGATAAATTTGGAGAAAACTGGCATAATTTCCGTGGTATTTCATGTTTTTCAAATGCAGGCGATTCTTCATTGAAGTAATAGAATTCCTGTTAGCTCAAAATATGAATCATTAGATACGGACAAAACTCGCGAAGCATGGCAGCGTAAAATGGTTTTAAATTAATAATTAAAAAAGTAATTAAAAATATAAATTCAAAGTATCCTATAGCCGTCTCCAGGGTCCCATCTATATGTATTCCAAAATTCATCATAATCGATTTCGCGGTTTAGGCGTGAAAGCGTAACAAACAAACTCACTTTCTCTTTTATAATATTAGTTAGGATTAGTGTATGTCTTTAAACTATTTATGAAACAAAGAGTACTATTAAGACTCATATAAAAATTGCAATAAAAATAAGATTTTACGAGTTTTGCTTTTCTATACAAGCAATACTTGAAATATCGCTGTCAAAAATACGTATTTTTCATTTCTTATAATACAAATTTAACGATGTTAGATTATACGCTATACACTTCCTAACTTTAGTACTGTGCACTAGAGATGAGTTCGGGCTCATTTTTTGAAGCCCGAGGACTTTTAATCCGAGCCCGCCCGAGCCCGAGCAATATTATTAAAGTTGGAGCCCGAGCCCGAAATTTCAGCTAAAGACAAATAAAATTAACTACTTCATTCATAAGATACAACAAATTTTGGAGCTTCACACACCTTCTAGTCATCCGTGCCGCTATTTTTTAAAATAAGTACATCTATTTATCCCATGAATCACTTTTTAAAATCTGTTTCAAGGATAATGTTCAACAAAGGAGAAATTTTTCACGAGCCCGAGCCCGAACGCTCGGAACGAAATTAATAATTAAATCCCGAGCCCGAGCCCGAGTCATGCCCGGGCTCGGGCTCGGGCTTTCGGGCTCGGGCTGAGCCCGTCTCATCTCTACTGTGCACTACTCGTTAACTATAATTCCTTCTCTTCCAATCTATTTACCTTTATACTTTTAAGGCATGGTGAGGGAACGCACAGAGACAGAAATCTGTACTTCCTACAACCGTTAGTGAAAGCGCAGAACGTGTTGAAGCGCGTTTTTTCATATCAGTAATGATACGTTTTATGTACTGAATCCATACCCACTTTCGATAAATACAAATTTATGGAAATTTGTAAACATTATTTCAAGTGAAGTATTGGAATCGGCTGGGGCAAAATGTGAACAAAAAAAGTAATAATACGCTGTGTGTGTTTTCCTATATATGTAAACAGTGCAAAAAGGGAAGAAATAAACGAGTAAAATATGTCAATAAAGTTATAATCTGATAGTGCGGAGGGTTACTATAATATTAATATAATTGCTTTTAAAAACATGAATTTTTAAAATATCGGCTCTCATATGCTTTTGTTGTAAGGCACTTTGTGTTGACAGACTGCGTTGTAAACAAAATAAGCTCTCTATTTTATTTTTCAAAAGCAAGTTCTAGTTAAAAGAATGTAGTTGCTTGGTTGTTCAATATAAATATCATTCTCTGGTAGAATTTTAAAATTATAACTTCAACTAACATTTGTTAATATGTATGGCCCTCAATCGATGTCAGTTTCATATAGCAGCACATACCCATTTTATTTATTTTTATCGCATAATTTTATTATTCTGGTATGGAGAGTTCCAAAGCACGAAGAACAGAAACTGTAACTTGGAGGTGGGTTTTAATGTATCGAGATTTCAGGAATAGCACTATTTTATACGCCTAAAAACATTTAGTTAAAGCCATAAATTGTATGATAACTCCTTACTGACATGACTGCAGTAGAAAAATCGGGAATTTATAATAAAACTAATGCATAATGAGTTTTAACTAGCGCATTATGAGTTAGTCCAGTATTCTCTTGTACTAGTTTTGATTTTGCGTTAAAAATCCTTGAAGTACTGTTGAAAGCGATAAAACAAAAGTATCAGATGGTTGACCTTAAAATGTTCAGCAGATGCTAATCTATAAATCATAAAACATCTATCAAGTTAGCTTTTTCTTTTTCTTTAGACTTTAAAATAATATAATTAAAAGTTCTTGTCTAGAGACATGTACTAAACTTAATCCTTTTCCAATCGCTACAGCTGCGGTCCCAATGCCGTGGGGCGCAGAGCTTTTTCGTAGGGGGGGGGGGTGTGGAGAAAAACAGGCAAAGAGCAAGTAATACTGTATGTTTAAAAATAATCTCACTTATTCCAATTTTTGCTTCATATCTATTTTCGCTTAAAATGTTTAATCAATTTTTAAAGATAACATTTTTTTGTAAAAAAGACGACTAAATGTTCGTTGTTGAAAATTAATGTATGTATGCTACGGAGTATAAGGAAGAGTTTTATCGCAAACCATCCTTCATTGCGTAGGATACCCATATTATAAAAGTTTTGGAACCTCTGCACTGCGGTATATCTGTTTATTAACTTCATTAACGCTCATAATTACTAAACACCATCACCTTTACAAACGTTGGCCACTTGTGTATAACTTCAGCACTAAGCACAAAATTGTTAACTATAATTCCCTTCTCTTCCGATGTATTTAGGTATACACTTCTAAGGAATCGGGGGGTGGGGATGTGTGAAATTATTCAATAGGTCGACGACATTAATTTCAATTCCGAGAAGAACGTAAGAAACGACAAAACTCTTATTATTTTACTGATATTTGCATGGATTCTACAATGTAATAAAGAAAATCAAAGTAGGGGAAGTTTTCCCAAAATGATCCTAGTAAAGCCATCCACGTTTATTTTGTAGACTATCAGCGCTATCTACCACGTAAACATAAACTAGTTGTGTCAAGTCACGAAGAAGCAATGGCGGCATTTAAGCGATCGGGGTATTACGGGCCTGAGCAGAGTTCTCAAATACTGGGTTTTATCATATCTCTCATAAGGTAAGCACTAACTTTCCTATTCATTTAGAAATACAGTCTTTAATCTGCCCAAATTTGACTTGGTTTAATGAATAGAGTATCCTTTTACATGTTAATTACACTTGCGTATTTTGTTGTTTCTAGGCATGTTCCAGTAATATGACCTTAAGTGAGAAGCTATATTGCCTGGTAAAATGATCCCTCGACTGAAGAAATGCCAGTACCAGGTCCTAGGAGTCATGGCAGCCCCTTCAACCATTCTCAGAATGCGTTACTCCCTATTACATTGTTTAATTTATTTATGCGTTTATTGTATGCCATAATTTTTTAATTATAATTTTTAAAAATCTATTTTATTGTTTCAGACACTTTTTATTTTAAAAATTTCATAAAATAAATCATACGTACTATATGATTGTAGAATTTATTTTATTTTATTATGTATACCCAAGTAGCAAGACTAATGGGTAAATAATCGGCCAATGATCGCTTTGATTGGCGTATAACCGTCAATATTCTAACGATGTCGCAGTATCGCCGCGCGGTCTCGCGTTCCGATCTTTAAGTTTCTTCCTCGTACACGGTGGCCGAAAAGATATCGGCGCGACAGCCCGTTCCGATTCGAAACTTTTCTCCCCGGAGCCGTAATGGGCCTAGAGTCGCGCCAACCTGTTTGGTGATCTATTAGCAAATTTCAAGTGCTCGGCAGAGGGCGCTGCTTTTGCAATGGCTCCCTCCTCGCGGGTAGCTGGTTGACCCTGGAGTGTTTGCACGTGGTAAGTAAATTTTAATTCATAATCATAATAATCGTTTATTTGAATTATTTGCTTGTAGTTTTCTTTAGTGTAGGTTACGTTTTTATTTAAGTTTCATATGTCGTTATGAAATTCATAAAAGTCTGCTTTGCTTTTAGCGGATTTTGTTGCAGTGCAGTGGTAAAAATTGACGTGTTTATATAAAAATATTGTTCTTTTTAAGATTTTTTTCTGTTATTTGTTTTGTTTTTAAAAAAGGACTCCAGTGGATTACGCTATTAAAAATTATCGCCGATCTTTCTCTTTTTTCAGCTGCAAATTGATTTTGAACCTTATTATAATTTAATGGCAAATGTGTGACTATTTTAAAATTGTTTCTTAATTCATATCTAATATATTTACAAAGTACATGCCTTTTTCCATTTGCTTTTACAAGTTCCTCGATTTTTTAAAACGTGCCAAAGTTTGTATGCTAAGCAAAGTAAAGAATTTTGTGATTTTTAAATCAATGAGGATTTGCATTGAATTAATTTGCTTTTATTTTGAATGCATTTTATCTAAAATGGGTTGGAAACAGCTTCGATATCATCTCTTTTTGGCGCTGTTTTGGATTGGCAACAAAGTATTGTAAATTTTAATTTACTATTTTTCTTCCTTTCTTTTTTTTAAACAGTTTGTTATATATTTAGAGATTTCGATTCTCTCTAGCCTTTCAGTAGATATTTACTTTATGAGGCTCTACGCTATTCAACCCCCCCTTTTTTTTCTGTAAATACAAAGTGCCGTAAAATGTAAACAGTTTGAGCTGCTGCTGCTGTACCTTACTCTGGAGCATCATAAATTATTATTATTATTATTATTTCATGTATTGAAGTTCAATTTCTTTTTTAGTGTGTTTTTTTATATTTGGCAACAGTATTTCTACTTATCTTTGAGTTATTAAACGCTCTGCTCTAAACGGCAACACTTGCAGTTTGTTTACTATCGGTGCGCGTTGTAGTCCGTGGCGTTGTTCCTATCTATTTTGTGGAACTTTTAAACTAGATTATCCTATTATACATTAATTTGGAGGTTAATTTAGTTATAAATAAATAAATAAATGCTAAAAGCAAGGTCTACGAAGGCTGAAAAGTGTAGATTTTTCGGCACTCGTTGTACTAAAGATACGGATTTAAACTGTGAATGAGGCTATGCATCACACACTGTTACGGCAAGTTCTTCAAAATTGAAGGTTACTAAAATTTTTGATAAGAAAAACCATGCATTGGTTGAAAGGTAATAGAATTATAGGCATAGAAACTCTAAGCAAGATTTCCTTGTTTCTCTGCTATCTACAATGTTTTGCAACTGAATTCAAATTGACAGAAGACTCTGATGAAGGCCTCTGCTCAGTTGGTGAAAAGTCTGTTACATTCAATTTGCCAAATGTCTGCACGTTGATTTCATAAAGCATGAAATATGAAGTTCAACTATTGGAAGCGTCACAGTTTGCTTCAGAAGAAAACATGAAAGCACCTGCCAAAGAAGTAAGAAGTTTAATAAAGAGTAACACTTGTGGCGTATCTGTAGATGGAACAGCGAAGAGGGTATATGTAGCTAAATGGATGTGTATCAGCTATTTTTATAGATGGTAGAGTTTTAGATATCCAAGCTGTGACAAACTATTGTAGAATATGTAAACAATACAACACCAACACCGACCATGTATACGTATGAATTATAAAGGGCTATGGAAGTTCTTGGAGCATTTACAATTTTTGAACGTTCTGTGGTGAAACGACAACTCTAGTACACAGTATATTATGGCGATGGGGATTCGAAGGCTTTTATGAAATTAAAAGACATTAGTAGAAGGAAGTCTGTTACAAAGCTAGAATGCATTGGGCACATCCAAAAGGGAATTGGCTCACGACTAAAAATATTTAAAAAGAGTACGGAGGGACTCTGAGGGGGGGGGGGTAGACTAACCAATAAATTAATAAACTCCAAAATTACTATGGAATTGTGATCTGCAGTAATGTTGAAGATATGGAAAGCACACAGTCTGCTGTAATATCTATGTGCTTTTAAAAAAATCTATGTTCCCAGAAAAGCCTACATATTTTGCACTTCATGACAAAAATTTGTTTCAAAATGCTTGCATGGCATTAAAAGTTTTCAATAATGTGCTGTGGACTGTTTTTACCAAAATAAACATTCGTAGAACAAAAAAAATTATTGTAGGTGCCTACATTGTAGTAATACTGTTTAATTCTGGTTATTCAGATTTGAATGTTCGAGTTGGTTTATCTTTAATTTACTATGTTTATGAACTACTGAAATTTGAGTAAGTGCTTTAATTGTAATCAAGACGTTAATCCTTGCTTTCAGAACTATCTAGGAAATAGATAATAGATAATCTATGTTACTAATTATGTAAGCTAATGAGAGTTTAATTTACAAATATGGTGAATTGTAAGAATCTAAGGTCGTAAAAGAAGTATTGCTTTGTATTCAAATCTTTAGGCTGATTTGCAGAAATACTGTAATTTTCTATGTTTACTTTAATAAATGCATGTTTTAGAGTATTTTTAAGATACTCTCTTGAAATTTGTCAATGTTATAATATTTTTAGAACATAGTATTCATACAAAGTAGGAATATTTTTCTGTATTTTATCTTTGGAATTGTTTTTAGCATTGTTAAAATATTTCAGTATATTTCTGTATAAAGTATTCAATTTTATGTTTAATATAATGTTTATTTAGTTGAATGTACATTATGCTGTTGATAATGTAGTCGATGAGTGTTTGATAATTCAAACTGCGATAGTTTTAGGACAATTTTTATATTTATGCATACATAAATTAGGAATATTTTTTTAAGTACTATAGCCAAGTGCATTGGAAATTGTTCATATTGCATAACACTGTCTAAATATGATTTAGCTGTACGATAAAGTATGTAGTTTGAGATATTTTGGTATTATGTGCAATGTGTTTATTTTTAATTGTCTACATATATGCAAATTTTTACCAATTTTTTGCTTAAAATTGTTTAAATTTTGAAATTTTATGGTTATTCTATTCAAATTTATTTAATTTCATACTATTCTATGCACTGTAACTAAAAAAATGTCTAAGTATTATTTTGTTTATTTTTTAAAAATATCCACCAAGGTCAACCAAATTTAGGTATCAAAACATCAATTGCTATTTACTACAAAGTTACCCTAAAAACTATTAAATTAATAAAGAAATAGAAAATAAGTTAAAATCAAAGGTAAGAAGGGTTTAAACTTCGTGATGCAATAGATATCAGTTTGGCCGGATACCGAATATCCGGCCAAACTTTCAGCCGGTTATCCGGCAGCAGTATGTTTTCTTCTTTTTTGTTTTATTTTCACTAGTTTTCTTAAATTGAGCTTTAACTTTTTTCTTTAAATTTTCTCATTAGTTTCAAATGATTTAATTCAAAAATCAGAAATCCTTTTGGGATTGTTTCCTTGAATTTAGTACCAGTTTTACTATAATTAAAGTTATACAAATAACAATGTCATGAATGTTCCCTCAAGAGTTAGGATGAATATATTAAAAGATCAGTTCTTGAAAGAAAGACATGCCCATAACTGTTGGAAAATAAATGTAACAAATTTCCTTACTTTATCAGAATTACAGGGGGAGGGGGCATTTTCTCACCAACCAGCAGTACTGCAGCAAGTACACTATCCTCATAAGAGAGACAATTTATGGTGGAAAAAAAAGTAACCGAATTCTTACAAAAAATTGAAAAACAGTGTTTTTGTACAATAATTTCTTCCAGTAGTAATTTACTTCAATCTTAAAGATAGAAGTATTTAATTTTTTCCCCTTTTTCTATACATGATAAAAATACATTCTAAAAAGTATTGAAAACAAAATATTTTCACAAAACTTTTTTTTTTCCATTTTTTTATTATTGCAGTTTTTAAACTTTATTCATTTATTATGTTTGTTTATGTTATTTCTCTGTATATAATATCCGGCTACTGCCAATTGTCCAGCATATAGAGAGTGCGAATTGACGGGGATTGTGTCCCCGGCTGAAGAATGTAATATCACTGGCTAGGGAGATATTAATGGATCCCTGCCATCAGTGGTCGATCGAAGATTTTTTCAGAAGAGTAAAAATACTACTTAACCTTTTTAGAAGGAGTATTTTCCTATCCACAGGAGTAATTAAAGCAACGAACAATTATGCTACATTTTCAAATGCATAATTAAATTGCATTTAACACATAAATCATAAATAATAATTGATTCATAATCTAGGTACACTGTTAGTGTTAAATGTAAGCTATCGCAGATTTCAGAAAGTTGACTGTAAATAAAAATCATTTCCAAGGGGAAATCTCGCCGTAATCACCCATAATAAAACGAACTATAATAATATAAACGAACCTCCATAATAAAACGTTGTTTTCACTATTGCTCTAGCAACCAAAAGCCCACTCATAGACAGTGTCCGGAAGGGCCAGATAGTTGGTGTGGATATAAGAATGTACTGCATGATGACAAGCAGCTTTAGAAAAGCACGCCTTAAGAAAAGCAATCTGTAAAATCATGCATTCCGAAATTCTTAAGGATTATTCTAAATTTCTAAGGCGTGAAATACGCATCTAGAGGCGTTATCGCGATCACTACCTGCTAGGGATACTATTTATCCCCTGCTGGAGAAATGTTAAAATTAGTCTCTGTCCCTACAAGTTCAGCAGTAATGCCTAAAGATTTTAATTATTGAGAATAAAAATTCTTCTTTTGCTCACTAGACAAACGAGCAAGTTACAAACATCCCTCCGAAATAGATATACACATACCTGATACCACTTCTCATTCTGTACCTGGGGTCAGGTTTCAAATTAAGACTGTGAAATGAATGAACAAGCGCTGCTCCGCCGCACGCCAAATTTAAAGCTAGACGTAGAATCGACATAGGCAGGAATATATGTACATAGAAAATCGGGGGCGACTTTTGTTTGAATTTAAGTCACTTCCCAAGCATGTTGGCGACTGCATTTGTCATCTAATACCTAATATATTACGTGAGTGGAGCATTTTACACCTTCTCTCCTTTTTTCTTTTTCTTTTCACATGTCCCCAACTGGAAAAAATGTTCAATTCGCACCCTGCTGGCATATTGGCCGGATGCAGTATGTTTGCCAGATATTCCTTGCATCTCTAGTTTAAACTATAAATATAGTGAGTTTTAAAACTCTTTATTAAGTAGAATTGTTTTTGTTTTTTTTCCCCAGCATTGAAATGTTTTAATGTCATTTCTCAAAATGCGTTCCAGGTATTGATTTGAAATTTTGCCACAGTATTTTTATCATTACTAGCTGTGCTATGAACTAGAATCTAATTTTTTATGATCATTGTTTATTCAAAAAAATGAATTTTTATATAAAAATTTGAATATTTGCATAAATATTAGAAATACTGCAAATCTTTTAGTTCATAACACAGATGAACTAAACATGTCATTTATTGTACTGTAAAAAATTAGATATATTTATTAAAATTTTTGTAACACGAAGTCTGGCATAAATGCAATTTTTTACCAAAATTCACTTAAATCTCCCAATAGTTCAAAATTTAATTTAATCAAAACTGCACTTAAAATCTCAGTTTTATACTCCATTTTAATTAAAAATATAGAAATTGTATCAAAATTTTTTGTTTTGTTTTTTCAAAAAAGTGCCTAAGTGCACTTACCTTTAAAAAAGGTGTTAATTAGTAATTTAGGTTGAAAAAAATCATTCTTAGTATTATCTATGTGTAATAATTAAATCAAGGTTTTAATTTTAACCAATCAAGACTGATTTTGACCAGGACACTTAATAAGTTGTCAACAATTCTCAGAAGTGTTAGAAATGGATTTAAGCAGTCTTAACTTTAAGAGTTATTTTTCATTGCAAAAAGTTTTAATTAATGAGTAATTTAAAGAACAGTGCAGTTCATACCAAACTGACAAGTTGAGGAAGCTCATTAGTAAAAAATGCTTTTACAACACTGTAAGAATGTTTGAAATTTTAAAATAGACCATGTAATTTTAAAAATATAAACCACTTGCAGATAAAAATATAGTCTATAAATATAAAACAATCAATTCTATATAAAATGCTCTAGATTTTTATGAATGGAGAAAATAGCAATTAACAAACTTAACTTTTTGACCCTGTAGCTTCGAGTATATCTGTTAATTATATGACTGGTGGATTTGAACAGGCATACCCAGACTATGAGAGCTCATCTGTGGTTGGTCAGAATAAAGAAAAGGCTATGTGAATGAAGAGATGAAATAGGTTTGCTATCCCCATCTATTTGCATGCAGAATTACTTTTCTTTTTTTTTTTTTAAGTGAACTAATAACTAATGATAATGCACATAAAGTTAAAAAATTAGTTTAGATTTTATCTTTAAAAAATGTATTTATTTTTAACAAACTAGGGGCCAAGGCCCCTAGACTCACTACGCTCGCATTTCGTATGAGGCATTTGGCCCCTAAAAAGACTTATTCGTTAAAAAGACATAATTTCAACAAACAAAACCCAAACGTTGGATAAGATAGAATGTTACCGAGCTACACATTGCTTAGTTCTTGCATGTTGCTTGGAACAAAAATTTAAACCTCGCACTATTTGTAATTATGTGAAACCCATCGTACGCCTTGCGTATTAGCCAACTATGAGATTTTTCATCATTTGGTGACTTGCGTATATGTATAGTTAATAATTAGCTCTAAGAAAACAGTAATTCATATGTTTTCTTTGATAAAATCTACGTAACAGGTAGGATAGCTTGCCACCCATGGCGACTTTTCATTATTTGGCGATTGACACATGCTCACAACCTATAATTACTGTTCATTTAAGGTTTACGGAAAACCGTTATCCATACTTTTCATTTACATAATCGTTTGCAGATTGGCGTACTTAGCACCACGAATTATACCATCTCGTCGCGCTAGCAAATATCCAAAGTGTGTCCAAAGTCCGCTAGCAAATATCCAAATTCTGCTAGCAAATACCATTGTATGGCATGCTGGCATTTATAAAGACTGGTAATTATTGCGTAAATGGATGTAATTCTACTTCATGTTTGACAATTTCACGTGATTGTACATAATTGGAATTGCTTTGTTGCAAAGGAATGAATGATTTATGCCAAATCTGGCAACCTTTTTCAAATTTTTCAGTTTTTATTAATATCTTCTAAAATAATTCGATTTTCGAAATTTAAATCGCCTTATCAGGTTCTCGGGGTTTTCCGCATTCGGGAACATGTTTCTCGAAATTCAAATCCCACGGTTTAGAAGATAGGTCAACAAGCTCTGACAGCGGACTTTACTTTTTTTTTAGAATAGAGAGAAAATATGTTATTTCTCAAACTATTCTGAGTATTTTAAAACAAACCGAAATTAAAATTTCCACAGTTATCTGAGCTATCGTCAAAAACTGCAAGCATCTGATCCTGCTAACAGAATTTAAAGGGACATTCAGAACAGCTATGTTTTTATTTACATTTACTAGGGGCCAAGGCCCCTAGACTCGCTACGCTCGCTTTTCGTATGAGGCATTCGGCCCCTAATAAGGCTTATTCGTAAAAAAGACAGAAGTTCAACAGACAAATCCCAAAGATTGGATCAGATAGAATGTTACTGAGCTACATGTTGCTTGGTTCTTGCATGTTCATTGGCACTTAAAAATTTAAACTTCACACTACAGTAGACCACTCCCATCATATCACGGTAGATATTTTGTTATTAGGAATCCGTGTTCTACGGGTCCTGAGCTATACTCCACCTGGAGTGCGGACTCCACATATAATCGCTGGAAAAATTATTTGCACTCCTCAGAAACACAATGATATTTAATGTTGCCATTCAAAAGTTATATTAATTAGGAGTTAAAGCGTAATAAAATCAAAACATCTGTTTGAGCTGTATTTTTAATTATGTAAAACACCTTGCGTATTTGCCACCCATGGCGATTTTTCATTATTTGGCGACTTGCGTATAGTATAGTTAATAATGAGCTCTAAGAAAACAGTACTTCACGTGTTTTCTTTGATAAAAACTACGGAACAGCTAGGATAGCTTGCCACCCATGGCGACTTTTCATTATTTGGCAATTTACACATGCTCACGACCTATAGTTACTGGCCTGTACACTGGCTGTGGCGAAGATGGTTGGAACAAGGAAATGTAGCACTTTTAAGGGGTGTCGGTGCAGCCAGAGTGACACCAGCACACGTGGATCGATGCATCCACCGACAAGCTGTGGCGGCCTCGCAAGCTACTTCAACCTCCATTCTGTGACATGTTCAAGACACCTTGGATGTTCCTATATCGACCAGAACCATTTCCCGTCAATTGGTTGCTAGTGGCCTGCACTCATGGCATCCATTAGGTTCCACAACATAGACGCCAACGACTGCAATGGTGCCAGGCTAGAGCGACGTGAACGACAGAATGGCACAGGGCACATGGCTTAAAAAGTAGAGCAGTTTTTTTTTTTTCCCAGCGAGGCTTGTTATCCAGTATCAGGACCTGACTTTCAGTTTTGACAGTTGCAGTCAAAATGTCCTTTTTTATGTATTTGCAGAGAAGCGTAATTGGAACAGTAAAACCTTGCTATAGCAATATTCAATACAATGATAAATCCTCTGTAACATAAAATCTTGCTGTGTGTTACACAGAATATCCATATAATATAATCTCCCATCAATATAACGATACATCCCTCTAGAACGACAATTTTATTGGGTCCCTTAAGTATCATTGTATTGAGGTTTTACTGTAGTTAAAATCACACATTGAAAATTTCTCTTCTCGGGGAATTTTTAAAGAAATTGTCGAAATTGGGAAATTTTTTAGTCTAGATTTTGTGAGTATCTTGCTTATGTATTTTAAATATATAAATTATTAAAATTTTGTCTCATCTCATTTCAGCATCTGTTAGATCACATCAAAATTTTCTGGAAGTTACAGATGAAGAGGGCGATTAGTTCCACAGATATAAAAATAGTTTATTTTATATGTACATTTTTAATAAAATATTTTATGTGTTAAATAAAAGTTTTTCATGCTAGTAAGTGTTCTTTTTGTTTTGAAAGGTGTGTTTTAATCTTAGGGTATGCATAGACTTGGATAAAATTTAAAACTGTCTTCAAACTTTAATATTTTAAATTTATTTCTGCTGAAAAAGCTGTGTGTTGCCCGAGTCCTGTATTACTGCCAACAGCTATTCATATTTTAAAATATCATACAACATTTAATCTACAGTTCATATTTATGTTTATTATTTTCTAAAGTCAATCATATTTATTATGATTTATTTACTGTTTTTCATTGGCATATATTTTCATTATTTTATTTCCATTTTTTTTTCAATTTAAAAATAAAAAAATTTGTAAAAAAAAGTATCAAAGCTGTCTGCAAAGTTTGAAAATTATTTGCAACCGGCATTGGCACGTTCGTCTATATTATCTGGGTCTGTGGATAAGCAAAATCAAAAACTACAAAAAAATCTTGTGAAGGATACGTGAGAATTTTTTTTCTAAACAAGCTTTTGCTTAAGATTTGTCATAAATACTTACTGTTTATGGGGGGAAAACTGCTAAATATAAATACAGTAGAGAGCCAGAAATCCGCACAGCTTGGGACCAAGGCTTGTGCGGATTTTAGGATTTTGCAGATTTCAGGCCATAAAAGATAAATCCTATTACATTTCAGACTTAAGGAGAATACAATTACAATGAAATAAAAACACAGTCAAAAGTATTTCATTTATATTTTCAGTTTAAATACAAAAGCATAGGAGAAAAAAGAAATTACATGAAGACTAACAAAGCAAATGGTTTCAAAATTTCCTTTCTCTAATTTTGAAAACATCGTCTATGGTGATTTGTTTTAAAATATTTTTTTCTACTTTGTTTCTTTCTTTCTTTTATTTATTTAATTTTGCAAATTGTATAACTGTTTAAATATGCAGTTTAAACAATAACTGTTTAAACTGCATATTTTCATCAGAATATTTAAACAGAATTATGATTAATTTTTGTTTTGTTATAGAACTTAGCTGCTGTAAAAATTTAGGGTATTCTTTTCTAACTTTAACTTTTATCAAATGGATTTTATTATTATTATTACCCAAGTTTTAGATCATCATCAGAATCATATTTATCTGGATTCAAGAAACTTTTCAACAATTTCTTCATTGGTGGAATACTGCGAATTTCATTATTTATATCAGAGAAGGTGTGCGGATTTTAGGTCGGCGGATTTCTGGCGTTCAACTGTACTCGCTTAAAGCATTGCATAAAAATGTGAAATGTTAATCAATATCCTGTGTAGATATATTGATTCTTGTAATTGATTAAAGAAGGCTCAGAACATGGTTATACAATCTCATTTTAACAAACTTCATGTATGAATACACCAGATTAACAAATAAAATTTCTATTAAGTGTTATGGGAACAAATTCAGACTTGCTTGAAATTTCACTTTTGAGAATTATTTAGAGAAATACAAATTTGATTTTTGGCATCTTTACATTTGTTGTGCCAAGATTTTACTATAGATCATTTTAAAATAATGCTAATTCTCCCTCGAAGTAGAAAACTAATATTTTTCATACAATTGAATTATTTTTAAAGTACTTAGCTGAATACCAAGTATCTGATTGGTATATTTTTGACGTATTAGAAACTTTTTTGACAAAATAAAAGATATTAAATATAATTTTATTGATGGATAATACAGTGACAATAATATAACATGCAACTAAACTTGCATATTGACATATACTAGAAAGAGTTTATTCATTAAAATAGAAAATAGGCAGATAACACGTTTCAGTGAAAGTAACGTTAATCGAAGGGAAAACTTAAGTCTGGAAAAGACTGCCATCTAAAGTTATTCTGTTACAGTTTAGGTTAATGTGAAATCATAAAGTACTTCTAATTAAAGAAATTAATGCCAATATTTAAATAAGGTCGAGGGATGAGAAGGGCAGAACTTCTCAGGAAGACCAAATTGCACATTTTAATTGCCTGGAGTATAATTTGAATGTTGAAAAATGGATTGGAAGTAATAAGTACTCGGACAAATATACTCTAGGCATTTTCACTTAATATGTACCACCAAAAAAAGTACAATACAGTACCAATCGTGCGTCTTGTGTGAATGGGTGGGGGAGTTTTATTGATGTGCTGACCATAAAATTTGAGTTTTTATGAAAATTCAATATGAATTGGTAATTAAAAAGTATTCAAGAGGTAGAACACATTTCATGGCATTTATATTGAAATGTTTAATTTTTTATACCAAGAGAAATCATGCTTTTGCTACACATCTTCAGTAATATATTTCTTTTTTTGTATGTAAACGAGGGAGTAAGCCATGAGAACAGTTTGCATTGTTACAGATACAGCATATTACACTACACTGTTTACAAATAAATTGGGACTTTTATGACACTACACATGAATAAACAAATAGTGGTTTACTAAAAATAACATATTTGCACTCAACTAATATTTCAATTACATTACAGTAAAGCAAAATTATATATTACAAATAAAATTAAGCCAAATCATATAGTATTTCTTTTAAATATATATTTATATAGCTTATTAAACTTTTTTAAGAAAGTGAATTTGAATTTAATTTTGATGTCTCGAATTGAAAAAGAAAAATATTGATTTTGCATATTGAAAACAATTGGATTGGTGCATAATTATGAGGAGTTTGTGAATTTTTATTTAGTTTATTACATAAATTAATTCACGTAAATATATGTCGATAAAAAAATTATTAATTAAAAATATTGTACACTTTTATTAAGTTACAGCACTTTAATAAAATGCCTGATAATTATGCCCAGTAATTACTTATGCTTTCATATTAAGAACACATTTACAACTTTATATAAGAATAAAAAAAAAAAAACCTATGTAGCCAAGCTAAAACACATCATTTATCATTATCATGCAAAATATTTACAAATTATTTCCTGATAATTGAAAAAATTATATTGACTACACATGTAGTTTGTTGACAATTTTCATTTTATTATAAAATAAAAAACAGCGAAATTTTCATTTTAAAATATCTACCTGGAGGCCATATACGTAATTTTAGTCAAACTTCAACATGCCTTTAAATTTCTTATATCGACGTTTAGGGGTGCTCGAGCCCCCCCCCCCCACAATATAGGCCTCCTTACCGGCTCGGATAGATGCCGGCTAGTAGTCGCCTAAATCTCGGTCGATAATGGGTATATAGTCGCCGGTCGATGAAATCATGGGTAAATGATCGCAGGCGACGTCGCCGCGGCGGTACCGCCAATGGTTGGCCAAAAAAATGCGATGAGACATTTCGGTCACTTCCCGCCGTCGCAGTCGACGCCAGCGCGACGTCGTGATATGTGAAGTGCGGCGTTTGGCCAATGCTTGGCCTACGATATTTTGCTACTTGGGTAGTCATGATTACTTTTACGTTGTTTTATTTGGCCGATAAAATTTGCCCATGGGTTGATGGTAAAATTATCTATTAGACACTTTCTAAAAATTCTATTTTTTTCATTAATGATTGTGCTTTTGAAATATTTAAAAAATATGTGTGTGTAAAATAGGATAGCAAAGGGATACACAAGTTTTAAACTTAAGAAAATCCTTTTGGGTCACCTTCCTTACTTTTATTAACTATAACGATAGTAAATTATTGTGAAGCCTATTTATCACTTGAAAATTTAACGGAACTTTGGAAATATATGGTTCATTGTTACGTGGAAGAATCATTTGAATTCTACTGAATTGTATCAATCAAGAGACCTGGAATATGGAGTAGTCAATCTTTATATAACTAAACTATAGACGTAGAAATTATTAGACTGTGGATAGCAGTAGAAAATTGGATGTATGCAAACACTTACCATTAATAGAGACACGCTCATGGGCAAAATGACAGTTACTTAAATACTGATCAATTTTTAGTTGTTTTTGGAAAATATGTTTTTCAAAACACAGTCACATTTTACATTTTTGGCAGATACAGTAGTTGCAGAAATGGGATGGGTTTTTGACATTACAAAGCACATGATCGGAGACCTTTAACTGATCCATAGAGGTGCTGTTAAATCTATGAGCTGGATATGGACGATATTCACGTGCGTCGTTTTCAAAAATTCAAGAGTATTTGCTTGAAAGTCACGTGCTTGTCACTTCACGCCGCCCTCTAGAAAGTCCACATCGGAAGAAGGAAATAATTCAGCTCATCATTCATTTCCCACTAATCGGACTTCTTTTGGTTGATCAAGGGAGAGAGATTTGCTGCTGGTTCTATGTGTGGTTGTTGAGAATTGAAGTATGCGTATCGTTTGTCCAAGTAACTGTGGAAGCCCGTGTATAACGTGAGCTCGTATCAATTCAAAAATATTATGTGTTTTAAAATTTTGGGATTTATTAAACTACACAAAATACTGACAGTTACTTATGAAGTGCAGGGCAGTCTAGGTGAATTTTATGTGTATGCCAGATACATTACATGCAAATTAATACACATATATTTCCTAACAGCTATTGGAACTATCATTATAGTTTACAGGGAAGTACCTATTCTGTAAAACAAATGGAGGGGAAGGTGGCCGGAAATGATCCTAGCGGGTAAAACGAACCACATATGTTTTCCTAGATACATGCAGTGCCATCTACCGGGTAACACATAAACTGGTTGTGCCAAGTGCAGAAGAAGAAATGGGCAGCCATATTGCCGGGTAGAATGATCCATCGACCTAAGATACTCCACTATCGGGTCCTAGTATCCATGGCAGCCCTAAGACGTTCTCCAAATGCGTCACTCCTTATTACATTGTTTTATTTATTTCTGCGTTTATTGTCGGCCATAATTTTTTAATTATAATTTTGAGATGTTTCATTTTATTGTTTGTGACAATAATAAGTTTTTTATTTATTTTAAATTTTCATAATTTAAAATAAATAATGAAATTTATTTCATTATTTTAAAATTTTCATATTTTAAATTTTCATAAAATGAATTATGCATACTATATGATTGTAAAACTTATTTTATTTCATTATGTATAGTCATAATTACTTTTACATTTTTTTTTGTTTTGAAGATGAAAAACAATTTACAATCATTTTCAAATGAAGGATCATTTTGCCCTTGGTGTGTGTAAAATGATCCTTTGGATTCTTTTGCAAAATTCTACTTTTTTATTTTCATTGCTCATTTTGTGTTTAAAATATTATTAAAATATATTTATGATGCAAAATATAGTGTAGAATATTGTGGCAAAGGGCCAAAGTTTTATTTAACATATATGTTATTGTATGCAAGTTTTCCCCATAAGGCGATCGTTTTGGGCCACCGCCACCCCCATCCCCTCCCTTTTTTAACAAACGTAGCGGCAATTTGAAAATATTGTTAATAAAGAAGAGCATCTAGGTTAAATACCCGTATTTTTAGCACTCTTAAGGTCTTAAAGTATAAAAATGAATTTATACTTTACTGATATTGATAATAAAATAAATAAACAAAGGTATAGTTGCAATCCGATTACAAAGTCATAAATTCACTCTTGAACATTTGAAGTAATTCAGAAATATTCATAAGACATGGATAGACAAAATATTTGCTGTTTCTAATTGGCCTAGACAAAAAATGGTGGCCGAATTAAGACTCGCCACTGGCCACGACTGTCTTCTGGGGCACTTGTTCCGTCTCAATATAGTTCAAAGTGCTATCTGCAGTCTTGGTGATCTTGGATGGGCCATGAACGGGGACCACCTCGCCCACTGCCACGCTTTATCCAAATGTTCTCTTGTGGACCGATATTGAGACGCTAGGGATCTTCTGGATACATAGACTATTTGATACAGCTGTTCTCTGTATTTTATATTTCTATCATTTTCTGTATTTAACTTTTTATCTGTGCCATTAGAAAAAAAATTGAAGAAATTGGCATTTGAGGAATTTTTTAATCAAAAGTTTTTGAGCTGAAAACTTTTAAAAGACATTTACTATTTTAGGCCACATTTATGATTTAGGTAAAACAAAATATAACCTTTAGTTTCATATGTGATGATTTGTTTATAATTTCTTAAAATAAACCGTAATCTGAAAAGATCTACATTTCTTATTTCCAATCAAACAAAATGACCAAATCTAAGTTACAAATCTTAATTCGCTGATGCAAGAAAATAAAAATAAACTACAGAATCTATTTAAAAAAAAAAAAAACATGCTTTGAATAGAGATATATTTTTGCGTTGAAATTCCAAAGTTTTTGCTCGCTAATACTATCATTAATTGAGATCGTTTATTTATTCCAAGCTGTTTCTAAGAAATAAGCATTTCCAAGCGTCGAATATATTCCGGAATATTTATTCGCATAGGAAACTTCGACAATAGTAAGCGTCTTTAGTATCATGTTTAGCAAAAGAAATAGTTGAATACGGATACTAATGAACGTCGTTATTTTCGTTATGCTCAGAAGAAAAAAAAATGGAGACGTCTTAGAAAAATCAAGATGCCATCTTACGATTCAGTGCAGAAAAGGAGTTAGAAAAGCGTCGTTTTTTTTATTCCGACCAATTACTTTGCAAAGAATAATATTGGGAATGATAGTTTTTCAGAAAATAAACTTGGATTAAAACTACGGTTTTTTTTCGTCACTGCTTGTAACAAGATAAGTTGAAGTCATGTAAAGTCATGAACCGGGTTAAAAAACAAAAGTTTTGCATGTAGTTCTGGATGTTTTCGTATTTGATTAAGGGGTATTTTAATTATTTTAATTTCTTCAAATACGCATGAAAATTTTATTCAAAGGAGATTTCAGTAATTAGGTTTTCCAGGTAAGGGAAAAATAATGGATGTTGAAAAATTTTTTTCGTCGCAAATTTCTGATAAAGGTAATTTTAAAAAAATAGCCTTACCGACAGACTTGTAATTTATCTTTCAATGTTTGCTTAAGTAAAATGCGTTCATAAGAATAAGATTAATCATATGACATGATAGAATTAATTTAAAAAAAAACAGATACATGGTGTCTCAAAAAGAAAGTATTACTTTAATGCCTGTTATAATACTGTCTGATGATTTCTGAATGAAGATATCAACAGAATTTACAAAAATCGGCAAAATATTTTTTTTTCAATTTTAATTAAACCAATTTCAAGTTTCAAATGAAAGCTTTTAAAACTATAAGTTAATCATAGCAAAAGGTCTGAGAATCACATAGTAAGCAGATAAGATAAATATACAAGATTATACAAATGAAAAATTCTATTCTATCTTTATCAAAATTTAATACTAGGTTATTGTATTAAAGTAATAAACACAATATTTGTTATACAGTAAATGGCAAAACAGAAAAAAACGTACAGAATTAAATAGTATAAGAAAAAAATCTGCAGTAGTATTTTGTAAAAAAAGAAATTAAAAATTCACAAAATTTAAAGGCATAGAAAATAATTACTTTAAACTAATATAAGTACTGATTTTCTATATTAATTATCATGAAATAGTAAAAATACTGAATAGTTTTATTTGAGATTACGATTAAAACAATGTTTTTCGTCTCCTATACATGAAAAATTTACAGGGGAAAAACTGATACTTTAAAACAATCCTACAATATTAGATAAAAAATATTCCATTTCCTTTAAAAAATTAATTTCATAATTTTTTTCAAATTTTTTCGTTTGAAAAAGTTTTAAAGGAATCGAATATATTTCTAATACTTTGACATATTTTCAAACTCATGCATTTCAAAAGAATCAAATAGAAGTAGATTTAAGCAATAAACTTTTAACACGTATTTGAAACAGTTTCCTCTAAAATCGTTTTCTATTGATAATCTTATTTATTTTATTGAGAGAGAAAGTTGTATTGGGATAATATTCCAATCTCTCACTGCAATAACAAAGCTCTTTACAGTAAATATTGCATGCTCCAGAAGAAAATAAGTGCTTTGGGACAGAGAAAAATCTATGTGCATTTAAACTTTCGTTTCACTAAAAACATCTTGCACATGGAAACTAATGAGCGTCGTTATTTCTTCTTAGTTCCAATGAAAGGGCGTATCCAGCAAAATCAAGAAGACAACTCGCGCTTCAGTTTTGCTAGCATTTAGGAGCTAGCGTTGTCTCTCTATTCAAAACAATTACTTTGACATGAAGAGGATTAGGAAAAATAGATTTTTCAGAAACTAAACTAAGATAAAGTTCCTTTCCCCGTTGTTCCTGTGTAACGAAATAAAACCTTAGTCTTGTAGGTCTTGAGAATAGTTTGGAAGTAAAAATTGTGAATTATTTCCTTTTTTGCATGGCCTGTTTATTTGAGATGCGTCTTTTGTTAACCATTTTGGTATTTTGTTATGTTTATTGAGATTTTTCTTATAAAACATTGAATTAGATTTCCCCAAGAAATTCTTTTAAAATTCAGCTGATACTAGCATTTAAATGTTTCTGCCGTGTGTGATTTGGGATAATGTAAAAAAATGTATTTGTATAAAAACAAAATCTGAAAAATAAATGTTATCGCAAATAGTTCAAGTTGCTTTTTAGGACACTGTAGATTGGGGTAGAAAATTTCTAACAAAGATAATTTAAAAGAAATTAAGAATTGAAGTATCTTAAGAAAGTTAAATTAATGTATTTTTCCAAGAAAAATAAAACTTGTTTTCGTGAACTTAAGTAAGAATTTTTGGAATTATTTCAAGAATTCAATGAATATTTTAGCATATTTCCGATACATAGTAATCGATAAATAATATTTAGCTTGTACATAAATAGTTGTTATGTAATATTTAATATTTATTTATGGACAATTAGTGTGCATAGAATGCATCGATTTTCTGAAGAATATGTTCAAATGTTTACAAAATAGGTTTTAAAAATGAATGAAATTCAATTTAAATCATGGATCATGGATCAGCTACCCGTATTGTTTGAAATCAATCCCTTTTCATGTTTATCAAATAACAATTGTTAACACAACATCCAAAAATGAACTGATGTTAAAAGTTAAAATCAACAAAAACTTTGTAAAAGAACACCTATGCAATGCTACTTATCAACAAGATTCTTATATGGTTAAATTATCCATACTTCTTCAGTTGTTCTTAAGTTATATCCTTTCGACGCACTTTGTGGATGATGAACTTTGTTACAATTGAAGATGGGTGGACCTCCTATACAACCCGAAATTATCATCTTGTTCATAAGTAATGCTTTATGTATGCTATTTCACAAACTTATTATTAATTTGATTAAATGTTAGTTTCAGAAACGTTTAAAAGCTAGATATTTGGTGTAAGATGTTCCACGCACATTAGCTAGTAAACCACGGCATTCCGAATCAAATGAGCTTAAAACATATACTACATGCATTAGCTAAGTATGCCAACCAACATCCTGTCTTTGAAAAAATCTTAAGAATTGTTATTTATCATGATGCTATCGGGATGTAGCTTGCATGATGTCTTCGGTGAGTTAAATAAAAAAATTTCGATTTTTTATTTTACATAGTAAATAAGTATTACGACGGAGCAATCTTATATGGGAATATTTTTTTTTGTTAAATTTTCATTTATAATAGTGATCAACGTGTGACCCAAGATTAGAGGACTTTAAAAAGCATTACTTTTTTAAGATTAGTATTTTCGTTCTACCAGCGCATTTATTTTGAAAATTTACATTTGTGCTACCATACTAATAAAACTTGAATGAGCATATAAATTCTATATTGTATTCTATATTGTAAAACTTGAATCAGAATATATTGTTTATAAATACTATTAAACTATTTATTATTATGAAAACAGCAAGTCATATAGAACAAATTAATGCTAATTTACTAAAAATGTGTGCCACTTAAAACATAAAATATACATTAGCATACGTAAAAATAGTCAAAAGAGACCTTAAAATCACGTTTGGTGTCGAATTTGGGCATAAGTTTTCTTGTCTCTATTTTTGATTTTATGCGACTTTCTCTGGCCTTCTTATCACGTACCTGCATAGAAACCACTGTTAGTATCTTTACTGAACGTTCTACAACCTGGGTATGGTATGGCAGTCTTACAAAAGGTATTTTTGTACTTACTTTTGTTTCCACCATCGAAAGCAAATCTTCATTCTTGACGTCTCAAAGGATGGGAGGTTGAAAATATTTTTGTTGCCAATCTATAAGGTCTGTGTATGATTTGGCATTAAGCTTAATTTTAGGGACCTCAAAAATACGAGGGACCTTTTCAGAATTAATCGCTTCTCTTGCTTTTATAATCCTTCTAGCAGCAAGTTCACGAATGTGTTTCTCAGGAACTGCTGATGCGATTGCTGCAACAGCTCTATCACATACGCCATATCGGTCACGTTTTTGACAAAGATGGCAAGATGAGTTTTGGCTTTTTCTTGGACCCTTGGTGATTTGAAGAACACATTTCTAAGCCATCGTCTATTTCTTCAGTATCTTGTGACTCATCCGATATAAGAGGGTTTCGGGGAGAAAGTTCAACTCTATTCTCCTTTTTATCCTCAATTGTCACAGAAGCATAATATTGTTCTAGTTTTTGATTTCTATCATTTCGCCTTTCTATTTTTTTCGTTTGTGAAACGTCTGTACCACCAATAACCATTTTCCTGTCAGTCCTCTGATCCGTCAGAAAAGTTGTTCTCCTTTCGCAACTCTTCTTTCTTTTGGGCATTTGCATTGGCCAACGTTGCAAAATCAATAAAATGCGCGGTTAGATAGACTCAAAATAAATAAAAAATATTTTAGGATACGCTTTTTGAAAGGTTGGGTCACATTATTATAGCTATTAAAAAACAATTTGGCAAAGTTTAATTTTTCGTTCCACCCTAATAAGTATACCATACAAGTTAAGTACAAATACTACTACAATGTGACAAAGACAGATATAGAGTTATCTTGACTTATATGCTTTTCTTTCACATTTTTAGCTAACTTCCTAGGTATGCACCCCTACGTATGAAATGTAACCAGTGTGCGCTTAATTGAATTGTATAAGCAATGTGCTACTTTCATGAATTATTTTAATAGCAAAGTATTTTATACTTACAAAAATATTGTCTTCTCACAAAGAAATAAAGCCATTCATTAAAATTTTCATGTGATAAACACAATCAATCTCACGAATCCGCTATTGCTCACTAGAGTGATTTGTAATTTCATAATGGGACTTTAGAAAGAGATACACGTATAACAGGTGATGAGTAAATTCAAAAGTAGCATTGAAATGCAAATTGAGACAAATATTTTAAATCTGAGTCATGGAAAATTAAGATTCAGCAAAACAAATAACTAGTTTATTAACTAGTTTATTAATTTTACAAAGTAATTTCCATTCCACATGATGAAACAGATTCCTTTATTCAAGCGGAACGATAAAATGACATTATTAAGAGTAAAATATGTTAATAATATCCATCAATTAACATTTAATCAACGATATTTTTGCTTAAAAATTTGAATAATATTATAAACAATAGACCTTTTTAAATGTCTTTTTAAAAGGTAATAATATACTAGTAAGTACTATTTAAATGGAAATGTTCTACAATATCCTATGTTACAACTCAATCGTTTAGAAACTCTCTTCTACATTTTATATTTTAATCAAAATATCCTCGTCGATTTATGGCGCTCGCATTCAAAGACTCTCTTTGAGTGCTTCAAATACCTTTTGGAAATTCCGATATATTTTACTAGAAAATTCTAACATTAAAGTAGCTCTCTCTCTCTTTATATATATATATATATATTAAAAGGGAGCGATGAAGAGAGGTATATATTAATTTAATCAAAGTATTTACTTCCTTTTAATGTTTCTGCCCTTCAATTTTACTCCCAATACGAGATTGCCATAAAAAAAAATTATTCTACTATATAGTTAAGGTCATCCTTCACTCACAGACACTCCTCTCTAACTATTCCAGGCAACACTTTAAGATAAAACTTTTACCGCCATTACTTGAAAAAGATTAAAGAGTTAAGCTTAAAAGCGTAATAGCATCTACACCGTTTGTATCCGCTTGAAAATTTTCATAATTAGGCAGAAAAACATCTGCGCCACTTTAAACATCTGAAAATACGTCCATTCCCTCATTTCTAAGCGATTTTTCGTTATTCTTAACTCTATTTTATTTCCGAGAATAAACAAAGTGATTCATTTGCGGGAGAAAATTTGCTGTCGAAATTGACGTGACGTCATATCTAAGTCACAGTCCTCAGGTTTTGAAGTGAAACGATTCCTAATCGCTTAAAATAGTTTTTCAAGATTTTTTTTTTAATTAAAATGATCGTCTGCATGAAGCATTGATATAAGAGGGGATGTTTACACAAAACGAAATCGTTTGAAAGCGAAAAGTTTCAGCACGTTTCAGAAGAGTATTACATTTGATATGAATATATAATAAAAATTGAATATGAAGTTATTTATTTTATATGGATGAAGAATAAATATATTGAGTGTAAACATACTTTCGTCAAACGATCTTTCTAGCAGCCTATGAAATTGCATCCAAAACGGCCTTTTACTTCTAGTATATATAAATTTAGCAACCATTTTAAAATGCCCATAAACAAAATTTTACAAATCTCTGTAAAATTGACAATGTGAGTGCTCTTCTATAAGTATACTCAAGCATACACACCGACACACAAACTATGTCTCTGCATTATGCTAATATGAATTATTGTGGTATAAATAAATACATATTTACTTGTGTATGTTTATTAACAATTGTGCTTGGGTATTAAAACCGAAGTATTTACGCTTGGGTATTAAAAATTAAATGTAATATAAACATATTCTTCGCATAAGTCTGGCATTTAGTTACAAAACATACTTATATGAAATTCCTCTGATGGTTACATAAAGCTTCACTCAAAACCTGTCAAACATGTAATATTCCGTGTATTATTGTAACGTGCTCCTATTCATTTCATGAGAAATGACTGCTAAAACAATCATTGATACGATCTGTGATGATAAATCACAAAAGATGGCTGAAGTACAGATAAGCACCATTCAGCTACGTTATCACATAAGTTTGCAAATTGCATAACAGAGGATTGAAGCATGCAGTGATATTTACGTTGTAATAACTTGTCAGACATGTAGGGTGTGTGATTTACTTATTTATAGATTTTAAAATTCAGCAATCGTATAAGAGCTTCGTGTTCAAATGCGTCTGATTTGCTAATGTTCAGTTTTAGAGTGTTTTGTTTCAATTCATGGTATAGCATAACACATACTTATGTAATTATTAATTCATTTTATAATTTAAATTTGCTAGATTTACTAATTGGGCTGGCGATGATTCCATTATAGTCATAAGGACTTAATTTTTTCTTCTCATTTATATTAATACAACAATAAACAAGAATATGAGATTTTAATCTCTAAAAAGAATTGTTTTAGATGGAAACACCAATTTTAATGACATATCAAACATTGCAAATGCGTTTTGGACTTCAAAGCATGTAAATTTTAATTGATTAACTGAAATATAATAAGAAATGATAAACTAAAATAAATTAAAATCTATACTAATTTTCATTTAATTTAATTTTATATTATTAGACATGTTTATACATACAAACATATATGTATATTTTTTTATTTTAAAGTAAATAAATCTAATGGTTTCCTCTTCCCTTTCAATTACTGATAAAATTTTCTGAAATATATTAATCATCATCAGTGCAAATAAGATTTTATCCATCATTTCTGTTCTATTAATGAAATGTTTTTCAACGTTAATATGTTTATTTCGAAATTGACATGGCAACGAGAAAAGTTTGCTCAGACAAAAAATAAGAACCCCAAGTATATTTCTTGAAATGTGTCAAGCAAGATTTCTTCTTATCTAAATTAAGGGCTCAGTGGTTATCAACAAATCGATGTGTCTCGCGGACATGATTTTTATTGACTTTTCTTTCAGATATGAAACACGTGCTCTAACAATGCAGATTACTTATTTTAGTAAAGACCGATCTTTTGTCGGGAAAATGAATTCTTTGATCAATATTCTTCATTCCGAAAAAAGTAATTAAATGGAAATACTTTTGCTATATTCTTTAGTTCCAAATACTTTTAGAACGTTCTTTTATGATATTCGATTTTTCTTTGATTGATTATGATATATACTCATTTTCTGTGTATGGAACTTGGTATAGTTCTTTTCCAATGTCCGTTATTGGTTATTTTTCTTCAGCAAGTTGGAAAGAGAAAATTTTATGCAATAATAATAATAATAATAATAATAATAATAATAATAATAATAATAATAATAATAACTATAAATGCACACCAAACGGTATTTAAATTATGTATGAAGATTTTATTATATTAAAATATATAGAAGTAAAAAAAAAATCTGTAAAATAAATAATAGAGCAAGCTATAATACATACAGCACAAAACACGTAAATGAAATATTAGCAGCACAAAATAGAATGTTATAAAAAGTAACAGCAACAGTGCAAAAGGCTTTGTAGAAACTTTAATAAGTAAAATGGTTAAAAGGGATGTATTGGCGCAGTTGTATGTTTATTAACATTTTTTAGTGAGATGAAAATTTCACGCATTAAAAAACACTTTTTAAATAGTAATATATGTAATGTTCGGGTTATCTGGAATTAATTTTATTCTTTCATCCTACACTTCTTAATGGATAGTACTAACTCTTTGTCCCTGAGAAAGTTTAAATTTGAAATATATTTAATGGAATATTACTATTTTTAGAAATCCGATAAATCCTCACTTGCAATCCGTAGGTTTTACTAGATTTTGAGCAATATACTTATGAAGCAAAAAGTCAATTAATGAAATAAAAAACAGTATCTAATCTACTTCAAATACTCTCATAATTATTTTTAAACCACAGAAAGAGAGGAAATAGATCGACATTTTATTATATTTTCAGACAAGTGCCAAGAAAAATCAGAAAAGTTCAATTTTCAATACCTGTAAAATAGAAAGCTTAATATTTCGTTTTTCAGCACAAATCATTGCTAGTAGCCAATTTTGTTTTCAATTTCGATTCCAACGAGCTATTTTGAAAATTTTCTTCTACAAACCTATTTTTTTAAGTGAGTTGAAACTTTCTGCTTCACATCTATAGCTATAGTGAATAAATTTTAAAATTTCAAACGTATTTCAGCTAAATAAAGTTTCAAGCTACAAATATTATAACACCATATTTTTTTTCGCAAAAACCCTCCACAATGGGATATGGGTTCAAAGAATTCGTTTGTTATACATTTAAGAATTGGAAAAAAACTGACGCTTTGAAATACGCTTTTATCTTTCAATATTATAATCATTTTTGTTCGTTTTAAATACCGACAATTATAATTACCACTCAGTGGAAGAAAAAGAGACATTTGAACACTGTTTAAAACAATATCAAGTTCTTAAATTGACATAGTATGTATTCAAATATTCTATCAGCAAAAGAAAATCTTTCAAAGTGAATTTCAATCGCATGCTGAGGAACGACTTAGATCTTAATTTTAAATCCTAAAATAAAAGAAAATGGTAGGTTTGTAGCTCGTTAGTTTTTCTATTTTTTCTTAGATGAAAAAGTAATAGCTGGTATTGGAAGCAACATGACGAGAAATGGTTCAAAAATTATGTTACTGTAAATTGAGTTTTTATGTTTATGTGTAATTTTGTTTTAACATAAAACATAGATTTTTGTGGGGCATTTGTACATGGTTATTTTTATGTACTTTTAACAAGAATTGCACATTAGCTGCTGATTATTTATGTGCGCACATATAAAAACATGCACCTATGATCTCAGACATAGTCAAACTAGTGTATAAAATAAAGTTCTTAACATAAGTTTTATGAAATCAAATCAGGGTTTTCCCAAAATGTTACATATTTAAAAAATATTTTAAAATATTTTTTCTTCTGTGTTTTTTTTTCAGATTGTGCAATTTATCTGTGGTTACTAGTACGTAGGTATAACCGAATCAATACATTTATATATATATATAATTAAATCAAATTCAAAAAGCGAATATAAACGTATGGTAATCATAAAAAGTTTGATTCAGTTTTGCATTTTCTACATTTTCCTTTAATACATTTTCTCTTGATGTTTATTAACATTATGCAAATATAACTTTCATTTAGGGATTCGATTTAAGCCTGGTGGGGTAAATGCACACCATATTTTACATTTTTGATTGCGTGATTTACGCAAGTTACAACTGAATATTTGATCATCAACCACGAAATCCCATTTCATTTTCTTCCTCTAAATACCAGTTGGTCTGAAAGGAAATTGAGCTAACACATCTTAAATGGAATTTTCATCACGCTAATGTTAAATTTAGCACAATGTAGATGCTGAAACATAAATGGATAAGGTCAGATACGATATGAAAAGAATGCTTATGGAGCATGTTTGAAATTATTGTTTAAAAAATGCAATAAACATACTGTGCAAATATTGTGGAAAATATTGAGTTTAAAAATTTAAATATATTTTTTCTCTATTGTATACACAGTATAGTTAAACAGTTTTAAGATTGATTGAATATTTATTCTATGAAGAGTGCTATCGCCATGTAAACAAAAGGAACAATGTAGTAAAAAGCATTTTGTTTATCATCTAATCGCTATAAGGTTAGTTAATTTTTTAAGGAGAAAATTATCATTTGGTTTTTGAGTGTTATTTGTGAAAAAACACGAATTTTAGAACAAAATATTTAGCAATTTTAAATATATGTACAGGGTTAATGGTAAGAAATGAAAGAGGGGCCAATATGCAACAATTTAGACCCCCATTTATGTACCCTAGTAGCAAAACTAGTTCAAAAAATGCTCAAAATACGTTTTTGACGTCCAAAAGACGTTTTTTGAACGTATTTGAGCTAATTTTGCTACTAGGGATTTACGAAAATCAATAATTTCGAGAAAATTGAAATTTAAACTTTTTTTGGTATAGCCCAACATTTGCCACACAGGTGCTAATAAAAAAAAATATCTACTCAGCAAATGGATTTCATTGTAACTTATTTTCATAGCTGAACTTCTAACTGAGCTAACGTAATCATGAAAAGTAGAAAAGTACTTTAAAATTGAAATTTACGATTCATTACATGTATTTTTTTAATTATTAATTAACATAACTCCTTTCTAAAGGCCTTACTTTTTAAAAATATATGATGATAGCAAGCGTACTAATTACAAATAAAATTTCTCTCATTAATGAGCTATACAAAAAAGTATTAAGGCTGTTCTTCAAAAAAAAAAGAACTCTGTTTTTAGTCTTGGTACACAAATTGAAATAAACTAATAGCACCATGGTCTCCAAAAAATTCCAGATGGTTCTTCATAAGCTGTTTTACACACTGCGATGAGCGAAAACGCTGTGGCTTTTGTGAAATTTTCAGAAAAAATTCTTAAACATAGATCTGAGCTGCAAGATTTTTCGAAGAGTGACACGCCTTGCGTGTCACTCTTCGAAAAATCGATTTTAAAGATTTTAAAAGATTCTTTAGAAAGATTTTAAAGAATTTTTTCTAAAAGTTTTGAAACTGATACAGATTGGCCTGTCTTCGCAGTATGTAATAAAGCTTGTAAAGAGACAGTTTCAAAATTTTGAAGTGCCTGGCATAATTAGTTTATTTGTAATTATGTACCAAAATCGCAGGACTTTTTCGAATAACACCGTAAGACATGTAATTCTTGTAAAGATGAGTGAGTTTTACTGAACGCAGGCAAAAATGACAAATGATGCAACCCCGTTCATTTTCTTGAGATCGTTGTCAATCTGATGACGTTACTACCATTTTTTAAATTAATTTTCATAGCTGACATTCTAACTAAGCTAACGTAATTATGAAAATGTACAAAAGAAACTCAAAATTTTAATTCATGCACTTTACAGCATTTTTTTTTATTTACATTTTTATTTAAAAAAGTTGTTTTCTCAAAAAATACTATCGCAGTTAGAGTATAAATTACAAATAAAATATTTCCCATTAATCAGGTATCAAAAATTGTTTTATCGCTCCTTTTAAAGGCTCAAATTCTTACTTACCACATCCTATTATGAGATTCAAACTGGTGTGTGTTGTACCACATCAGTTTTGGCTACTTACGTAAGGCAGTTTTGACTCTGCCTTACGTAAGCAGATTTTATTGATTATCTAGATAACAACAAAACTTTCTTATGCGAGGCAAAGTCGAAACTAACACGACGACACAGCACACAGACGTTTGAGATTCAAAACCTTATGTGTCTCACATTTTAACCACTTAAAAACAGTGATAAATTGATGGGTTGACCAATGATCCTAAACAATAAACATTGGTGCTATTTTCGCGTTTTTACATGCACTAAGTAAATTTCACCTCTCTCTATGAATTTCATGTCTTCAAATAGACATTAATACATTTTTTGTATAGCTTATTAACAGTAGAAATTTAATTTGCAATTTGTACGTTTCCTGCAATAGTATATTTTGGCATAAACAGCATTTATGAAAGGAAAATGGAAGAAGTACATAAAAATAGACTTGTAAAGTACGTGAATTAAAAATTTTAAGTATTTTTAAAGCAATCCTGTGGAATCCTGTGTGGAAAAATTAAAAACAGTAGCAGTCAGTATCATCGGATTTACACGTCTATGTAGTTTCGTCTCGCTCGCTCGCTCTATGAAAAGTGGGTACAAATTCCCATAAAACTTTTGAACTGGAACGATATACACAGACTAAACGACAAAAAATAGAAATAAAAAGAACAGTTTGCTGTGCCAATTTACCTTAATTAAAGTTCAAACCGTACTTGAACTGTGATTCACAACAAATTTTATTGAAAATTATTGCTGGTAATGAAAATTTTGCTGCTTCAAAATATCCATTTTCTCTTTTAAAAATAATTTGAGCATTTTTTTAATTCGTAAAGTTTTACAAAAATTGAATAAAAATCCCTTTAAAAAACAAATGTTCTTTTAATTAATTTATTTCTGAATATTTAAAGGGACATAACTGTTTATAAATATGCTTTTAGAAAATTTAAATGAAAGTAACATTAATTTTTACTCTGAAAACATAAAGCTGCTTGAAGATTAAACGTTAAAAAATAACTAAAAATACAAAATTTACATTTAAGATCCTTGTATTTCATAGTATTTTTATAGATAGCGCCGGAAATACTTTGAAACGTTTTAGGTTTAATAATTTCATTAAATTTACTTTTTTCCCTGTTAATTGAAATTTAATAGCATCTTTGTGTATATGTTCCTAACAAATTGAAATTCAAAAGTATAATTTATGTTTGCTTCAAGTTACATCAACATGCGTTAGCTGTGCTGTCATAAATTATTTTACAGCTTTCATAATTTAATGAGTGCAGATACGGTTTTGTTTATGAGGCATGCACTTAAAATTACGAGTATAAAAAGACTCCTATCTGACATCGAACATTTTAAATACTTTAAACAAATTACTCATCCTGTCTCCAAACTTTCATCATTAATCTTAGCATCGCCTTTTAATGCCTTTCAATCATTCTTGACACTTCCACTTATCGTATGTAAATTTTTACAGTGAAAGCACTTCTTTCTTCCTAATTGAATTCGCGTTGTACGCTAGAAATCGTTTCTAAAATATTTCTTACACTCGAAAAAACTTTATACAATTTTCGGCATGTTGAAAAAATGTAACACAGTTTAAAGTGTCCACGTAATAAAAACAATCAGCACTAGTATTATTAATAAAACTGAGTAACGTTCATTTTAGTAAGTAAATATTTATCAGTAATCAATTAAATAAATAGACAAGAAATTTTTTTGAAATTTTGTTTTCCTGATGATACCTACTTTTTTACAAAAAGAGTTATCTGTCATTATAATGTTTCCCAATCGAACATTACTTTCGAATGAAACTGAGTGGTTAAGCTAATGCATTTTCTTTTTAATATACTTTAAGGATAAGCTATACAAAATACATTAAACGTTTTCGCTCTTTTTTTCTCTCTCTCTAACGGCTGGTTTTCAGTTTGTATAAAGAAATTTATTTGATCATTAGATACAAAATTCTATATTTACTGAATATTGAAAATGTTCTACTGTTAATTAAGAGATAAGAGTAAAAAATAGTATCGATAATTTTAATGTCATGATTCGAAATCACGAACAAATCATCAATTTATTTTCTTAAATCATTTCTTATGCACGCGATACAGTGCACAGCGCCATGACAATCCCAAATTTGAGTTGAGATCAACAAAAAATAATATTTACAGATATGTTAACGGGACTACACGCCCAGTTATAAATCGTTATAGACTATATTTTTATTTCTGTTTTTGGAGAAAAACTTTTCGAAAGAAAATTTTCTGAGTTTTGAAAACTATGTTCCTAAGTGTAAAAATTTGTAATTCCTGTTTAACACATATATCATTTTTTTTTCAAAAATGCATCTGAACACCAGACTTTTTGGATACAACTCCCTTTAGAAATATTATGCCTTCAAAATAAACAAACACGCCCAAAATATCATATAATATAAGTTCAGATAACGAATGAATGAAGAAGTTTAATTCTAAAGCATATTACCTACGTTATCTCCACTTTGATGATGTTTCCCTTTTTTTTTTGTCTAACCACACTAAAGAAATATGATCCGTTTGAATAATGAGTTCTTTTATGACCATCTATATGCCATTTCAACTTTTGTGCAGCATAGATTATTGATGGACATTCCATTTCAATCGTACTGTATTTTTAATTAAATTTTTGTTACAGTATATATGAAAAAAATGTTTTAGTATATACGAAACAAAAATGTGTTGGTAAAAAAATATAAATTGGTTTGAATACTACGGGCACCAGCTCTCCCTCTTATGACGCCTGGGGAAAATTGGTGCCTGTTGAATTCAAATGAACTTGCATACTTAATCAGTCTTTTTTGGCCTAACATCTGTATGGCTTCTATTACATTTCATTTCTAAGCTTTGCTACTTCTCATGTCCTTTAAAATGGAAATGAATCCCCTGACGCCAAGCAAGAAACCTGTAGTATTACAGCGCCAGTTACATTCTCATGATACTTGGCTTTATGTTTTTAGTTATTTTTATTTCATATATATTTCTCTTTTGTTGTTTTGGGGTTTTGAGAATGATTATTAGAGTATTTTCGTGGTTACTAAGCAGCTTATCTCTAAAATCTTACAAATATTATGCTGAACAATCGCACAATTATAAACAGTTGCAATGAAAGATAAAATTCAGAGAACAAGAAAATTTTCTAGGGTAAATTTGAGCGCACACCAAAACCATCTTTAAAATACTAAATATTTGTATATTTGTTACTATGTTTTATGCTTTCAAACAATCAATGTTAAATGATGGTAATCAGAAATGAGGTTAAATGTCTGCCCAAATGTTAAAAAGATGTATACAAATAAGGGAAATTTTACCACCCAAAGATTGACTTTTATATGTGCAGATCGTAAAATCCTCTAGCAGACTAAGCGCCTCCCCGTATCGGATTATTTGAAACTATTTTGTCTTTGTATTATGAATTTTGATCCATTCTTAAAGATTTAAGCTAAGTACAGCTCAAAAAGGAAAGTACTATTTACTGTTCTGTAAAGAAGTGATTTTTTTTTTCTGAAAATTAAGTCTGGCTACTCTGATCCAAGTGTTGACATTAGGAGTGAAACAATTTGATTTTCCTTTCTAGTAAGCTCATTTTATTAGCCAGGGTTAGAAAAATGCTTATTTTTTCCAGTACAAAGAACATATACTTTAGATAGTATTAAAATAAAAGCGATATTACTTTTTAAATAAATAATGCTTTAATAATTAAATTATCATACAATTTAGAGAGAACACTTGATTACACACCAAGCTTTATGAATAAAAGAAACAGTTTACTGAAAAATTCATGATGCTTTATTTCTAAACTTCTAATATGCATTTCCTTGAACTATTCAGTTGTGCAGTTCTATTAAAATTTGAAAAAAAGTCTTGGATCTTATTTTTTTTTTGTTTTATGCATTTGGCATGGCTTATATTTCTGGTGTAAGGTTAAGTGAATGAATCTCTTTATTATGTCACCCACAAAATACACTGCAACTATAAAACTAAAAACATTTCTTTATTATATATAAAGGAAAGACATATTTTTGGAAACGGAGTTAAAAACATGCCTGTAAAGACTTTAATAGGCCAATCTGAAAGAGACATATTGAACTTCAGATGTTTTTTCCTTAAGTTAATGTCACAAATGCTTTGGAAGTACGCTATCCGTTTCATAAAGTATTGAAAATGATATAAAAACCTTCACCAGAAACCATAAAACCATACATTTTTAACGCAAAATTACAGTGTAACATTTTATCTATAACAGATACTTGTAAACATTTCTTCAGATTACTTTAACGCATTTTCTGTGTGCTAAACTATAAAATCAGACATAAAATTCTCATCATCTTAAGTTTGCTATGGAGGAGTTGCATTTTTGAGGAAGAATAGTTTGATGCTTTATCGATTCAATATTCTGCAACATTTAAGAAGTTCTTCTTATCAATGGCGTGATCTTTTTTCCAGAATCTGTTTCGTCTTTGTTTTTGAATTGTTGGAGTGTGCAAATTATTTTCTCCCGTCATCAGATTTTGTTTGTCACTAAATATTAGAACAGTATTAAAGCAATTGCTTATTGCATCTGCTGACAACAAAAGAAGCTTAAATGCAAATATGCAAACAAATACAGTGTAACCTACTAAAGTTATCACCGTGGTAGATATTTAGCGGCCCTAGATAAAAAACAATTACAAGCCTTTCACATTTATTTGCTTAATAAACTATGGATCTTGACATGTCGCCCTCCAAAAAAACGCGGCTGCTACTGACTCCAATTAAGTAAATTACATTAATAAATTAACATTTTATCGCAATACGTTTCCATAATATAAAAGCTGCATTCTATCTAATTAACATGCTGTGAATTTGAAAAAATGAGTTATACAAGAAATTACAGGTGCTACAAATTTAAAAATATTAATTTAATCAATATTTAAAAGCTTCAACCCTCCCCCTTCAAGAAATTTGGATTTTTTATAACAAAATGACGTTCATGAAAGCCTCTATTTGAGTTCGTATGTAAAAATAGGAAGAAAAGTAAATGCCCCGGAACGTTGGACCAGTTAAGGAATACGTTTTTTGTGAAAACTCGAATCAGTATACGAGATATTTTGGGTGTAATTTTTTTTGTTTTGCTTTGAAAATCCCTATGCTGTTTACTTTAAATGAGATTAATGCTTGGCGTGCGAAGAGGGGAGAGAAGAGTATGTCGACGAGAACTGTGACGGATTATTTTTCATTTTGTTGTGAGGTTTGCTCAATAAATTTTCATCAAATGGGGAAAAAAATTCAGTTTTTACATATCAAAAAAGTGTATCCGGGACCTGAGAAAGAAGGTTTGAAAATGCGAAAGTTTGTCATTCCTACTGCATAATCTGAGAATCCGGAAGGAATTATTACTGCTGGTTATAGCGGGGCCTTCGCAATTAGTAACGGGCCTGCGCGTGTATTTTGATGAGCCATCCAAAGAGGCCTACGGATGCTCAAGTCTTCACGTATACATCAGGCATTTTTTAAGCTTCCCAGTGCTTTCAAACGTTATTTAATGTAGTTTTAAGTAGTAATTCTGTGACTAATTCAAGTACGAACCCATGATTAATTTGTTTGCTATGATACATATTGACATAAAGAAAATAGATGCATATAATTTGAAGGAAAAACAAAGTAGCGCTTACTCTCATGATTCATGATTGCTTATTTTAGTTTCACAAGTGGATATTTAATATACTTTAAAATAACT
Organism: Cheiracanthium punctorium; assembly: GCA_038373885.1. Lineage (NCBI taxonomy): Eukaryota > Metazoa > Arthropoda > Arachnida > Araneae > Cheiracanthiidae > Cheiracanthium > Cheiracanthium punctorium. The sequence goes on along the minus strand of JAWZYV010014086.1, from coordinate 1,480,554 downwards.
AAATACACAAATGAGAAAGACTTTTTATAATGAATATTTCATGAACGTAGTCGTATTTCCTACGTTATGTTAAACAATTCAACATTAATCTTTAACAAATGATGCATTAAAGCGCATTTCAGTGTTTTCGGGATATCCTGTATATTGGAGAAAATTGATAAAATACGCTCTATAGCGTGATCCCTGAATTAATTATTCTTTAATAAAGACTTCATGTAGTACATATTATTCTTTTGTCGCTTTCTCAATCGAACTTAGGAATTGAGCAAGCATAATGAACGCTTGTACAAAATATTAACTACATTTGAAGTTTCTGTATAAACGGGCAAAAATCAATAATTTATAATTTACTGTATTTCTGCACTGTACTAGATGTAAGTCTTAATCACATAATCAAGGCATATATAACTGATAAATAGCATTTTCAACTGGTAAAATTAAATTGTCTAAATAGTATCACAACGTCATGCTTATTTACAAGAATAAAAACTACTCAAGTAATACGATTTCTGATTAAAATAATTTATTTATAAATAACATATGAGTAATTATTCACTAAACATGATTTACATACATATTTTTAGAATTTCTAAATACATTATAAGCTTTCACTTACCTTTAGATTCAGAGCAAAATGTTCGAATTTTAGGATAAATTTTCATGAAAGAAAATGGCGCAAGATTCACAAAAGGATTACCTACATCTAAAGTTCTTTAGTACGATAAAAGTATAAAAAAATTGTCTTAAAATAATAAAATAATATAACATTTATAATACTTAGAATAATAAAATAGAATACTGTGACTGGGGAAAACAGGCCTCAATGATAAACTCATTTTTAGGATGGCAACTCATAAGCAGGCCCGTTGCTTAGCGATGGCCCCGGTTATAGTAAGGATGCTGAAAGCGAAATCGAAGAATTTGATGATACAGATTGGGAAGAGTTTTCAAATTTTTTGGGGTGGGGGATTAGTTTAGGTATTTTTGTAGTTTGAGAGGCTTGAGGCTCTTTTGTATGAAGCAGATGCTTTTGAGGCAATTTCTGGTTAAAAAAAAAAAAAAGAGGTGTTTCGTCGAAACATTATGTACTATTGATTGTTTATAGCAGGTTTTTTCTATTTAGAGTAATAAAAATGTTCATTGTAAAATGGTGTTTCATACGTGAAAAAATTTAACGACGAAAAAAAAAAGCGCCAAATTGCGTGATGTTGGCGACTAAAAAGTCGCCAAAAATAGGCGACACCCGCTTACGAAATTACTCCCGCTATCCTCTTCTTCCTCTTCTAACAAACAAAATACCCTAACTAGGAGCCGTGGTATCAAAGAGGTTGTGATTCCGTAGTTCCGAAGCTCTCCTCCGCGATCGCTAGCAGTTTACGAGAGGTGAAAGTTTTCGGAAGTCTTTCCTCCTGATGACGATCCAAATTGTGACCGGAAACTCCAAGAAAGACGACTGTATCTCTAAATGACACTTTCGTTGACATGTGCTACCCTCTACTGGCATTAGTTCTCAAATGTATACAAAATGATATAGATAGTTTTACATTACACAAACCTACCAACTCTAAAATGTCAAGTTATTTTTCATAAAAGAACGGCAGACTCAAACTTATTTAGAAATGAGTACTATAACATTTGATCCTAAATGATAAAAAGCTAAATGTACAGATATTATTTGAATTTCTTATCAGAAACACACACACACACACACACACACACATATACAACTGTAAAGACATTTTTCCACAAATATTTAACACATAAGACTGTTTACATATAAATCTTAATAGTTTATGGTACATATCCATATCTAATAGAGTTTAAAAATTATATTTATCGCTGGATTTTTTTTTCCTTTAAACATTAAACTCAAAACAAGTAGAATGTATATTGAGATATAACTAATTTATGAGGCAATCATTGCATAAAATTTTAATTTTACGACTTATTTAAAAATAAGTTAGGCGTGTTAGGATGTAAATAGTCGAAAAAAATAGCATTTAAAATACTCAAAACACAAGAAAAACCTGCACAAATATAAAAAGAGTAATTACATTAATAAATAAAAAAATTTGCTTTGGAACATCCTATCCCAGACAGCACATAAGCTTAAATCAAGCTTGACATTTCTTTGAATTTGACGTATTACTACAAGCTTGACAGTTCAACTCATTTTAAGCTGGCAGCAAGCTTGCAGGAGTCATTTTGAATTGTCAAGCTTAAATACAGCTTGATTTAAGCTTGACAATTGATACTCGCTTGATTTTCCCTTTTTAAAGCGAGCGTTGATGACGCCATCTGTGAAAGAGAATGGACATTAATTGTCTTAGTGTTTCTCAAATTTGCTCAATAAAGAAAAGTTCGAAAAAGTTGTGTTTTATTTTATTATAACACGAGGGGAGTTTTAGTTTTATTTACATCTAATTAACATTAGTAATTCCATTAACTAATTAATTAGCCCTAAAAATAAATTTTAATATAATTAACACAATTTAGTTAGTTAATATACTTCACTTTATGGGTGGTAGAATGAGGCGCAATCCGGCCTCCACAAAATAATTAATCAGTTATAAATGTACTTGACCATAGAATTAAAAAAAAAGATTCAATATTTCCAAATATGGAAATTCTTCAAAATAAAATACAATTATACTACGAAATTGATTTCAAAATAAGTCATTTGTCTCGATTTTGGCCAGCAATATTGCTCAACGATGAGTGTTGCGATATTGAAAGTTTTAAACCGTGTCCTGTTTTTAAGTTTATATTATGCTTATTTCCCTATTAGTAGAGTCTATACATCACAGATAACATTATTCAAATTTTGATTCATCCCATGGAAAAATAAAAGAAACTTATCAGCATCGCCCATACTTATCGATCTGGCGTGACAACAGTCACTTCAAACTTTAGTCATAACTGCCCGAGGCATAATAGCCGAACCGTTAGCACGCGGGCCTTCCAGCCTAAAGTTCAGCCGGGTCTTCAGTCCAGCCGGGATCGAACCCAGCCGCCGAAGTTTGATGGAACAGATTAAAATAACTTAAAATTTCAGCATAGAGGGGAAAATAAAGTACGTGGGGCGCGTACGCCAGCGGGCGCCCCGTGTATTTAGAAAAATTTTTTTAGGAAATTTTTTTAAGCTTGAAATTAAGCTTGCTATGTCAAGCTTTATTCAAACTTTCTATGTCAAGCTTAATGCAAGCTGGGCAAGTGTAAACTAGAACACTTGATACAAGCTTGCATTAAGCGTACACACTTGAAATTCCCAAGCTTAATTCAAGTTTATTGACTTCATAAATCAAGCTTGCTGCAAGTTTGATGCAAATTTGCTGTGCTGTCTGGGATATATACAGGATGTTCCAAAAACATGATGTATATTCGGCAGTATAAAACCTAGACTTTTTCTCCTAAAATACTACTATAGACTTACACATTACATTTCAGTTACGCAAAAAAATAGGTACTGAATTTTATGGTATCGAAAAAAATATTGCGCATATTAAATCTAAAGAAGTACAAAATTTAAATTTTTATACAGCCCCGTAAAAAACGGCCCGATTCGTAAAATCTGTCCCAAGGATTAATTGGTTGACGTACAAAAATTCAGCATTTCATCATGAAAAGGCTCAGGGACAATGAGAAATTAACATATGTGGACTCAAATCATTTTCCAATGGCTCTCGAAGATGAAAAATCACTTTGAAGATTACGTTTCAGGGACTGAAGTTAAATTTCGAAAGAAAAAATAGATTGCAATAATACTTCTGTTATTATTGGTGTTCCATAACACCTTTCTAAATTCGTTTTAACATATATCTGAGCCTACTTATTGCGAATGGCTTAAATTTTAAGCACCATCCAATAAATGTACGAGTAAATTTTACTAACTGGGATTTTGTCGTACGGGGATAGTATAAAAATTTAAATCTTGCATTTATTTAGATTTAATATCCATAAAATTTTACGTATACATAAAATAAAAGCTTAGGCAATTTATTTTTGGACACCCTGTATATAAGTGAATTACTTAAACATTTGAATAGAACACCCAAATACAAAGTTTTCCTTATTCTTAGTTTCTATTTTAATGTTTATAAAAAACTACAACTGCGGTAATTCAAAAACTTACACATAAAATATTATCTTTTGGAATATATAGTAGGGAAAGACATAAAAACATAGACTATTATGAAATTGTTACTCGTTTAATCTTAAAAATAGCAAAGAAGCTCGGTACATTTTCTCTTAATAGGACTTGTGTGTTTTACGTCATTCTAGTACAAGTGTTTATTTGCTATTTAGAACAAGTGTAAACAAAATAAAGCTCTACACCGTAATTGCCTCACAAAAGTTTATCTTTTTTGCCTATTGCGTAAAACAATTTGTGATCTGAGGAAAAAAAGGAATTTTTCTCAGCTATAATTAACTAGGATTTTTTTTTTCTTTATGTGTATAATTACTTCTATATGCAGCTTTTGTATATTTTTTTGCATTTCTATAGTAAAATCTTTGTATTGAATTATATAATAAGACTTTCTTTCATTTCATTTTTTAAGTAAAACACACTCATATTTATTTAAGAACATAATTATAAAAGTAAACATAAATTTGTAAAAGTAAAGAATATTAGAAATATTATAAGAAGAATAGAAGAATATGCAAGAATGTTATAGAAGAATATATAGAAGAATATTATAGAAGAATATACAGAAGAATATTATAAAAGTAAACATATATTTAATTAATTAAAAAACTATCTAAATTGTTATAAACTAAAGCAGTATAATTGTGTAATGATAGATTTGCAGTTCGCATATGTACGATTGTAACTTATTATTAACAGTTCCAAAATGTGTTTTTGAATGTCACGTCACCATTTATCAATGCACTATCATAACATTACTAAGACATCTACTAAGACATTCACGTCGTAATTAAATGAAAACTACATTAATTTAAAAGAATCAATTGAATTCTTTAGTTTATTCTTTACAAAAAGAACAAGTATGTGAGATAAGTGCTACAACACCACATAACACTCTTCAACGTGTTTAGATAATCACTAAAATGTTCTTTAAATGCAATATAAAGAGTATTTAGACAACAAAATTTTCAAATTGATTCTTTTTTTATTTTTATATTCCACTGTTTTTGACAATTTTTGCATGCTTTTGACAATTTTTGCACATTCTGTCGAACGATATATAAAAACGGTAGTAGTGAAGGAAGCAAGACTAGTTACATTCCAAAGATGCGATATGCTGTTTTTTTTTTAATTCATCTAACTATGAAGCTGTTGAAATATACTGTCAAATGTAAAGATTTATATAAAGCCGCATATAAGCTATATATTCAGACAAAAGGCAGAAAAACAAACTATTAATCAAACAAAGAATGGTTTTATTTCGGTTCACGATTTGCGTTATTTTAAATATTAAATTGTTACAGCATTAAATCTTGCACGAAGCACTAATAATAATTGCGATAGGGGAAGCTCAGGAACTATCCGGACAAACAGTTTTAAACAAGTGCTGTTTCTAACATTTGATACAGATGGCAGCACTTGAAAATGCATGCAGCATAACGCCATATTTAAACATGTAACAATGTGTTGTTAACGCATACTTTAGTAGTAAGTCTTTTTTACTGTTGTCTTTATGAAGTAACTTTCAGGATGCCATATTTTTTTCTAAAAATGAGTATGCGTTTTTAGATCAATGTTGAAGAAAAATGTCCTGTTAAGTCCTAGTTAATATCGGGGATAATACCGTAAGCGGGTGTCCATCGCCAAGGAAATTGCGTCGCCAAAGCTTACTATATGTTGTAAACAGTCCTGACAGCATTGCCAATCGAGATTAGCTAATCGGCAACCCTTCAGGCGGAGCTGTGTTATTTTATGATGTCTTGAGAAACTAGTGTGTTTGAAGGAATTATATGATTGGTTGAAGGAATTTTAAGGAGTTTAACTGGAAAAATAACTGAACTTGAATTAGCAGGGAATGGAAGTTGTGTCGTCTGCTGCAGTTTTGTATTTTATAATGGTTATTTTTGAAAAGTGGAATTTTTGCTTGTTTTTATATTAAATGTAGATAAATTGTGTAGAGCTATGATGAAAGTTGTTCCTTTATACGGTGAGTTGTTTCTAATTTTTTATCAAGTGAAATTCGACAAAAATTTGAAAATGTTTGTTGCGAGTTGTGAAGACTATGAATCGAGCGTATGTTGATGTACAGTTGTTATGCTTATTTCAATGCTTCTGATGGAATTATTTTGTGGTGAATGGACGTCGTTCATGAATAAAATTTGAGGTATGTGGTGCTTTTATTTATTTAAATGTTTATTCCTTGCTTTACGGTTCACCGGTGTATAGTTGAGAATATTTATGGTTTTATGTTTTTATAATTATGTAAGGTTTTTAGTACGGTATGTTATTTTTTGTGAATTGGGATGAAAAAATAAAATTTTTAAGGTTTTAAGAGGGATGGTTAATTTTTTTTTTGTTGTCTGGGTTTGCTTCCGATTTACAGAATTCCCGTACAATTTTTAGGTTAAATATGAATACATATGTAAGGATTTTTGAGTTTGTGATCAGATTTGATTCTATTCTGATTAATAGTGTAAATGTTGTGTGTTTTGAAGGTATATTAAATTGCGAAAATCATGTGGGGGAGGAAGTAGTCGGTTTATTATAGTTGTTTTCAGTTATTTATAACGAGTGTTTTTAACATTTTATAAAAATATTTGCAGTGTATTTTTCTTGAAATCACGTGCACTATTCAGGTTAAATATGATACAGTAAATAAGTATTTTTGAGTTGTTTGTGTGTGTGTGGTGGGGGGAGGAGGTAGTCGGTTTATTTGAGTGTTTTTCTATTAATTTAAAACTGTTATTTTAACGTTTTAAGGGAAATTTCGCTGTATAATTAATTATGTGCAGAAACATATTTTAGCATTTTGCATAATTTAAAGGTTATGGTTTATTTATTTTTTAACGTGCCCAGAGCTAGTGCTTTGTTTATGTACATTTTGTTTATAAATGCATTTGAAATATGTCTACTACTGTTTTAATGTGTTTAGATAAGTATATTGTAGTTTTGGGTTTATATTTTTCCGTTTGTGTCTACTTATGTTTATGTTTTGTCTGGCGCGGAAAACAAGTCGTCAAGGTTAGACATTTGCGACAAAAAAAAGTCGCCAACTCAACCGACACCCGCTTACGGTATTATTCCCAATATCTTTAAGCTTACTGTATGGATACCTAGTAATTGGTGTTTTCTCTACAATGTACGGTCTGTACCGCGAAGAGGTATTACGGTTTGTATCAGATACATATTAATGGTGATTAGAATTATGTTCTGATACAAATCTTTTGATTGTTGGTTATTACGAGGGCAAACTATCTCAAAAAAGGGATTTATAGAATAAAAACCAAAAAAAAAACAATGTAAACACATTATTTATTTGTCTTTTAAATGAACTGTTAACATTTCAGAGACTATTTTGTTTATTTATTTATTCATTTTAATTTTCCATTAACGCCACTCTTTTACCTGTTAAATCAGTTTTAATGTATCTGCACTTTCTTAATTTTCTCAAAAATTCCTGTCCTTTATATTGAAATACTGTTTGCATAACCAAAAATACTTTTCTTCTTCTAATTTTTCCTCTTATCCGATACAGCCCTCCACGAGTAAAATTAATTGAACATGCAATGGCCGCAAAAAGAGTAAAAAATGATTGATAATTTTATCATATAAAAATGCATTTTAAGGGTGTTATTTATAGAACTATAATGCTTTGTATGGGATACATTCTGGTCTAATTTGTTAGGAAAACAACCCTAACGCCTATCTTCCTTCCATGGCATAACTGCAAATAAAAAGGAGAGCCTAAATCTTCTGAGGCCTCAAATTGAAACATTTCTTTTAAAAAAATATCTATCAAACTGGCATTTTTCTTTTCAGCTTTCGATATGTTATGCATCATACAAATTTAATTTTTGTGTGTGTGTTGTGTAACAGTTAATAGGAAAAAAATAAATAAACTTACCTACATATAAGTGATAGAGTAATTATTGATTTAGGAGAATAATATATCCCAAATGGAATCTCTTCCACGGCATGTTCTACTGGCATCAACACACCCTGACCATTGAATGAATGCCGAGATGGATAAATTATTTTACAGTTGTATAAAAGCAGGCGGAGATGCTTTCAATGCAGTTAGGAGTTTTTCTCATAAAAGGATATTTCTATTCTGTGATTTGTCCCATTACTTGTCACATGCTTTATTAGATTTTTCTTAAACATGAAAAGATTGCATTGGTGATGTAAGAGAGAAAAATAATAACCGTAACTTACTGAATGTCTACAGTAAATATATTTTAGTTATCAGGTTACAAAGTAATACCCGAAAAGATGCCATTCAGTAAAGCGGAGCGGATTATTTATTTCTAAACAATTTGTTGTCTTATAGGATTGGTAGGATTGATTTTGAGTACACTAACACATAAATTAATTGACATCCATTTGAATCTATTTTTCTGCTCGAAATAAAATGATTTTATAACAATTTTAATTTACAAAGCCGATCGACTGAATCATGAAATAGAAATAAATGAATAAAAAAAATGCAGGAAGTCCGAATACACCACGAATATTTTCAGTTCTATGGCAAGCATTATTTTTTATAGGAACTACACCATAAAAGGTTGGCTTGAGTATTGAATCTGAACACACATAATTAAAAACTCAGGGATTAAAATATTTAGGAAATTAATGATTAACAATAACTTAAAAAATGAATCTGTGAATGTTTCTATTTTCGTTACGCTGTACATATTCGATAATCTATGATCTAACTCCAATAATTTAGTAAAACACAAAATATCATGTTAAAAGCGTCGACATCTGTTTGCTGTTAAATATTTTTCCCCCAGAGATGACATTTAATTTATCGATTCTGTAATGCTTTCCAGCTTATTCAGCAATTTGTAACTCTTTCAATGGCAAAATCTAAGTATTGAAGACATTTTTTTGGTTGTCATACAGTTATTACAATTGCTACAATACCCCGCATTACTCTTCATAGGTCGAATAACTACGGCATACACGTACACCATAACGTGTTGTAATTACTAGTTACGTTATACTTTAGCTATAAGTAACTTCAGCACAGCGTGACTTAAAAAATAACGCGTTTTTTCGATGTAGATCCACATTTTTTGATTTTCAGCGACACATTCATCGGTTTGAAGACACAGTAAAATTTACAACACTAAAACTTCAATGCATAATTATATGAGACGGCACAAAAGTTTCAAGAGGCCGATGGGAGATTTTTTTAAATTATTGTGGGCTTTATGATTACTTATAGAAGCTTTTTAATAAAGTCATTAAAGAAGTGACTTTCTGTTTTCTGTTAAATGAGTCACTAAATGTATCCTGAAGCAGGAAAAATGATAGATTTTTTTTCTTTTTAGAGAGCGGGCCGTCGGACTACTTGAGTCTTGACCACTACGATGAACACAGATGTTGGTCATTTAATTTTGGGGGCGCTTAAGCATACCAGCAGTGTCCCCTAAGTGTGGTATCCTAGTTTTAAACCAATTCCAGATGAGAGACTTAGCACCTGAAACCGGCACCTATGTGGGAGATGTCGGTAGTCTTTAAAAAATTTCCCTCGGCTGTTTTACATGACGTATAATGGGTTAAAAATCTATGAGTCACATAGAAGTCTGAGAAAACACAGAAAGACGACTTGAATTCTGTAAAAGTTTCGTTTATTGTAGGTATCAACAAAACAGTTTTTAAATGAAACAAGTTCTATTTCATACAGTACACTGCTTCAATAAAAGTAACACCAGGAACAGATCTAATCGTTCCGGCCACACGGCGTGCTGGAGTCCCATAATTAATTGAAAACAACCTCCTCTAACAGAGAGCTTGGAGAAGTGGACCAAAAACATTTTACAAAACGGTCAGCTTTTTACAGCTTGGCGAGTAAAAGATAGGCCATTCATAAGTTACTGCGCACGTGACAAAAACTGTCCAGTAGGTGTTACAAATATAAAAAAATTGAAACAAACAGATTAAATGCCTATCGCCAAGGCAGAAGTGCCAGAATTTGGCGATCGCCATAACAAAAGCCTGCAACCCCAGTGAGAAAGAAACGACGGACAACCGGAAGGCACCAAGAACTTACGTAGCATTAGCTAAAGCGAAATTAATTTAGAAGAGGAACCTCGGGAATCTCGGACATAGGGTCGCGCAAAAGGAAGAACATTTTATCAAGCCGAAAAACAAAGTGGAGAGAGAGATTAAAACATAATACGAAATTTTGATTTAGAAAGACTAAAGAAAATAACATTATTTTAGACTCGAAAAATATGTGAACTTCGTCACAGCACCCCTATATCTATCGTTTGAATATGGAGGACACTGGAGCCAAAAACAAATTTTACGCGCACTAGCTCACATTAGCATACACGGTCCCACAGCAGTCCAGATGAGAGAGGTATTTACCTTCCCAAACACTGGACAAGCCGGTGCTGCTTCACTTTCGGTGCCCTTAGAGAAACGAAAATTAGCGACTACGCCAGCGCGGGACGCAGGAGAAATGATAAAGACAAATGTTTTTGTAGTCATAAAAAATAATGAAACAACGCTATTCTCTACATTTACAAAGGATGCAACTATATCAAAATGACTGATATAAATATACATACATACATACATATACATATATATATATATATATATATATATATATATATATATATATATATATATATATATATATATATATATATATATATATATATATTTCATGCTATTTGTTTATAACTGAGATCAAATTAACAAACATTTGATAAACTTTTATACAATCCGCCAGAGAGAATTTCGTCTTAGTAATAAAACTTAATATTTGCATAATTTTCTAATTGAAACCACGTAATCGTTTAACTAAAAATTTATACACGTGCTGTCTTCTTGTTATCAGTTTCTTAGTATTCAATTTTAGTATAAACTAACATCTCACAACGTCAGAGAAGGCCATATTAAAGATGCGCTCTAAATTTATATGACACTACATAAATCAACATATTAAATAAATGTATAAACATTTTGAAAGGATAAATAATTTTTGAATAATTCCGATCGCTCGGAATTTCTAATTTACAATTATAACGTATAAAGTACACATGATTTACAGTGCAGAATTTTTCATATTTATATCTAAATTCTTTCATTTAATTTACACTGAATTCTTTCTATTCTCGTTACCATAGAAACTCTTAAAAGCTCAACGCTATTGTTATGAAATTTATCGTTATTTATGAGTTTGTACGACGTACATGCTAGATTAATCTGAAATTTTACTTGCACGGAATCGGAAAATTTATGCTGCATTTCCAAAAACTAATTAAAAAAATCAGTTTGTAACATGCATTTGAAATATTTTACAGGCGATATCTTGTATATCATTTAGAATTTTCAAAAAGTTTTAATTTAGCAACTCTTGCCTTGAATTCGTTATTCGCTTTTGAAAGTTATATTTGTATTTTGACTTAAAAGCCACACATTATTCAAAATCATTATTATTTTTTTTTCATTTTTTTTCAAGTTTATCATCCCCATTATAAAACTCGCAATGTATATTGCCGATTAAAACATCGTTTTTAGAATACAGAAACACATGTATTTTGATTAATATATGTATTTTTTGATTGTACTGCATCATATTACATTACAATTCTTTCTAGAAAATAGAATTTTTCGTGTAGCAGACAATAATGTTGATTTTTTTTTTTTTTTTTTTTGAGGGACCGGCAAATATAGAAGGTGATAGATGCCATCGATAGGATGAAAACATGCTATAGAACTACCACGTTGAGTACCGTAAACCACGTTGAGAGAATAAAAATTTCGAAAAACTCATGCATTCTCTCATTCCAGAGGAGATGGTGGATGAGTGTCTTTTGATCACATCAGCGACGCTGGGTCGGTCGGCAGACCGTTGGGATCGAGAGCAGATTACCCGGTTTCGAGGGTCGTCGCCTATTTCAATTCAACCTTCAATCAGTTGATCAATGAATTCCAAACATGCTTGAAACATAACGAAGGTGAAGTGAAGGGCACCCGGAACCATCTGTATAGGCTCCATTATGCGACGCCTCTGCAGTCTGCACACGCCGGGAGATCTCATAACACAGACTGAAGCAGATAACAATAGCATGCGTGCCATCTCTGAGTGTTTTTGAATTAGAAGGCTTTTGAAATTGCTGCAGACAGTGAAATGACGTCAGTGGGTGCTATTTCCAACGATTCTTCTAGTAGTTAATTAAATAAATATTTTTATAGTTAGTCTTGCAGTCATGTCGTTTACAACGTCACGTCGAAACCTCCTCGCGTTTTTCGGTCTACCACTTTTGGGTGTTTCAATCATTTTTATCTGGTGGTTAATGGTCATTATCTCATAATGGATAGATTCTTTAGACGATTATCACAAGAGAACTGTAGAACACTATCGGAAAATTAGAAATGCTATCCCCTTTTTTTAAAACTTTATTAACTTATTAGTAATATATATGTCACTTAATTTTATATGCAGTATGGCCCGACTAGTGGCCGAGCGCATAGCGCTCTAAACTGGGAGACAGAAGGTGAGTGGCTCGAAGCCAGGTGGTGTCTGCCGACCTCACCGTTTGGAGTTTTCCTTGGTTTCCTCCGAAACTTAGCGTAAATACGGGTTAGCACACCTTAGAAAGGCCCCCAAGGAGGGCACACCACCCATCGGCATAGATAAATGTGCAGATAATTGGCCAGAATCCCACAACACATTATATGCAGTATGCGTGATCATAATAGTGTATTAATAGTTTCCAATAAATGAGTAATTCATTAATTTTTTTATCACATCGATTGATTTACTTCTTTTATACAAGCAAAGAGTTTTTCAAACAAAGAGTGACAGGAAGAAAAGGAAACAGTGCACCAGCTTAAACTTAACATGTTATGGTACAAAAAATAATACGTATTTTCGAAAGATCAACCACAGAAACGTCATTGTAGTGGACACAGAAAGGGTCGATCCAATTGATCCCGGGTACAAATATAACTGATGCTGAAATCATATCCCGCATATAAGAAAAATAAATATATTTCTACCTTTGTAAATCAAAATCACAAAAGGAAGAAAATATTTCCCATTCAATAATTAATAAATAACTCAACATTTATCGTGTACATTTTTTGTGCATGATTAATGCACCTTTTAAGTTGTATTAATTACTACAAGTATAAAAAATTGAAAAAAAATGCTTAACTGTTAGAAGGTTTGTACACGAAGGATGTATTTTTAGTTCAATTTAACACTCGATGTTCATGGTAGCAAAGATTCTATCATCCTTTAAATGCTTGTTTTATGAATTGAGACGTAATTTTGAAGTCATAAAACCATTAACTCAACCTTTAATTAATAGTAGTAATAGTTTGGGTCGACAGATCTCAACATTAAGGGAGGAGATCACCCATTCGAGGCATGAAATCGCGAAAAAGTTCAGAAATGTTTAAGGAAGAACTATTATAAGTATTAAAAAGAATTTTGCAGGGTGATTGAACTCTGTAATGTTTTGTATAATGAAAATATAAAGTAAAATACAGCTTTTTTACTACTTAAAACACAAAAAAATAAAACACACACTTCACGTCCTCAAACTTATTATAATGCATTCCGCGCAGGATCACAGCAAAAGTTTTCAATATTTTTCAACAAATTTCACCTCATATTAAAGGAAATATTCCTACTAATGATATGAACTACAATCATTAAGATATTTAAAATTTCAAGAATATTTAATTTTAATTAGGAAAAAAAGTTCTTGCATTTTTGTGGCTTTTTTGTTTCTAAAACTTTTTCTATGAATTTTATAAGTATAATTATAGTTCATTTTATCCATATCAATACTATGAAAAAAAGTCCTGAAAATTTTAAGTTATTATGTTGATGCATTCCAAAGATACGTTGCCAGGAATGTTAAAATTTGCTATTTTGAAAAATAAGCATTTAAAGATATAATTTGCAATTTGTTTCTGTTATATCTCATTAAATGTTCTCACCTTATCTCATGAAATAAATGTCGTATGATTGAAAAGTTGGTTATAAATCGTCCGCAATGAAATAAACTGTAATTCAGGATTTAGCAAAAATCGATGAAAAATATTAAAATATTTTAAAATCAACATATTTATACTATTTGGTTTTACTTGCAACATGTTCTACTGTTAATTAACTATTTCTATTATTTTTTTGAAGAAAAATAATAATTATTTTTATATGGAGGGTCCACGGGAAGAATGGTGGAATCCACTTTTCGTCAATGTTGAGGTTTCTACTGCATTCTGTTGTTCATTAGTTGCACTATTAATATCCGAACCCATAAGGGCAAAGAACGATGAGAATGCACTGGAAAAATAGCCCAAAGATACAGTTTACTGGGGAAGAAATATGAAAGTCCCGTGCGACTTTCGTTTCTTTGGAAAATTAGCTGTATTAGACTGTCATCGTTCTTCCCGTGGAACCCTTCATATATGACAAAATATATGATTGTAAACTAAATACAATTTTTTTTAAAGTTTCATGTACAAGAGTTTTGAAATCATAGTGCTACCATTGAAAAAGCAAATAAAAATAACTTTTTTCACAATTTTTTATTATATTTACGTTATTTGAACTAAATACCATTTCAACGAAAAAATATTTTTTTAAATTATTATTATTGAAAATTTCTCAATGCGAGAGTAAGATGGTGAATGGAAAAGTAATTAATTGTTTGTGTTAGTGAGATTTCATGTTAACTGTCAAATGAAATATCTTGTTATGTACTTTCAGAAAATGACGATGATAATAGGAGAAGAAGCTGGTGGTTTATTGAATATCGAGGACATTGTGGATAAAATCCTAAAACAAAAGAAATGACGTCTGGTGTTCTCTGACAGTAAAGATAGTTGAAGTCAATGATGATATTCATGAATATTTTTTTTAAATATACTGTTTTTGATTTCAGTAAAATATGGTAATCAAGTTTATACTTTTAAAATTTATTTTTCATAGAGATGTAATTTTTGTAAAAGGTCTTTTTTATTTTGTGTTACACATTTGTTCAAAAGCACATAAATTACGGATGATTTTTATATGGAGGGTCCACGGGAAGAATGGTGAGAGTCCACTTTTCGTCAATGTTGAGGTTTCTACTGCATTCTGTTGTTCATTAGTGGCACTATTAATATCCGAACCCATAAGGGCAAAGAACGATGAGAATACGCTGGAAAAATAGCCCAAAGATACAGTTTACTGGGGAAGAAATATGAAAGTCCCGTGCGACTTTCGATTCTTTGGAAAATCAGCTGTATTGGACTCTCATCGTTCTTCCCGTGGAACCCTTCATATATAACAAAATAAATGATTGTAAACTAAATACAATTTTTTTTTAAAGTTTCATGTACAAGAGTTTTGAAATCATAGTGCTACCATTGAAAAAGCAAATAAAAATAACTTTTTTCACAATTTTTTATTATATTTACGTTATTTGAACTAAATACCATTTCAACGAAAAAATATTTTTTTAAATTATTATTATTGAAAATTTCTCAATGCGAGAGTAAGATGGTGAATGGAAAAGTAATTAATTGTTTATGTTAGTGAGATTTCATGTTAACTGTCAAATGAAATATCTTGTTATGTACTTTCAGAAAATGACGATGGTAATAGGAGAAGAAGCTGGTGGTTTATTGAATATCGAGGACATTGTGGATAAAATCCTAAAACAAAAGAAATGACGTCTGGTGTTCTCTGACAGTAAAGATAGTTGAAGTCAATGATGATATTCATGAATATTTTTTTTAAACATACTGTTTTTGATTTCAGTAAAATATGGTAATAAAGTTTATACTTTTTAAATTTATTTTTCATAGAGATGTAATTTTTGTAAAAGGTCTTTCTCATTTTGTGTTACACATTTGTTCAAAAGCACATAAATTACGGATGATTTGCTTTTAAATGTACTGTAATAAATATGTTATTGATATATTTTTATAGGTATGTAAAATTGAATGTAATGAAAAAGAGAAATGTGTATGTCAAAATTGATGTTAAAATTTCTCTTTGAACCTATATTCTAAAGAAAACAATTTTATTCCTTTTAGCTTCAGATAATATTTAAAGCTTTGAAACGTGCAGTTTACTTTCTCCTGTACACGACATAAACAATAATGTGCTGAAATAAAAGCAATTCATATTCCACACTGAACTTTCTAAACGAGTAACAAATCGTTTTAGATGCATTTAAATGACTCAAGATGAGAATTCAGAATTTGAATACTAAAAAAAAGGAGAAAATTGAAAAAATCCCCATGCATTTTCTGTTGTACTAGGCAAGAACCATTTGTGTGTTACTTGGAAAAACTTTCAGCTCATTTTTAGTGTATTTATTTAAAAATACAGAACATAAGGATATTTAAATGAAATAGATTGCGTTAATCGGATGAAATTGCTCTTCTAATATTTAGTTTGGAAGAATGATACTGTATTAAATGTTTTGGTGGAAAAATCATTTTATATTCAACATACTAGATTTTCTTTATGAAAATATAATTTAAAGAAGAAATAGTTTATACGGCTATCTAATAAAGCGTGCATTTAAATGTATATATATATATATATATATATATATATTGAGAATTTCGCGTATATATTCGTTAGAATTCAAAACTTTTGTGTTTTGTATTGTTTTAAAACACTGAGAAAGCGAAAATATCTTTTTGAAAAGGAATAACAATAAAAATTGTCTGTCTGCATAAATTTTTGTATCGCTCTGTTTCAGTACCTTTTATATATACATATTACGGACAAAAGTCTTAAATAATTACAATCAGATTTAACTGTGAAACAAATGATTGCATAATTTAAACTATAGAATTTGTTCATATATCCGCTTTTCTGAAGTTTATATTATTGCACAAGCAAATTTGTGACTAAAATAATTTTTAATAACCCTGTTTTTTATATAAAAATTATAACTGTTTAAATGTGAGAATTTGAATTTGTCATACCTTGGGATTTATTTTGTTTAACATTTTTAGTGAAAATTTTGTCCAAATTTTGAGTAAGTAGCATAAACGTCTGAAATGAATGGAATGAAATTCAGTAAAGCGTGTCTTTCAGCTTTGTAAAATTTCTGTGAACTCGTACCGCATCAATCTTCATTTAAACATAACTGTCATTAGCGTTATCTAACTACATATTTAGTTTTGCTTGGTCATTCAACGTAGGCAAAAATAGAAGCAATTTATCAATTTAATCATCGGAGAATACTGTTCGAAAAAGAGGTAGAAATAATTCATTTGCAGTAAAATGCATGCTTATAGATTAAACGATTTTAATATTGCTATTGCTTTTAACAAATTGTTAGCCATTATATATGTATACGTATCATGGTGCATTTTTGATTGATTGGACCAACACGACAGAACAATACTTATTCAGGATGTGTCATTTAGCATGACAATTATTTTTTTTCTAATAAAATCTATCTCTAAGTACAGTGTCTCAGATTTAAATTCAAAGTGCTTCCTCAGTTTGAAGACACCACATCCGTTACACTTATGTAGTTCTAAAAGCAGGGATGTTTGAATTTACTGACGCCAAATATAGTGAATACAAGTTTTAATTTTTAGAATTCGTAATTTTGAATATTATCTAAACTTTCTTGTTTTCAAAGTAACCCAAATGTAACAAAAACTATTTTTTGCCCATTTAAAGATAAATGCGCAGAGAAATAAATTGTCACACTTAAAATTTGTGCCTACAGATTCCCGAAAGTACGTAAAAATCATTTTGCAGATAAGTCTAATTCTTAACAAAAATGAGCACTAGAGTTGTCATAAATAAACGACTTTTTTTTCAGCTCGTAATACCGCGAAAAAGTTGTCAGATTGGATGATTAAAAAAGATGTCAGAAAAGAAATTAAATCGGTTTATGTCTTCCGACCCCGTGTCTGCTCTCAATTTTACCGAAATTTGATTAAAACTCACGTTTTTTCAGTCATATTAAACTTTTCAAAATTAGTTTTTTCTGAATGTAATAACGCAAATTTTTATGTATTATAGACAACACACAATATTGTTCAAACATTATTTCAATCCATCATATCTTCCGGCTGGCGCATTATTGCCTACAAAATTTTAACAGAAATTTTAATTCAATGGTAGATTCCAGTTAAAGGGGAATAAAACGGTAACTTACTTTATTTTTTTTTCGTTATTGAATAAGTTTGAAATCCAATTATTTTACAACATTATTAATTTTTGCAATCAGTTTTATTATTATTATTATTAAAACTAAGTTTTTATGCAAAAAGCAGTAAATCTAAGAAAATCATATTGAACAGGAACTGAAAATCTCCGTTTTCACTCATTCTTAGCTGAAGTTGCTTTGAAATCTTATTTATGCCATTTTGACAGCACAGCACCGTCATTTTTTTAAAACTGTCTCTAGACTCAGCTGTACAAACTTTCCTTGAGTTTCTAAGTCTGCCATGTGCCTTACAAGCAGGAGAGGGTGGGCCACAATGAAACACGGGCCACACTGGCACATTGTAATTTCACAAACAACTTCTTTACAGACAACTATTGGGATCTTGCTATGATAAGTTGAAGTTAAATAGTACCCAGTATTCCAAGTTGCAAATCACTGCCAGCTCATGTTCTGAATAAACTGAAATTTGTGGATAGGTGTACTCCCAAAGAACATATTGTAGAAGTTTTCATCTACTGTATTCTAGTTTTGTTCGAATAATAGAAGTAACTGTAGTGTATTTTATTAAAGATTATTAATATGGCTTATTATTACAACCTATAGTTTTAATATATTAAGGTATTACTTAAGAACATTTTTATTATTTTATTCTTTTGGCCACAATGAGTCGTTTCCCTAAGCAGAGGAAATATGCTATAGAATTTAATTTTAGTATATTTGTGACAACTTTTATTAAATTAATTCGTTTATTTATAGTAATGTGTTCATTAGGGGCAGATTGATGGAATTCGGTCAAATATATGATAAACGGTGTCCCTACTGGAACTCTAGGACTGGTTGCAAAATCAGGGTGGATGACAGGCGAAGTTTTTCTTACAGTTATTAAGCATTCTATTTTTCACACTGGATTTACTAAACTTAATAAAACCATTTAGGTTGTAGGCAACCACAAGGGTCACTTTACTATTCAAATATTAAATATGGCTAAAGAAAATGGCGTTTTAAAAGTAACATTACATCCAGTCTGTAGTCATGAATTCAAGATGTTAGCGTTTTTCAATCGTTTAAATCTCATTAAACTTCCGTTGTGAAATGATGGTCGCTTGATAATTCGGGCATTCAAACGACGAATTATCACAGTTGTATGAGAGCAGCACATGAAATTGCAGTGAAACCGGCTGACATATAAGCTGTTTTTCGGAAAAGTAGCATGTAACCATTTGACAGAATTCTATTTAATGGCGATGATTTTTTAACTAGCTACGTTACTGACCGCGAATAAGATAAAGATCATGCTGATTTGAATGAAAATTTAGTGAAGGAAATTGATCTTAAAACTTTACTCATGCCAGAAGATGTAAACAAGATGTGAATTCTTCATCTGCAAGTATGTCTTCAAATAATAACGAGAATAACATTAATAGCTCTCGTGTTTTCAAAGGGTTTCCTAACGCTTGTAAAAGGAAAGATATTCTCAAAAGTAGAACAAAATCTTATAGCTATATTCCAACTAACACACTTGAGAAAATTTATTGAAAACAGTTTTTTAAGAAAAGAGAATCACGAAAGCGTAAACTGATCGATGTGAAAAAACATGGAAGGCATATCGATTCCTGAAGGAAATGAAAAAATTGCGAAAATCACAAGATTACTATAGTAATACAGAGTCCGATGGCAGTGTATAAGAAGTGAGTACGCTTCTCGATGCAGAGTGTTCGTTAGATACAGTAGTCGTCAATGATTTTGTCCAAATTAGGTTTTTTACCAAAAAGACAAAAAACTATTTTGATGCTCTAATATGAGCAATCTAAAATCGGGAGAAGTTTGCATTAAGTTTATGAGGAAACAAAGCAACGGCACCTGTATATTTCCAGTGCAAAACGACTTTTATAGTAGAAAGAGAAAATATTGTGTACATAAAATTGCCAGTCATCTGTTTTTGGCGGTACATTACGAGTAGCAAAGTCTATCTCCTTTGCTATAAAACGAAACCAATATAACGTTTGCTAAATTTTTGTTCAATTTAACTTAAATTTTGATGAAATAAATTTGATTACAATTAAAGTTTGATAAAATAATTATAAAACATTTTAAGTGTTTTTGTCTCGCTGTGGCCCACATTTCCATATATTTCAACATCCTGTGTGTGAACTGTGGACTTCTTGAATGCCATATTACACTCACTTTGAATCACTTTGGCTTAGTAAACATAAAATTTTAAATAATTTGTTAGAATCACACACACATATTAAAAAATTGGAAGATGCGTGTTTCGGGTTTTACAAAAGGTCCTAAGCTCAAAATCATGTGTTTAATTTGATTTTGCAAACCCACAGCTAGCAGTTGCATTGCATTTACATAACTTAAGAGTTTTGTTGCAAATCTAGTTAACAACTATAAAGCGTTTCCAAGATGCTACGTCAAAAAGTAAAACATATTTCTTTAAACTCGTCAATTTTTCTGTTTAAACGGATCTTTGTTTATTTGTTCTCTACAATATTGGCAATTTCCGGAAAATTCATGCTTTTAAGTTTGAGCATCCAGTCGTATATATCTCAAGCACCACATCGAATTCCATTCTAAATAGTAGAAGATCGCCCGATTAAAAACCTTTGGCCCTAATTTTAATTTATTTATGTTTCTAACAAAGATTTTCAACCCCTATGTTTAAAAACCGAAAATGACTCAAAGTTTGTGATACATAATGCTCTCCGTTCATACACAAGATGTTCAAAGATGCGTAAAACTTGAGAGACCATCTCCAAGACATGTTTGAAGGGCTGAGTCTAGAGATAGTTTTATAAGCATGACTATGCTGTCGAAACGGACCACGTCTAACTTCCCCCCATAAATGATATTTCGTAGCAGCTTATGCTAATAATGAGTGATGTTCAATTGCGTTCACACACAATAAGATTTTCTTGTATTTACGACACTTCGCATAAAAACTTACTTTTATCAATAAAATATATGTTTACAAATATAACTATTTTTCTGAAATAATTAGATTTTAAACTTGCTTTTAATAAAAAAAATTGCAAGTTTTTTTTCTTTCCTTTAAATTGAGATGTTGATTGATTTAAACGTTTGAGAACTATCTGTGGATCTAGTACAAAATAGTGTAAGCTATTACATTCAGGAACAGAATTGCTTTAAAAAAATAAAAACAACTGTATAAATGTGCATTTTTTCGAATTTTGGGCATCACTAAAACAAATACGCTGCCACATGATATAAACTGATTTTATATATTTTATGGCATCTTCTTAATCGCCCAAATTCTCAACTTTTCTGCGGTATTACTAACTGAAAAAATCTAGAGTGACTCCACTCAACTTTCCGAACACTAACGATTAAGGTCTTTACCAAGCATTTAAATAAATTTTAATAGATGAATAATTTAGCAAACATTCTTAGATTTTTTTTTTTCAATTTGAGCTCAATCGAATGTACCGTTTGAACATTAACGCATTTTCAAGAATTTCCTCCCATAGGCCATAATGCAAAAAAAAAAAAAAAAAAAAAAAATCTTTGTCGTAGCCCTGTAGAAAAACTATAAGTCCTATACACACCAAAATCAATACCGACGGTGGTTTGTAACATAATGCGACGGTGGTTTATAACCTGTATACCCAATTTGAACTCAATCGAAAGCCCCGTTTAAACTCTAGCGCACTTTCAAGAATTTCCACCCATAGACCATAATGTAAAAGAAAACTTTGTCGTAGCCTTGTAGAAAAACTATATGTCCTATACACACCAAAATTAATACCGGTCTTGCGACGGTGGTTTATGACATATACACCCAATTTGAGCTCAATAAAAGGCCACGTTTAGGAGCTATCGTGTCCACTCACAGACACACAAAGTAAAAAGTGTTCGAAAAGTAAAAATAAGTGTCTTCTTCCGTCCCACCATACCCAGCACATCAAACAGATAATTGGAAACCTTCTAAAATCTTTGATATCAAGTAAGTAAAAAAAACAACAACAGAAAAACGATGTTTTTAAATATACTATAATCTAATCTAATATATAAAATTCTCCTGTCACAGTGTTAGTCACCTACTTCCTCCGAAACAACTCGACCAATTTTAATGAAATTTTCTATGTATATTCGTTAGGTCTGAGAATAGGTTTTTAACCATGTCTCGTACCCCTAAGTCATAAGGGCGGTCCACCCCAAAATGTTTAGCCCCCGAGTGCTATTAATTTCAATCAGGATTTCTGTGTAGACATTAGCTTGTCGAATCACTTTTCAAATGTGTTTGCCAGATAATGTGGAGAGGGGGGGGAAGTTAATAAAAGGTTGAAAGTCGCACAAGGTTTGCAATTTTTGATAATGGATAGCTAAATGTGGTGCCAAAACGTGACAATTTATTATAAATATATTTCGAGTATAGTTTGAAAACGCCTGGCGTATATTGTAAAAGAGTTTTATTAGGCGATTTTAATATAGATTTCTATTCCGAAGTGCTCTGTGGTACAAGAAAGGAAAACACGGTACACTCATGGATTATGATGCCCATTCCAAACAGCATTTAAAATGTCTTTGAGATATAGTTGGAATATGCCTACAGGAAGAATATCCCTGGCGAAGATTGTAAAACAGTTTCGGTAGGCGATTTTAAGATAGATTTCAATTCCAAAGATGTGTTTTATGGTACAAGAAAGAGTCGATTCCTATTTTAACGCCCCCACTCTCGCCAACCTAAAAAATCCCCGTACTTTGGCGAGCTTTGCAGTCATGGGTCTCTGGGAGTTTCACGCACATAGTATCACCGGTCGCAACAGCATTTCACAGATAATATCCCGGCGATGGTTTGGATCCATGGCACGTATAAGACTACGAAGCAGTATTGGCGGAAGTGACCGCCGGGATAATACGTAAGTACCGTTTCAACGCACCCAAAAGAACTAGGTGATAACTAAAGTAAACAAACTAGCGATAAACGCGCAAGTTAAGGAATTTGAAGACATTTAATTATTAAAACTACATTAATTGGCAATCCAAAATAAATAAAAATGTAACGGCATGCTGTACTTACATGTTGTTCCAAATCGCCATTTTAATTCTAAATTACGATTTCTACATAAATGCAAAAAATCGTCATGGTAACTGCATATGTTTAATCATCGCCACCTTGGCGAGAGTCGGGGCGTTAAAGAAGGAAACAATATATAATACGGTGAAGTATAGTTGTGATATATTTGGCGAAGATTGTAAAATAGTTTTAGTAGGTGATTTTAAGATAGATTTCGATTCCAAAGATGGGTTTTATGAAATAAGAAATAAAAATACAGCACAGTCATGAATAATGATAACACTTTCCAACTTAATGGAATAAGGACGAAAAATAGGGACGACGCATAAATTATGATACGATTTTAATATATAGCACTATAGTGCGTATTTAAAATCTGAAAGTGTTTCAGATTTTCATCCTTTTTTTTTGGGGGGGGGGCGGCAAAATTTTTTATGGAATGACTAGCAATAAGTCTGAAGGCCAAACTATGTCTGTTTGTGGATTAGATTTGAGCACACCATGTTTTTCACACGGACAGTTATACGTGGCATGGTCTCGAGTGGGCAAACCATACAGTGGGCATCCAGTTTGTTTGTGTTATCTAAAGATGGGATAACAAAAAATATTGTATACTCTATTGCGTTAAGGGATTGATATTATTTTTTAGTAAAATTATTGTGATTAGCGATGTATATAAATTTAAATAATAAATTACAATGAACTAAAAATATAAATGCTTGGTATTGTGTTATTTTTATATTCCAGCATCGTTCACAGAGCTCCATGCCTCTTCCACTCATATACCACATCCTTACACACTTACAATAAGTTAGTCATTTCTTTCTACTAAAATAATCCTAGGAATAATTTATATGGCAAAACAACGTTTGCTGGGTCAGCTAGTTATTAAATATATTTTTAAATGCATTTTAGAAAACGTTTAAAGTTCTTAAAGTGTATTATATACAAAAAAGCGGGATTTATAAAATACAAGGATAATATATAATATAAGGATATCCTTATATATATATATATATATATATATGTAATATAAGGATAAGAATAAGGATTTATAAGCTTAACTATTGGAAGTGCACTAAATTTGAATTATACTGCAACCAATATTAATACTAGAAATATTTCAATCAATGAAAGCTTCACAGTTTTTATTCAGCGAATACCATTGTGCTTATCTCATCTAAAATGAAATTTTGACAGGAAGTATGACCGATGAAAAATGTTTCTTTTCTGCAGGACTTATGTCATTATTTTATTCAAGGGATTTATAACCGAAATATTTCTTCCTCTGCCATATTTCATATATTGTAATATCTGACCTCAATGACACTGCATTCTTTGTAACGCATATATCCATTGGAATAGTATGAGGTTGAAAGGGATAGTTTATCCAATTTCAAAATATTGTATATTTTAAATATTGCATTGTTGTATGAAAAAAAAATATTAACAAACACATTTTATTCTTCATCGAAGATTCTTTTTTTCGCGTTAAGTATTGATTCACAAAAAATAAATGAATGAATTAAAAAATTATATTAAAATAAAATAAATATGAAAAAATTAAGAAAAAAATTTGCTCATCAAAATTGTAACGATATTTCTAAATCTAACTATACATTTCTATGACAAAATAAGTTCTTCATAAAGCAAATGGCTATGACATTTTGAAATGTTCATTTTCAATTTTCACAAACTCTCAAGCTAAAAATAATGATTTTAGCATAGATATGATTAATATGCTAAAATATTTTGAATTAATTGAAGATAATGATGACTTGTGACTTAAAATTTATTTTTTATGAACTTAAAATAAGACTTTAGACTTCTATCAAACATTTTCTTCAGATTAGATCATATATTTGGAAATAATATTGTTTATTGTAAATATTACGTAAATGTTACTTTAGATTATTCGTAGATTTGTCTTATGTGTGAAACGATTTCATAAATTTTTGCAATAATAACATCGGATTTCTTATGTTTTTTTCGTGAAAATAAAAATCACTTTTGCGTAATGCCCCAGTGTGTTTCTATATTTTTCCAAAGGCCCCAACTTATACCAAAAGTCTGTATCAAAGAAAATGAAAAAACACTATATGCTATAAGTTCATTAAATGAGAAATAAAAATATGTAATAATATCTTTTATGTGTTTGTATTGTATGGAAAACTCGCTACGCCTATGCACATAATAAATTCGCATTTAAAAAATAAAGTTAATTAAATATAATTGAACGAATAAATAAAAAGATGCTCCACAGTGTAATTATTAAAGACAATACAAAGTACTTCTTGCAGCAGTAAAAGTAATCTACCATTCACACAGAGACGAATATCAGAACTGTTTAATTAAACTATAATTCACACTTTATATGCCAATATACTAATTAGCTGAATTGAATATTTTAAGTTTCACAAAATCCAATATGATGATCTGTGGAGAAATAGTTGCAGTAATATTTCCTTAAGTTGTTGACGCAATGTTTTAGTCTTTCTTTTTAGAAACCTGGGAATTAATCTGAAAAAAAAAAACTTGTCTTATACAACCACATCGTCTGACAATCTAATTCAAGAAGATAAAAAAAAAAAAACCCATAGTCGTTATTGTGAAATAGTTTCACTTCATCTATTTTCCAAAAACCTCATGTTACTTGTGTTATTTGAGAAATTATGGTTCATGCGTATTTCTGAGTTTTCGTCCCACACATACTCAATTTTAAACTACTGTACTGGTGTATTGTCTTAGATTTATGCCTACACCCATTATTTTACATATTAACCATTTCTTGGTGCGTGACTTGTATAAATTTGGAGTTTCTTCGTGCAAATTCTCTGCAACTTTGTACATTTATGTAACTTTTAACCTGAGCTGCACCATCCATCACTCATGGTGATGGTCACATCATCCGGTATTCCGATGCAACACGTTCACTGTAAAAACAATACGGTGATTTTAGATCAAAAATGCAGTCCAAAATAAAGGAATATGATGGAAAAGAACTAGTAATTTGTTTTATCATTAAATGAAATCCAAAAAATCACTTCATATATTGATGTTGTAAGGAATTCGAGTCCTATATTCCTTTAATTAAAATTACAAATAAATGTCCAACAAATTGTATGATAGAAAAAAAAATGTGGCCAAATATGGTTCAATTTAAACTCAAATTGAAATTACACCTTCTTTTTTAGCGTTCGATTATCTAAATCAAGTTTATGAATCTTGTGAAAAATTTCAATGAGATTTAGTTTTTTTTAAATTCCTACTATTAGTTCGCACTCTCCCTATATATATCTTGTTCAAACTTTCAATCGTTAATAAAATGTTTTTTTATTCATCCAATCAAGTTCAAATACGTTTTTTTACACTTGTTTGATAACACTGGATGTTAATACAGTTTTGGTCCCAATCGACTGGATAGTTCACCTACAGGGCAGCCTAAAAGATTTTAAATACATTACGCTCTATGGGCAGAAATTCATTAAAGCGTATTTTAGAGGTATCAGGCTAGTTCAAATGACATAGAAGTGATATAAGTTGTTGAGGGTTACAAAATGAATCTCTCCATCGAAAATAGTGTCTGTATAATTTATAGTTCTTCTACAGGAACACTCAAAAGATTTCCAACACATTATGGTCAATGGGAGATTTAGGGACATTCATCCATTTCAAGCACAACACCGTCTTACCTTACAGTCAGGTAATCGTCCGACCACGGTCAGGTGCCTCCCTCAAGAATTACACCAAAAGTCGCCAAGCTTGGCGACTTTTGGTGTACGTGTATATCTATTTATTTCTGAGATCTCAAAAATTGTTAGTCGTAGAATGTTGAAATTTCATATATAAGATTGTTGTAACATCTAGTTGTGCATCTCGATTTTTGGTTCCAATGTACTGAAGAGTTAATTTACAGGACACCCCCCCAAAAGAATTTCAATACATTAATGTCTGTGGACATCTTCAATATATTACACCTGTAGTCAGTCATTGTTTGGTCCATGCCCAAAATCTCTCCATTTGTCATCGAACTGGGCGAGTTTTGCCAAAATATCGCGAAATTTGGCTATAGTCAGTCATGTGGTCCTTCCCGAAAGATCTCCATTTGTCATCGAACTTGGCGAGTTTTGCCAAAATATCGCGAAATTCGGCGATAGTGAGTAATTTGGTCCATGCCCAAAATATCGCTTCTTGTCTTCGACCTTGGCGAGTTTTAGCGGAATATCGCAAAATTTGGCAAAATTTGGCAATGGTCAGACATTGTTTATTCCATGCCCCAAATCTCGCTATTTTCTGTCGACCTTGGCGAATTTCGCCAAAATATCGCCGAATTCGGAGCCACAAATAATTTCGCATTTCTCATAACTCTGAAACTTTTAACAGTAGGATGTTGAAATTTTGTATTTAGAACTATTGTAACATCTAACTGTACATCTCTTTTTTTTTTAATTCCTACTATTAGTTCGCTCTCCCTACATATATTTATATATCTTTTTCAGATCTTCAATCGTTAATAAAATCCTCTTTATTCATCCACTCAAGTTCAAATAGATTTTTTTAAAACTTGTAGTGGATGACACTGGATGTTATTACAGTTTTTTTCAAATATTAATTAATCGAATTAAATCTAATTAATTAATTTAATAAAAATTAACTAAAATAAAATTTTTCTTAGTTGACCTAAGTAGGAATTGTCTTAATTTTTTTAATATATTACTTGTTCCTAGTGAAGCACTTTTTTACTTCTATTACTATAAAATAAAAATTGTATTTTAATTACGAGGGCTGTTTTTTAAATCGTGGGAACTTAATCTAGAAACTCGCAGAAGAGCCGGCATGCGGAAATAGGATATGGTAGCGGTCAGGTGGCGCAGTTGTCGATGTGTATATTGCAAGAAACTGCTGATCTAGTTATAAGGGTATTTGTATTGTCAACGCTCGTTTTCATGCTACACGATAGGGGGCCTGTCTATCACGTCTGCCAGAGCAAAACACCTCTATAACACGGATCCCTAGATCACGGCGAAAAAATTGTGATTACATTCCCTATTACACATTAAAAGAGACACGTATATCACTATATTGAGACAGATGTTTTGATTTTATCATGCTTTAGCTCTAGTAATTAATATAACTTTCGAACGGCAATACTAAAAGAAATCATCGTCTATCCCACAGTAACAGAAGCAAAAGCCGGCGTTTCGCTGGTCGCAGCATACGCCTTAAGCAAAAACATGTGATAAATTAAGGAGATCGTTTGCTTTTTTCTAATTAAGGCCGTATTCGTAAGCAACAAACCAATTACTCGTACGAGTATCCATCTATAAGCTGTTCGTAAACGAGTCAGTTTATAAACTAGAGCATTCGTATAAAAAAAGTAAGTACGGTTAGTTTCAAACTAAGTAAACTGACCATGGGACAGGGTCATTTAGTTTTACTTGCTGCACGTTGTTATGAAATGTCGGAATGAAAAATATTTTACGTTTGATAAAGCTGCAAATATAATTTTTTCGAAATGGAAATACATGCACAGGTTATAAACTGCAACGTACAGAATGTTTCAAAGGTAATCATTTTCTTGAATTTTTATTTTATTAAATTCAAAAATGCACATTTCAGTGTTGAGATTCAAGTTGCTTTAAACGGTTATTAGCAAAATTTGAACTGTTCATGCTAAATACTTTTGAAAAAATGCAAGTTTAAGTTTCAATTCCTAAATTTTGACCAGAAAAAAATCAGTTATACATGGAGTATGTACTAAAAACCCTCTTCAACTAAAAGAACAGCAAACGCGAATTGTAAACAAAAACATCTCGTAGGCGATAAAACTATATAAACTGAAGTTCTTCATATAATCAAAGGAAACTGATAGCACTGAAGAAATTTGTACAAGTTTTCTAACGAAAACTCGCTCAACCAGTGTGTCGTTTACGAATACAGCCAGCGGATTTTAAGCTATTTCACATAAAGACAGTTTTCGATATAAATGTTTGTTAACCTTTTCGGCTTTTCTTAGGATAATTTGTAATTAATATACTATAAAAACGGGTGCAAGGGTCTATATATAGCGATAACCTTAAAGAATATTAAACCGCCAAATTATTTATTTAAAACTCCAAAAGCAGTATTTTAAAGGAGGAAAAGATTCTTTTATTATATATGTATGTAATGTATATATATACATTCTTATGTATGTATGTATCTTACGGATGAACTTTAGATTGTGGGTAAGGCAAGAAAAATTTATCCCCATACAAAAAAAAAAAAAACCTTAACGGGTTAAAGTTTTACTTTATAGCTATATGAATTTTAAATATGTGTGTTAAAAATAATGATATCAAATTTTGAGTGACGCTATTATTTTTCTTTTATTTTCTAACGAAGATTTACGGATTCAACCAATATTTCTAATTATCAAATAAATTGCCTAACATATCGCTGAGCCTATTTTATTTATTCAAATGAATTTATTTCAATAATTTAATTCATGTTTAGCATCACGATATCCAAAATATCAAGTTAATTTTTTGTAAATATTTACTTCGTATCATAGTATCCAATCTAAGTGAAAGGTATTCAAATCCATAGTGTGCTATTTTTTATCATTAATTTTTAAACATTGTTTTTCTCTGTTTTAAAATATTTAATCAAAATGCAATGAACAATAAAATTCATAGTTGTTATTTATTTCCAGAATGATATAATGGTGCATATTTTTGGGTATTACGCGTACCTAATTCATTAATACATGTGGAATTTCCTAGTTCAGGCAAATAATTAAAAAAAAATAATGCTTTTCTGTAAGACTAACTTCAGATGCGATTTTTTAATTATTTCTAGCGACATTGAAATGATATCTATTGTAAAACGAATAGAATCTTTTTTTTATTTCATTGAAATACTCTTTCTTTTCGGAAAATCATACCCTGTAGTAAACTTAAATCTTTTTAGAGATACACCCAAAAAAAATTACATTTCTTCCCCACGAGGAAAAAATATCCACAATTTTCTGCGGACCATGGAACGTGGAGTTTCACAAATCATAAAATTCGAAAACTTCATTTCTACTTCTGCTACATCATAAAGTTTTATGCCTCACGGATCTGTTTTATTGAAGCTCATCTACAACTTGATGTTTCTTTAAATTATTGTAGATACGTACATGTAACGAGTAATTTTGTGGAAGATAAAAAAAATGATTTTTATTACTACTTCGAAGATATTTAATTATTTTCGAAACCATTTTTTCTTTAAAAAAGTAAATTACCGACAACATGAAGAAAAACAACATGATTATGATTCATAGTTATCGGGTGATTGTAGGGTAAATTTTCAAGTATTATAGCCTAAACAAAATTTCAAATATTATTATTTTGTGTGGGTTGCAATAAAATAATGTAAGAAATATTAAAGTTAAAGAATATATTTCAAGTATCTGTTTTTCGAAAACAAGGAAGCAAAAAGCTGCGAATATCTAGACTTTTAGTAAAACGATGCGGCTTGGTAAGAGTCAACAAACAAAATATTACTAGAAAAAAATTAATGACTTGATATAATTTTTGAGATAGTATAAAGGGTATTCCATAAAAACTGAGAGTAAAATTATAAAAAATCAAGAAATATATTTACAGCAAAAAATACATCATTCTTTTTTAATATGCCTTCCGTCAGATGATATGCAACGGTCCCATCGTTCAACCCACTTTTCAAAACAAGTAAAGGAAACCTTTTCTGGAAGCTGTTTTAAAGATCCCTCCACTGCTGAAATAACTTCAGAACCCGTGTTAAATTTTCTGCCACGGAGCTTCTCTTACATAGTCGGAAACAGTCAGAAATCGCATGGTGCGAGATCTGGACTGTAAGGGGATGTGATATGATTTTAATATTCCATTTACTAAGATATTGCTGAACAGAAGTAGCGACATGCGGGCGAGCATTATCGTTCCCTACCAGTTCATCTCCTTTTCTGTAGGGGAAATAAAACAGTTCTTTAAACAAGCACGGAACTCCGAAAATAAAATCGTCTGTTTCGTTTAGAATTTTGTATAAACGTACAGTTAACAGTTTAAAAAAATCGCCTGCACTTCTATTTTTTAGTTTCGCGGTGTTGCCAATACGTAAAAAAATAACTCTCAGTTTTTATGGAATGCCCTTTGTATTATTAATCTGCAGCTTTTAATAAGTGGCTACACAAACTTCTAAATATAGTAAACCTATTTTAAATTATTTGTTGTTATGTTAGTAGTAAAACGAAATATTTTTTGTCGAGATGTTGTGAAGGTACCTGAACATAATACAGGGTGACTGCTAACTCATGGTACAAACTTTGAGGGCTAGTACAGGACACTGTAACAATCACATTTTGTTTAGGAATGTATGCTCAAACCTGGAGCGTCGAAGAACAAACACAGGAAAGAAGAAATGATAGGGAAAGTGTTTTATTTACATAACCTCGTTTACAAGTGGAAATTAATTTACAAAAAGTGTTCAAAATTGCATCGATCATCCAGTGGCATATCCAGAATTTATTTTGGGGGTAAGGGATAAATTTTTAAAAAAGCTTATTTCACCTAATTAAAATGTATTATAAATCAAAATTTTAGTCTAAACCAATGTGCATGCTTTTGGGAGGGGCTAAGTAATAAAATATCGTCATTTTAGCTATTTAAAGTGTATAATAAGGCAGAATGTTACCCTTTAGCAATCTCTTTTTTTTGGGGGGAGGCTGAAGCCCCCTAGCCTCTCCCCTGGATCCGCTACTGCTATTTTCATTGATACACTATTGACAGCGTCGGTGGAGCGACTGACGAACACTTTCAAACACACCAGCAATTTCACGCACACGTTCGGCAGCTACGGATACTCTAACACCGAGATCTCCATCGGAGTGTACAGGAGTGTCATAAATGTCATTCTTCAATTATCCCTACATAAAATCGAGGGGCGTCATATCGGGAGACCGGGGTGGGCAAGAGATACATCCACCCCGTCCAATCCATTGCATGCCAGATTTCACATTCAAGTGCGAACATCAGGGTGAAGTGGGCTGGAGCCCCATTTTGCTGAAACTACATGCGGTTTCTAATGGTGAATGGACGAAAACTGAAACGAGAATGGCCTCTCTTCCCCAAATCAACGCCGACTAGCCATCTACCGGCAACGGGAGCAAACACTAACTCCGTTTCTCCTCCCTCTCCTGCATTTGTCCTTTCCTGTGTTTGTGCTTCGCAACTTGACTTTTGGTCATACATTCCTATACAAAATGTGTTTGCTACAGTGTCCCGTACCAGCAGTCACAGTTTGTACCATGAATTAGCAGTCACCCTGTACATAATGCGGACAATGATTTTGTATAAAATTCTCTCATACATATCAATATATTACAAATTGTGAACAATGGGCACATTTGGAAAAAGTACTAACCAGCATGCATGTGTTAGGAAACAAATATGGCTGCCTCATAATTAAATGCCAAAAATAAAAAATGTAAATAGAAAAATTTTAATATATTGCGCTTGAAAACAAACTTTGTAGCTATTAAAATGAAGAACATTTTCAGCTGCGTTAAAACATTTCAGTTCTTAAATAAGCAACGAATTAGAATCCCAATTACAATAACAATAATAAATTTCTTAGTTTATCGTATGCTTCAATGAAAATATCGCCTCCTTGTGTTAAAGAAAGAGCGGGAATAAATTCGGAAGATCGTGGAGTAATTTTTACATATCTTAAAGCACTTCACGTCACAGAAATAAATCCAAGTAGATCCTCACTTGCGATTTGAAAATCCGTTGCCCCATTTAAAAGCTTATCGATAGGCTGAAAAAGCATGGTTTTTCTAATTCTTTCTGTGGAACCCTACATAGATTCTCGTGCCATGATTAATTTATATAATTGCGCAAACAGTCCGCGCTGATGCTATCAAATTATAAACATTCTGCTACATTAAAATTCGTAAAAATCACCAAATTTATATAACTTTTTTGTTTTTAATTTAAAAGAGGGCGATATGTATGTTTTGCCATCAAAAAGTTATGACGAATAGGCTTCAAGATGCGACAGTTTTATTACTTTACGAAAATTTTTGTCAAATGTCAACTTTAAATAAAAAAATTCCTAAAAATCTGCAATTTATACTACGCATTCAGAAAAGACGGTTTTTGAAAGAAAATTTTCTCCTCTATCTTGGTGTAAATGTCGGTTTTCTGTGAGCGCAATTACGGCCGTCATTAAGCATTAGGTGATAAAAAATAATGCGAAAAATTGCATAAAACATAAAATAAAAATATTCTAGGCCGAATTTTGAAAGAAATCGCTTCGAGGTGCACAACTCCATGTTTAGAACTTCCTGTGTACCAAATTTGATGTTTCTACGTGTAACCGTTTGTCTGTAACGCCGCTGACGGACACACAGATGTCTTCTTTTTAAGTAGAGATATGCATAATCTAGATAATTCTCAATGAATAATTAAGAAATAATTTTCACTTGAAAAAAATTAAGATGTTTTCTTAGCATTTGACAAAATAAGACAAAAGAGCACGAAAAGATCACCGCATTTGTTAGCGTACTTTAATATATCACTTGAAAAAAAAAATATTTGAATACACTTTATATTATCTCTTTTTAGTCAATTACACAATTATGCAGTTCAAATATTTTATGAAACGTTCAGTTTTTTGCAGTTAATGTATAAAAAAGAAGCCGAATTAAAAACTAATTTGCATAGCCATTCATATTCTATGAACTATTTTTGTTTCGATATTGTGTTAAACTCTTTAGAAAAAAATTTAATTAATACATGTGGTTTAATTATTATATTTAATCTAATAAAAAATACTAGATATTCCACGATTTTTTAGATGTTTTCTGTAAAATGTTAATAAGAATAATAACATTTTCATTCTAGTTTATTTACTACAGATTTTGGAGAACATATTTTGGCTTTAGGGAATAAAATGTGAAAATGAAATCTCATCTTAATACATGCTTCCATTTTTCATAGGTGTAATCATAATATTTTTATGCATATTAAACGAAACTGAAGGAAACAAGAATCCTAAAACATAAACAAAAATAACACATTTTTTGGGTAAGAAAAAATATTTTTAAGTTTGCTTATTCAGGAATTTTATGAGTTAAGCAGATAATATTAGAAATACATTCTTGTGCATAATTATACCTAAAATGTAAACTCTTATTATTCTTTAAAACTCTAGTTTGCAGAATAATGGCAGCTTAGGAAGAACCTTTTTTCTGAATCAGGAAAATTATAAAATGATAAAATATGTCTGGTTTGTAAAAAACAGCATAAAAACATCAAACATATCTATTTAAAGATTCTTATAAAATAAATTCTGATCACTCACTCACCTCTCGTAACTATCGCTTGTTTTAATCAACTATACTTGAAATAAAATAAGGCTTTACCGTTATCCTGCACATTTCTTGTATTAGTACTTATAAAAGGACGGGAAACAAATGTTCTTGCTCCTAAATTTATTTTTTCATCAAATAATAACTTAAACTTAAGTACTACGCAATATGTTGATACGTGTATATGTATATATGCACATATTGCGTAGTATTGTGGCAGAAGGTCTGAATACTCGCTTTAAGCCCTGAGTGTGGTACGCTCTTAATTTCGCAGTGTGCGTTGGCAGTCTGGCCGAAGATTTACATTAGTCTGCGTTGCCTGGATTAGTACCAATTCTTATGTCTTTGCTGTCAACGCATTAAAAAATACTCTTAGTTTTAAAATATTTTTAATTTAACTGCTTATAACGCAGTTTTGTGTGGCTATGGAGATCAGTAAAAATATGCTCTATCAACGGGGTTTGCAATTTTATTACCTAGTGTTACATAATTTATAAACATTGAAAAAACATGAAATGAGTTTGAAAAAACATGAAATTATTTTCTACTAAAATACTCTCTCATAGTCCTAGGAAATTCTTGAGGGCTGTGGCGTTACAATATCAATAATAAAAAAAACCAATATATGTTTACTTAATTGTTATTTTATATTTAGGTGCAACCACTCAAACACGATTTCCCGATATCATTTTTTCGTTACGAGAGTCACCAGAAGCGAATTATTCAGGGGTAATTAACAAAACCTTATGTAACCCGTTCTTGTATGCCTGCTTATACATAGATGTAATCGATAAAAATATTCTTTCAACTTCACAAAAAATAATTATATAATACTAGCAAATAATAATACACAAAAATAATACTAGCAAGAATGTGCATTCATGTGATGCAACAGAAAGCCAGTTTCATTTTTATATGAATATCTTTTCCGTTTTCTTGAAACTGAAAGTTTTATAAAATAAATCATAGCGGCATAAAAAACCAGTGTCTGATACTCATGAAAAAGTGGAATGCTGTACACAGTCACAAGATGTTTCATCGAATAGCAATTTTAGAAACATTATCGAGAGTCCACTGTAGGAAATGATTCGGATATGTTCCAAGTTCCATTAACGAGAAGAATTTTTTACTTTCTTTCTTTTTTTTCTAAGGGGGAGGGGGTGATGATCAGGTTTTATAGATTTTATTAAATGACAAGTAATAATGTAAGACATAAATGTTTGTCGTCAGAATTTTCTTTCTCTACTCACAATATATAATTTTTTATGTTTATATATAGATTAACTCTGTAATTTATTGATTATTTAAAAGTGCATTTTACTGGATCGCGATCGATTTTTATTGTTTTTATATTCAAACATATGCAGTTAATAGTTATTTTGAACAGTTTTTGTAAATCTCCTTCCACGTTCGAAAGTATAGGTATATACATGTACAGGGTGTGTCACAATTCCCTCCCGGGTTTTGAAGGCTTATAAAAAATTAATTTTACCGATACAGCAACAACATTGACTTTATTAGATAAAGACACACACACACACACACACACACACACACATATATATATAACATATAAGAATAAATATTATCTCATAATTCAAATTCTCAATTACCTCATTACTTAACACCTTTCGTTTTCAAACAAGGGATTTGACTAGGGATCTAAATTTAATATGAGGGCAATTAATATATCTTCGCCTCCATCTTCCGTTTCATAGTCGCCACAGGGTATTTTAATCTATATAAATAAAACAGACTGTAAAAATTTAGTTCGTTAGTCAGTTTGTCTGTGTCTCAAGTAGCTCCCAGACGGGTGATCCTAGACCTACCAAATTTTGTATGGAAATTCTCCAGGACGGGTCCCGACATACCTCGAAGCGATTTTTTCGAAATTCGAACTATTTTAGGAGATATCGATATAAAACGTGTCCGAAAGGCTAATTTTTTATCTTCGCCATTTAGCAATTGTAACCCAGCAGTGGAAAAAGAATATCTAGGTTTCCATATTTGGCAAGTTTATTAAATGATTCAGACTCTTGAAGTGAAAAGTAAAAGAATAACGATTTTTTTAAATTAAATTTATTTGTAAGTTTATTTTTTAATTAAAATATCTTTTGCATATGAAATCAGTGCAGGAATGAAATGTTTTATACTCAAAAGAAAAAATGGAAATTTTCCGAGACTAAAACGTGCAACTTTTTAATTTAGCAAAAAATAAAATCGTTCGCATGCAATTTTGAGAAGATGTGATTCTAACGCTTGGCGCAATTTATCCTCATTTTATCGTCTGATACTTGGCTTATGAATACACCTGAATAAGTTTTTGAAACTTTTATTCAGTTTGAATTGTTCATTTTTCTGCGCAGCTTTTTTCAATCTATTTCTAATGCATTACATCCAGAAAAGGGTGTTAGAAATATCAAAATTTAATTGTGTTTAACCACACTCACGAATAATGATATACTTTCCAACTTAATGAAATATGGAAAAAATAGGGAAGACCCATGGATTATAATACGCTTTAGTGCGAATTTAATATCTGAATATGTTTCGGATTTTCTTAATTTTTTTTCTTTCCTTTTTTTGATAAAGGCCAATATATCCAGAAGCTCTTCAGAATTAATATAGGACGAAAATAATGTGTACCTTTTTGTAGGTTTTTATGATTTAACCATCTTAATTTTGTAACCAGGGGCGGTTCGACACGATAAGCATCGCATCTGGGCGCCGATTTCGAAGGGGCATCATTTCGAACGCAAAAACTAAGTAGAGCATAAAAGGGGGCGTCTTTTTTACATTAGCATAGGGCACTTCTTACCCTAGGGCTGCTCCTGTTTGTAACCATCTTAATTCCATTCAGAATCTGAGAGATTTCAGTGCCAATGAAACCGGTGAGGAACAGGTTTCTCTCCGAACAAGATTTATTAAAATGGCGAACCAACTGGTAGCGGAGGCGGCTAGTAGCCATAAATAAAACGGTTTTGTAAAATGTGATAAGCTTAAAAAGCATGTGAACCTTGGTTGTAAAAGTGTAAACACCGTCGAGATAGCGGATTCCTCGTGGCCCCTGTTTAAAGTTGTTAAAATAAAAATATGTTCAATATTTCTTTAATACGTTGACAACCACATCCAAGAAGATTGGGGCTGCCACGCGGACTTCCGTGAATTTTCGGCCAGCTTACAACATCAACGATCGACGTCAGGTTATATTTCACGACTTAATGATATTAAGAACGATCCCAACGCAGGGCTAAAAATGGCGTCCCGACTGGCTCTCCCATCTCCTATTTATATACTTAAATATCTAACAAGGGAAAGACAAGCGATTCACCTAAATATTTATAGTAAATAACTATTTCAATACTTAATTGATATAGATCGCGCGAAGTAAATTTTACATTTTATTTACACGCTTAAATCTATTGAGTAAAATAATAATCAAACGGAGTATACTTTTACTCAATTTTTGAATTCAAACAGCCATTCCCCCGATTGAGTAAAATTTGCTCAATTCATCGACAAAAATCAATGGAGCGAAAAATTCTCAATTTTTGAGCATTATACAACAGCTCCATTTAGGCTAAACAATAATCAAAAATGAGGAGTGTCTGTCCGTTTTTGAATAATATAACTGTACTTAATTATGATTATTATTTATGCTATAGAATGAGCGTTTTTACAAAATCAGTCCTTTTTTAATTAATATATCTGTACTCAATTAAGATTATTATTTTAAGCTAGAAAAAGGGTGTCTTATGAAAATTTGCTGTTTTTGATTAATATATTGAATTATTCATTTTTTATTATCAGAGCTGTAATCTATGATTATAAGCC
Source organism: Cheiracanthium punctorium (assembly GCA_038373885.1). NCBI lineage: Eukaryota > Metazoa > Arthropoda > Arachnida > Araneae > Cheiracanthiidae > Cheiracanthium > Cheiracanthium punctorium. The sequence goes on along the minus strand of JAWZYV010014086.1, from coordinate 1,441,984 downwards.
CGAGAAAATAAATTTTAAATCAAGGCAAATGCATTACATATATCTTAATACATTATAAAAATATTTTTTTATTAAATAGAATATAATTTCACTATAGTCTATAGTTATAAAACGAATTCACAGTACAGTCAGAATACACAAATGCAATCATGGTTAAACCAGCTGTGAGATTTAATTACAGCAGCAACCCAATTTATTTACATGAAAAAGGTAAAATTGTACTTACTCACTTGACTGAAGATATCATAACTTCATTTGTTTTACAAGAGCGACGGGATTTTTATAATCTAATCGTAAGAAACTATGTCCATTAAAACAAAATTTTTACCGAAAGCATCCTCTCCGCATTTAGGTTAAATTTATTTCACAACTCTGAATATGAAAAAGATGCATTTGGTATTCGGATATAAAATAAATTTATCACCATTCTAAAGTATCATCGGGTATCCTCTTTAGAAACTCTTTTAATTCATATTTTCATAACGACATGTTTGCTCTTCGATGCTCGCCGAATTCCCGCTTCCCGCGTTGTGTTGTCTGTGGTGACTCTATGTTTATGTACCGTTTTCCGTTGAAGGGGGTTTGGTCACGTGATAGTAATACGACATCTTACTACGCATCTTTCGTGGGGGAGAGACAGAATTCTCAAATAGACAAGATTTTAGTGAAAAATTGAGTATAATAGAATCTAGTGAATCCTGAGCATTAAGGGGAATTAGATAACAAATTATTGTCTTTAATGAGTATTTTTTAGCGTAAAAGGATTTAAATCCGCCGATAAGAAATTTAATAAATAAAGGAGTTTTAGTTTTAATCAATAGATTTAAGCGTGTAATGCTTACTTTTATAAAACACTATTTTTTTCATTTTTTTAACTTCATAAAAGGTAACCTCATGGGTAGTTCTTTGCATAATGATTTCTGACACAAATTTTTATGAATACTTTTATTTTTAAATCCTATTTGAAAACGCATATAAACAACATTTATGACTATGAAAAATTTCACTCATAATAAAAAGATAATTTATGTAAATTACGATAATTAGAGTGAGCAGCACACGTCCTTCCAATCATTGAAGCTTCTTTTCTGAAATTCAATATTAACATAATTCCACGTATTCATAAAAAATGTTCAATGTTAAGAGTTTGTAAATATTCTTTATTACATTTTCTAATACTAATGAGTATTTTAGCTCTAAATTATAATGCAAATTTTCAAATATTTTTTTTCCATTTCTTAATTCGGTTAAGTCTCTTTTATATTATTTTCTTATAAGACACAAGTTTTAATATTAAATGATCAATATTGTATTTTAAGGTGAAAACTGTGAGAACTTTTGAATTTTTAGAGGGATACAGTGAGTGAACACTGTATGAAAATAATTTATAGAATTACAGGAAAATAGGAGAGTAATGAGATCTCTAAAAATCAATGCTGTGTTTTCTTTTTTTAATTCAATTTCTTAGGTACAAAGCATTTTTGTCAATTTTGACTGATCCGTGAGTGATTAGAAACGGAAGAACAAAATACTCTTCAGATATATAAAAGAATTTGTCTGATAATAAAAGTTTTAGATACTGGCGATGTCTCAAGAATTATTTACTTCTATTTGAAACATATTGAACACAATACACATGCAAGGGTTGTAAATTAAGTAATGGGAACATAGGTTTAAATAAATTTTTAATGACCATACGCGTACAGTTGCATTACATTCCTATTATTTAATCCCAAGCAAAGTTTATAACAGTTTGCCAAACAGCGGAAAGGCTGTTCTAGACTACTGACAAGGGGTTGATTATTGATGTCAGCAACATAGTGCCCTACTGCGCAGCAGATCGTTTTCAGGATCTGCGACACGATCAAGAATATATTTTGTACTTCCTTGCACGAAGTAGAACTAAGTAATGTCATCGCGATAAAATTCGGTATCAAGATTTTGACATAAAACTCTATTTTAACTAAATTGATTTTGAAAACTTTTGAGAGACGTCTCAACCTAACGCAAGTATAATATTCGTATCTATGCATGTACGATCCATTTTCATTAACCACAAGTCCATTTTGACCTGTCTTTCCCTGACGTCTCTACGTACGTAAGTATGTACATCTATCTAAAAATCCATTCTGTTGATTTTTTGTTTTTTTAAGATTGTAGTAACATCTGGTTCTGCACCTCACTTTATGGTTCCAATCGACTGGATAGTTTATTTACGGGATCGCCCACAGAATTTTGGTAAGTAGACATCTTCGGAGTATTATGCCTGCATTTAGTCATTGTTTGGGCCATGCTCGACATCTTTCAAACTATCATAATCTTGACAAGTTTTGTCGAATTTTCACCAAGTATGCCGCAAAAATAATTACGTATATCACATAACTCTAAAACTTTTATCTGTAAAATGTTGAGATTTTGTATTTAAAACTATTCTAAAATCTAATTGCCCATCTGTTTTTTGTTTCAAAGTCGTATCGGTAATTTATTACAACGTTACCCAAAAACTTCCAAGGCATTAAAGTATATGAATATTTTCAATTTATTAAAAATCTGTTGTCAATCACTATTCCGGTTATGCCTAAACTCTCGCAATCTATCTGAAGTGGTCGGCTTTTGGTGAAATATTAGCAAATTAAATGTCGAAAATAAATTTTTCAAACTTAACGAAGATTGGTGATATCTGAAATATTTGGCTTGAAATTGCTAAAAATTAGTATTATTGCAAATTGTATCTCAAATATACAAGTTTAGATGCAGTGCACAGAAAATATTTATGAATTACTAGACTTTCAAAGAAGTGATAATGATATCCATATCAGATTTTTTTATTAATGGGAGAAGCAGATTTAAACTAATTTATACATATGTAGATATACGTGACTTTTCACTCTTATAGCTACTATAGATTACTTTAGGTAGCGGATCGAACTTTACTAGTTTCTATGAAATTTGCACTTTTATATAAAACGTAGAGCTATTTCAACTCCTTTAAGAAATATGATGCCATTTAGATTATCTAACGGACCATTTGGTAATTTTCAAATATCTTGTACAAGTACATCGAAATTCTTCCAATTTCTAACGCCCCAAATTCCACATATTTGTACAAGTGACACGTATTCAAGAAGATTGATTGAAAGTAGAAAGTTACACATCTTCCTACGGTACGTTCTATTGAACCAATACATTTTCTTGCCTATACATAAAATATTGTAAAAAAAAGTTCTTATTGAAGGTTTATTTTACGATTTCCTAAATGTTTGAGAGAGAATTTTTTTAAATGTCTACTGATATCTGAGGAAACACCTTAGTGTAAATGAAATTTATAAAATTATTTTAAACTTTCTTAAAAATTCAAGGAAGTAACACAAATATTTTTAATAATAATAAAAAAAAAATAAAAAATTAAACATCGTTTCGTTTCGTTTCAGAACGTTATTCTTTATGCCGTCTCACGTATAGAACTTTCATAAATGTTTTACAGAATTTTTTATTTTTAATAATGCAGTGAAACTTTATTAATATAACATTTTGCATGACAATTAAAATGTTATAAAGCTAAAATTTTAGTTTTAATGATATATTTATATTTAAATATAGCATTTTTCATGAATGACAACTTTTACTATACAATTAGTTTAATAAAAGTTGTCATTTTTATTTTCTAGAGAAAATTTTGAGCGATTTGAGCAGCGTCACATGTTATATATTGCGATAATGATCATTTCATGGTATGATATTATTATTTTTATTATTTTTTTGTTCTAACAGCAATATACAAAAAATTCTTTCTTTACCCCCGTCATTAATTCAAGATTTAAATCGAGATTACCCCTTTAGATTTAAACAAAACAAGTGATTTACTACGCTCGCGCGGCTGACGAGATACACAGGCTATGATGCAGACATTTTAGCCACTTCGCTTTCCACTCGAAAAGTCATGAGACCAAATGGGTGTAACCATCTTAGTCCGAAATAGTCACACTTAAGTGATAGCACTCCGAAGATATCATGACTGTTCGACTTCAAAGGAGTGTAACTAAAATGTCAGCACCGTAGCGTGTGCATCTTGTCAGCCACGTGCGTCCTGTAACAAGATTATAATTTCGAAAATTGACAATCATTGTGAACCGTTTTGGCGAAGTTATTTAGTTGCAGATTTAATTTTAAGATTAAAAGGCGTTGTGACGGTTAGAAATGGAGGTTCGACACACTTAATTGAAATACAAAAAAAAGACATTAGAATACTTAAAACTATTTTATTTAACAGAAACTATTGAAAAATTAAGTTATTACAACGACTGGTGGTGGCTAGCGAAATAAAAATACATCCTATAAGGACTGTGATAAAAAGATGGAATGAATTGAAATTACGTCAGCAGAGAACTACACATTGGCGAGAACAAACACCTGGCCGAGATAAATACGGCTAATCCCAGAGCAACCCTAAAACTTAATCCAATAAAAATAAGATGACGGAATCGCGAGCAAATAATTTTAAAAAAGAGGCAGGGCAACAGAAAAAAAAAACTTACGTTAGAAGTACGACAAAAAGCGGAAGCAAAAAGGCCATTACTATTGCAAACAGACGTATGTAATCTATTTTTAGCACAACGGCTCCACAGGTCTCATGAAGCAAATAAACAATTAAGAATAATGCGTACGGGGAAAAGCGAATGGATAGATTATTTTGGATAGATTGCATTAAAGAAATCCAGATGAAATGATTATTAAAATTAGATATGGGATCTTCATCACAATTACTATGAACATCATCAGAAGACAAAACGTTGCGATCTTTATTTATAGCGGCAAACATAAAAATTTATAGTTTTAGATTTTTGAGTCATGAGACATTTTGAGATTAGGAAAATCCCTCAGCATTGAGTATCATAGCAGTGCAAAGTTCTCATCAACGACAATAAAGGTTCAGTTTTTAATTAAAGATTTGTTGTATATTGAAACACGAAGTGCTTGAAAAAGAAGTACATATACATATATACGTCATTTCTCTCTCTATATATATGTATAGTGTGAGAGGGTTCAAATATGCGGTTAGTATTAAATGGTCGTTAATTTTGTGATTTCAGATGGAATGCGGAAACATACGGATCTGTACACCAAGAATAGCAAGTTTGTATCTGAAGAACCATTATTAAGAATGGTTGTAGTATACATCTTTTATATCCTTATGAGCTTATAAATATGCATGAAATTATACAAATAATGGATCTGAATTTTTTCAAATTTGCAGTCAAAGTAATATATTTAAAATAAATGTAGATAGTGGCAGTTAATGTAACCAAAAGCCAACAATATAAACATAAAAATTGTGCTCGTTAATAAATAATCTGCTTTAAATTAAAAAAATAAAAATATGAGATTTCTATATATTTCAATAGCCGCCTAAAACCAGTTCTTTAATTCACTATCAATCTATGTGAGCACCGTTTAGACAGTGGAACAGTTTCTGCGTTTCTTTAACAGAAACCTCATTTCTTTCTTCCAAGCTGTAAATATTGTAAACTTGAGCTTCATTACGCCATGAATGTAAACTATGTGAAACAGGAATACATTAAAAGGAATATTTACCGAATATAGCTGAATAACAGAACTGTTTTTACGCATTCATTGATATCCATTAAATCTACTCTTTAAGTTATTGATTTAATGTTATTCAGAAATGTCTTATTAACAATTCATGCGCCGGTCACATGTAAGTACATTTTTATCGAACTAGAGAGATGGGCGGGAAAAGTACCATCCTTATAATGACAATTAAAGCAAGCAGTGAAATAAAACGTTCCAAAAAATCATCAATTAACATTCGAAATTAAGTGACATGAGAACAATTTAGTGACACAAAAAATAGGAAATGCAGAAAAATAGCAATGCTAGCAATGCATTGCAAGATTAAAATATTGATATATATATATATGGGATTTAGGAGCAGAGATCGAGTTACATTCAAGGTAGGCCGAGTTGTATTGTCAATTTTGGCTACTTTTTTCATGGTATTACAGGGGAAAAGTGTGTTTTCAAGAACACGTTATGCATACCTATCAGTTTTCAAATAACTTAAACACTATAATCTACCTTTTTTCAAATTTTATTTTGACTGGGGCCTTCTTGAAGCTACGTTCCCGTGTTTGTATAATTTCATGTATAAGATTATAGGAAATTACGAGCTATTTACGGGCAATTTCATTTGCTTCATAAAATTTTCCTTCCTTTTATTCGAACCAAAAATTTAATGCAGAACAATAATTTGACAACCTTTAATTTTTGTTGTAATACTCTTTTTTTTAGAATTTATCGTTCTTTTTTTTCTTCAAAAAAAGTAAATTATTAAATGGTACTGAAATTGTCTGTCTGTCCATTTGAGGAGAACCATTAGAAAGGCACGTACAGAATCAGCTATATTATGATAAAACATTATTATTTCAATTAAATAAAAGTGCAGATGAGATTTTCAACACAAAATATATGAAAAGAGCTTTCCAATGAAAATACTTAAAAATAGCTGTAATGGTGAAACACATTTAAGAAAAGTTATTTGCTCAATAATTTTTCATGAATTGAAAATAATACAGTAAAATGAAATAAACAAAAAAAAAACAAATTGTTTTCAAAAGTTTATATTATGATGGAATCAGATCGTAAATCTGCTGGAAATCAAAACCATGCATTTTTCTTTCTGTTCCTCCACAATTCAAATCATATCTTTCTAAATACAAACTCAACATTTGTACAAAATGTATCAACAGTATAAAGGACGTTCGATCCATGCAGTTAAAAAAATATTAAGCTGCAAATTAATCCAAAGATACTGATTATTCGATGATAATTTACAGCTCAAATCCAGAAAGTAAAACTTGTCTCATATTCCTAATAGTGGTAGTGGAAACAAACATGGCTGCAACTTTGCTACAGGATGAATTGTGAAAGGGACTAGTTTCCACTGTGCTGCAATACAGGTCAATTAATCTGCTCCATATTTTTCTAATTTTTTATCATTTGAATGATAAAAGGAAATATTCGGTTGTAACGAAAGTTTCCCGCCACCGCAAACATCGTCAGCACACAGTTCTCGTTGGCGTATTTGCTCTTATTTTGTCAAACGATTTTTACCATTTGAAAGAAAGAGGCTTACTTTATAACACTGTGTTGTGAAATCTGTAAAAAATATAGTTATCATTAAGTATAAGGTGTCTCAAAGGGAACTATCACTCTAGAGGATTAGAACCATCATTTACTTCCAGTTGTGTTGCAAGAAGTCAGCTACATAATATCAACGAATTATGAGTACAGCTTTAAGTACTATTGTTGTATCATGTGACACTGTGCAGGTTTGGTACCGAAAGTTCAAAAACAGTTATCTAAGGAGTAAGAAGTTAGTTTTTCAGGCAGATATGGCGGAAAACTTTCGTTACAACCTGATACATATTACCCCACTGTGCCCCGTGTCCCCTATTTCAAAATTTAGGCATCGGACGAAAGTTGGAATCGCCGTCCAAAATGGAATAATATTTTGTAAAAATGTACATAAAGATAAGGCACAATTAAAAATAAGCTCAAGTTTTTGGTAATACAGGTTTCTGTTTTTTTTTTCTTTTCGCTGAGTTCTTATCTATATATATATATATATATATATATATATATATATATATATATATATATGATCAAGGCATTTCGAAAGAAGATTGATTCAAGCCATTAATACATTTCTCCTCAATTTATTTGTGAAATGGAATAGTTAATAATGATAAGAATAGAAATTTAATGCTGACATTTCTATTTCTTCCAAATTAGATATTCGCGTAGTCAAAATATGATTTATGCTAAACTTTTCATATCATGAAATATGTGCAGCTGTTCAAAGAATAGTATATTGATTTACATTTTCTGTCGATTAAATATGCTGAATTCAGTAACATTAAACATTTTAAAAATCCTGTACAATGATTAGTTCCTTCATTCCCGTAACAAACACCTGATAATCTCATTTCTACTGAACATTAACGCCTCTTGCAGAATTTACGTTAATATCAGAATAGTAACTTTTGCATTTCCCTGGGGATTATGGATTATAAGGTGTTCCTGAAATTCTCAAGTGCTCCTCTTGATCAACGTAACATCTCTGAAATTATTAAGTTGAAGTATGTGCGAGTTCGTGAATGCAATTTTCTCCGTGAAAATTACTCAAGTGTTTATTGGACTTGGTATATAATAAAGATTCTAATCAATTTGATCTTATCACCGCATATTTGATTAGGTAAGTTGGAATAAATTTGTACAGTGTGGGGTTCCTAGTTACACAGGCTTGTAAATTATACCAAGAATAAGTTACCAATATATCTATACCTTAAAAGTGTTATTTGTGAAAACTTAACTTATTTTATTTTTTTATGTCGAAGTATATAATAGTTTTATTCATTTGCTAGTTCATCGTATTTATTCTACAACGAACTGTATGGATGTATTTCTAATTTATAAAAATTCTGGATACGAAAAGTTTTATTAGATAAACAAGTTTACTATGAAGTATCTGTAAAAGTAGTTATTTAGTAAATGCAATAATTAATCCATTATTGATAAATATTTTTGAATTTCTCTTTGCAGAAACTGTTTACTTACAAGCATATTATTTGGATGATATTTCAGAGTATTTAGTAGGAGTAATTTAGGAACTGAAATATTTGTCAAAAAAATCACTTTATATTAATTTAAACGAAACATTTGACATTAAAAAAATATTTTAAAATTACTTTGTGAGTAGACTAGCAGTTGATGTATTGATTGTAACCGTAGCACACGTTGCAAAGTATATGAATGTACCTTACACATTCTCATTTGCGATATATTTCTACTGTACAAAATGTATTTTTCAACAAGTTTATAGCATAAATATTCACGGTATTTATTCAAACTGTTGACTGAAATGCTCTTTAATAAAAGACGTTTGAGATGTCTTTCAAACCAAATTTCAAATGAAAGATATTGTAAAGTGTAACATATTTTAAATATGTTACATTCTTTAAATACCGCAGTTTGTCTGATTAGTACATTTAACTCAATCCACAAAAATAATGAAATTGTATGTATTTTGCAGAATAATATGAGAATTTTTCATAATAATATGAATTTTAAAAAATTCAATGTACATTAAAAGATACAGAAATATTTTGATAACTATGAAATAACGATGATACTTGCTTTTAAAGTTTTTTTTTAAATAATGGTTTTGAATATCGTACTTTCATAAAAGCGTTAAATCATTGTAAAATCAAGAAAATTTAAATAAACACACTTCTTGAATCTATCATATCAGTGTTTTTGAAAAAAAAATGTCATGCAAATTTATAATTCATAAATTTATTGGAAAAGATATTAGAGAGCCTTTTAAATCTTTTAAAAACACGCCATTTATTAATATTGCATACACATTTCTTCAAGTAGCTCTTGTAAAATCCAAACAATTATTTTTTTTTTCCTAAAAGAAACCCTTTATATGTTTTCAACCCGTTTCTATAGAAATGCCTATTACATTGCGTGAAAGATGAAATCATTTAATTTTCCATGTCAAACATGTAGTCGTTTTATGTGCGGGTATGTAAACGTAAAATTGCTTTGTGAATGATTTCTTATTTATTTTGATGTTCAAATTATGTCAAAAATTATGATTTTAGATGTTGCTGGAAAATCAAACCTTAGTGTCAGTATCCTGAAATATCAAACCTTAGTCAGTCAAACCTTAGTATGTTTAGTTAGGATACGCTGGTGATTAATCAATATTTTCAGAACACCTGTATTCTAAATTACAAAAGTGGACTTTATGGAGCATTTTTCTTAAGGTTCTATATAAAAATTCTGCATTTTCGTAACCCTGAATATTGTAATGTATTGAAAAAGTATAATTTGAATGGGTAAAATGTCTTGATGTTTTAATTCAAGTCTCAATCAAACTATCCCAATAAGCAGCATCATCTTGCTAAAATTGGTGAATATGTTACACGATTTTACACTAGATGCAACTATACACGAGGTTTCTTTCAATTTTGTTGAAACTTACCAATTATTTGCATGGAAGAGCTGCAAATTTGACAAAGGAATTGTCCAATTCAAATTATACGATTTCAACAATCATTCAGTATTAATTTCATTTAAATTGGCCCTTAGAAGATATTTTTTTATTTTTTCTTTAGTTCCTTTAACGCACAATGTGAATATCGGAAACACCATATCGAAAAATGTATTTATTTTAGTCGCTCTATCTTTACATACAACATATGCATCATTTTTCAACTATAAAATAGTGTGTTTTGCGCGCTCCTTCCGCTAGAAATTCAGTCATTTTTTATAAATACAGTCAAAGAACTCTCTACCTACAAATTATGAAAATGTTCTATTATAAGTCGTTTAAATTAATATAATGTTCTATTAATTGATTTACAAAAATGCAGTAACACGTTTCTCTTTATTTTCAGTTAAAAGCAATTTCATAGCTTAAAATTTAAATTTCTGTATTCTTTTTGGATGCTTATAAAGATATACTTGAAACAATAGCTGAAAACAAATTCAATGGCATTAATGACTACATTTATACAGCTATACATTACATAGTGTCGTATACCTGAATAATACGATGGAAAGACTTTAAGATCAAATTTCGTTTTACATTTTATTAATTATTAATCTAAAGAGTTTTTACGAAAAAAATTAATTAGAAATCTAATATATTTTTAAACATTATACATTAAATTTAGAGTTATTTATGTAAATATTTTACTCTCCATTTGTGAAACCTTTCTGAAGCAATATTTATTCTTTCATTTTTACAAAATTCATATCTAAAATTTCATAAATTAATGTACGCAAAATCATCGAATTATAGGAAAAATAAGAAATTAAACATTTTCATGTTTCTCTGAAATAAAAATTAAATTTAGTGACTAGTTACTAACGCTCAAGTATTTTTAAATAATTTAACGTTGCTTAATCTTAGTTACGTCATGTTTTTCTTCTGTGTTATGGTAAATTAGAAGCAATTTCTACTTAATTTAAATTCACTAAGAATTTCTTTGATAAAGTTATGCATTCTCATTCTGTCTCTTTACTTCTGAATATTAATTTTGGTTATCCCTTTTAAAATTAAAACTAAATTAGATGTTTTATGTAACTATCATATTCCGATCTTTAAAAGCTTTCTAGTGCAATAATTAAAACTATCGGCAAAGTATTAATTTAAAGTAATAATTTGTGAAATATTTCAAACTTGTTTTCATTAAAATTTTCTCCTTCAACTGGCAGTGTATGTTTCTTATTTCTTTAAGATTTATATAAAAGAGAATTATTTATTATGTGTGAAATCATATGAATATTTCAATGTTTCATTTCTTTGGTAAAAGTTTTACGAAAATAGTTTTAGCTAACTTTGTTTACCGTTATATTTAGCGTATTATAGAAATATATAGTAGTTTGTACATTTCATCTTGAAACCCTTCATGTAAAAGTTTGTCGAAAGAAAATGACGAACTTAATATGTTACAATAGCTCTTGTTCTATGTATTATTTAAAATAGTAAATGGTAAATTATTGATTAGTATTTTGTTAGATTATATATTTTTATTAATTCCTAAAACTATACAATACCAAATTTTATAGGTAATGTGTCCGTCTGTAATTTAATTCAATATGAAATTCAAAATTTTATTGCGTGATAGTCGGTTAGTTAAAGCATGAGATATTAATCTTCAAAATTCCCATTCATTAACTTCCGTGTTGGCGGTTTCTTGCCAAATACCGGCGATATCGCTTAGCAGATTTCAGTGTTGAATTTTTCGTTCTGCAAATTTGGCAGTATTCCGCCAAAAGTCTACAAGCTTGGCAACAGTGGCATGACGTCTGTCAAGGTTTGTTTTTTACTATATCAAACCTATTACTTAATCCAACTCTCAAAGATACATAGATTTCTAATGAGCGAAAAGCATTGAAAGTTCGAGAAGTATATTCGGAACACATAATACTATAGCAAGCAAGCTCAACTGGTTAGTTGTTCCTCGCCTGTTAGTCAAAAAGATAATAAACCCTCTGCGAATGGCTTATTCTTTTGAAGCAGCTAGTAACGACGGCATTTTGTGTCCACTATTCGAGGTATGTACTGTGGAATATTGTACGCTCAGGAGCAGGTAACAAATCTGTTCTGAATTCCATGCAGTGTAATTTTTTTGTGGTTTCTTTAGTTGTATGGGGATTTTTCTGTTTCTTTAAGCGATTCAGTTCGGCTTACTGTGATTCGTCGAGGTTCTCTTCGTGGATTCTATGAATTCTGCTGAAAATTTGATGTGCGAGGGTACAGAAGAATCGAGATATTTTTCCAGCTGTAATATATATATATACACTGTCTACCATTAAGTATTTAGACACCCATGCAAATGAGGATAACTGTGGTCCTGATCGATATCACGCCTTCTGTACTTAAATATCTTGTAGGAAACAGCATTGGCATTAGTGGCATGCACGATGCCACGAAATTCAGAGCTCTCTGACTTCTAGAAAGTCGTAATTGCCGGATATCATTGAAATGACCGATCCTTAAGGGGCATATATATAGTCAGTTAAACATTTCAAAATCAATAGTGGCTTTTGTGATTAAGAAGGGGAAGGTGAGTGGTGATTGCCGGAGTGTGTTTCGACCCGACAGATGCACGGATCTAAGAGAGACCAACAAGTATGTTCCTAAGAAATTCGGAAAAGACACACCAAACAGACAGCTTACATACTTCAGTGATTTCTATAAGCATTCGGGACTGTTGTTCCAATAAATACAATCCATCAAGAAGAACATTTGCTTGTTCCTTGGTCGTGTTGCCGCCCATAAGCTGCCCAAATCGAGCAGCGCAAATCCAACTGCGCTGCCCGGTTGAGGTGGTGTAAAGAACGACGAAATTGGATCGTAGATGAGTGAAATTAGGTTCTCTGAAGTGTTGAATCAAGGTTCGATCTCTACTAGTCGGATGGTAGAGTGTGGGTTTAGGGTATGCCTGGAGAACGCCTTTTGCCAGAATGCGTCGTGCCTCCAGTAAAGTTTCGCGGAGGTGGAATTATGGTCTGAGGATGTTCCTCTTGGTGTCGCCTGGGACTGTGATCACGATTCATGGTACGCTCTGCGCCGACTCATCTATTCTAGACAATAATGTGCTTCCTACGCTGTGGCAATTTTACGGGTTGGATTATTGTTACTCCCAGGATGACAACGCTACTTTCGATGTAGCGAGGTCCACCGGGGATTGGTATGATGCCAATGGGGTAAACCGTTTGTACTGGCCTCCCCACAGTCCAGACTCCAATCCTATAAGGAACCTCCGCGACGAGTTAGATCGCCAAATTAAGGGGCACAGAAACCGTCCAAAATCTGTGAAAGAACTTATATATATTCCCCAAGCCGAATGGATGAAAACACCACTGTCCATTATTAAAAAATTGTGAAAAGCATTTCCCGAGGGTTTAGACTCCAGTGGCTTCAGGTGAAGGCTCTATCAACTAGTGAATATGAATAAATTCATTTTATCTCTTTCATCACAGGTGTCCAATTACTTATTGGTAGAAAGAGTACATAAACATAGAGGGAGGTGGCTCAAAATAATCCTAGCGCGCAAAATGATCCAGATATGTTTTCTTTCAGACAGGCAGCGCTATCATCTATCTAACATACAAACTAGTTGTGTCAAGTCAAGAAGAAGCAATGGCGATATTTAAACGATCAGTGTTTTAGATGTATGAGTAAAATTCTTCAAAAAACTGGGTTTTATATCTCTTATAAGATATTAACTAGCATTCCTTTTTATTTAGAAATGCAGTCTTTAATGCACAAAAATGACTTGCTTCACTGAACAGAGCATGTTTTTAGATGAGAATTACACTTGTTTAGTTTGTTATGTTTCTCGGCTTGTTCCAGTAATATGGGCCATCCAATAAATTGGCAGCCCTACTTCCGGGTAAAATGATCCATCGACTGAAGAAACTCCAGTGCCGGGTCCTGTTCATCATGCCATCCCTTCAAACGTTCTCAAAATGCGTGACAATCCCATTTCATTATTTAATTTATTTTTGCATTAATCTTAGGACATATTCTTTTAATTATGATTTTGAAATATTCCATTTTATTATTTGTGACCCTTTTTTAATTTAAATTTTTCATAAAATAAATTATTTGTACTATACGATTATTAATCTTATTTTATTTTATTATGTATAGTCAAAATTATTTTTACATCTTTTATTTTGTCGATAAAAATCAATTTGCTATGATCCTTTGGATTCTTTCTCAAAATTCTATTTCTTCGTTGCTCAATTTGGGTTTAAAATATCATTAAAATATGTTTATGGCGCAAAATATCTGTGTAAAATATTGTGGCAAAGGGCCAAAGTTTTATTTAACATTTATGTTATTTTATGTAAGTTTTCCCTTTAAGAGGATCATTTTGGGCCACCTTCCCTTATATATACGTATATATATATATATAAATGAAAGTTAAGATAAATTATTATCATTATTACTATTATTATTATAATTGACAGCCATAAAATATGTTAAATAAGTAGTTAACGTTCATAATTAATAGGCTGAGCGTATAAAAGCAATGGACAGATAAGTGAATGGATATTTTCAATAGACAAATATTAACTGGACTCTGTCAAGTTGAAACTGCATGCATAATTTCTATAATGAAAGTGTCGAGGTTTCGTATGACAGTCACTTCTAATGACAATATATTTTTTCCTTAACAGTAAGCACCTAAAAGAGAGATGGTTTCTTTCAATATTATGTGGTTCCACATTAAGTATCCTATAATCTGTCATCTTCATAAAACCAATAACGTGTATCATCCCACAAATAAGTTCTCGAATTTTCCTTTCCTCATGAGCTACATTCAGACATGGCCGCATTAGTTTTCAGCTACTTCGGCCTCTAATGGTGCCGGACTGTATCAGCGATGATTTATCCGATAACACAACAACCATTTAAAGGAAAATCAATTAAAATAATCGATACACTTTGATGTATTAGGTAGCAAATAATCTTAGCAATCTATAATAAAATCGAAATTACCCGCATTGTAAAGCTATGGCTAATGGCTCTAAAAAGGAGATGCAATAGAAGCGTAATACGAAAAGCTGATTGAAAATGCTTGGTTCATGCGGGAAATCCATGGATGCCGCCTTAGAAAGAGAACAGGAAATAGGAGGGGGAATTCTATTTACACACATCCGGAGTTAGTTAATGATCGTAATCAAAATTAAAAAAGAGAAATTGTAAGTTCACAAAACTCTATGTTGCCATCTCGGAGGCAGTATATTTCACTTGATGTTCGATACAAAATATGAATTGTTCCGGCTTTTATTATGGTTGGACAGTGAAAGGGACAAATTTGCGAAAGAAACCACCAACCTATAGTGACCCCTTGCACATAATTTAATTTTACAACCACCATGCTTTAACACCTTTGTAAGGTAAATTTCTTTATAACAGGTGCCCAGTTTAGTTCTTACCGTGGGTGGTTGCATTAGACAGCTTCGATTGTATTTTCACTGATTCTGAAAGTTTTGAAAATCATGACTTTTACATAACATTTATACTCTCCGTAAGACTATTGAATTATTAAAAAATTCAATCTGATTCACTCAAAAGAAAGCTATTACACAACATTCTTCAATAATAACACTTTCACGTTTTTAATGCTAGTTCCTCAATCATAAATTACTGATTACACACACACACACATTAAAAATTAGCAAGATTTATTCAACCTTCTTTGAATGAATAAATCATCTGGTGCACTTAACCTACTGTAGAACTTCCGAGTTTGAATCCTGACATCAATATTACAAGTGAGCAGAATCGCTCGGATCAGTGATAGAGCTATTAGTATTTGATGGTAAGCAAACAAAAATACTAATAATATAATGATAATAGTAAAAAAGTATTAAAGACACAAGGATTAAATTCAGAACTATTATCAAAATGATACTATAAATTAAAATGCATTTTTCTTTCATAATTCAAATTTTAATTAAACTTGAAATGGGTTATTCGTATCATTTAAATTTCCATAATATAATTATTTAATTTATAATAACATATGCAAAATTAACATGAAAATCATAATTAAACAATATTTATAAAATTTCTGTAAAGGTAATTAATTTAAATATGTACCAAGTGACTTAAAATAAACATTTAATGTTGCATCCTTCAAAGATTTTTTTAATTTCGATTATAAAACTATCATAGATCAGTTTGATCACGTAATAAGCACTCCTAATTTAAAATAACTTTCACCTGTTCTAAAGTTTTCGAAAGAACACGCTATTCCCTAGCTTTTCGTTACAGAAGCGTACTTTTAGTAGTTCACCGTTACGAAACATAAACACGATCACAGGAAAATTTAGTGTTCATGCACAATTTTGTATAGTAATTATCCCCCCTTTAAATTTGGAAACTAATTAATTAGTTTTCATTTCAAGACATGTTTGATTAAGATAATGAAAGAACGCGAGAACACGAGTGCGCTTAAAAATGACTTAACAGAATGTAGAAGTCAATTAACTCAATCCCTAGCCATCTAATGTGATAGAAATACATATTCATAATTTCTTCTGAGCTGAGTGGAGTTTAAGCCTCAAATCGTTAGATATTTAATTAGCGAAGGAGATAGTTTCAAAGTTTCTTAATTATTCGTATCAAGTTCTAGGAAAGAAGGATTAATAAATATGAAGGCTGATTGCTTCGGTAAAACGATAAATTTTGTTGACTTAATGAATGTACGCATAATTACATTAAATAATCTCTGAAGACGTTGTATTGCTACTAATCAGAGTGTCAGACAGGAGGGTGGTGAGGCATTCGTTAGGAAAAATTGCTTTTCAACAAGTTACAGAGGATGCCTCAATCCAACTTTACATGTTTTCTGCATTATTTTTAAGCATTTTCTCATAAATTCAAGAAACAAATGTTTATTTTTTGACTTAATTACCCAAACTATAGAAGTATTGAGAATAGAAAGACCATCTCAATAAAAAGAGATTCTTTGTATGATCTGATTTGCATATATTTATTATATTATATATTATTATATATTTATATCAGATATATTATATATTTATATTCTTTTGCCATTTGCTTTCCATTACATTGGCGTATTATTCTTTTATTTGTTTTACATTTATGCAATTTTTGTTTTCTGAATACTTTTGGCAAAATAATAGTTGCGCACTATCGGAAGATCATCTGAAACCACACAATAACAACGCTATTTTAAAATTCACTTGCCATTGGCGTCGTAAAGCAAATTGGTAAATCTACTTCAACTGTTACACAAAACCACTACATCATAAGTCTTTATAAATATCCTTTTATACACTTCACCGAAAGCTTTGGAATGCGTATAAAAAGGGGAAGCTTTATGTTTACCAGATGATTCTTGCCCGGAAACCTACGGGAAAGACCTCGCCTTCAAGACAGTTGAATATAAATGACTGGCAATTCTTAAATATTTTTATAAAAAAAAAATCATTTTTTGAGTACTAATTTATTCCAACACAAGGTTTGTTTTTAAGTCCATCGCTTGGAAAGAATAACAGCAATAATTTGAAATTCGCTTATGATTGGTATCCACCCCCCCCCCCCCCCCTAAAAAAAGAAAAATAATAAAAGGCAAATCTATTTCAAACATCTCACGAAACCACCGCATTAAAGTCTTTATAAAGTTCCTACTATATTCAATACTGCAAGGTTTGAAATGCGCATAAAAGGGGGGAAGCTTTTATATATCTGAAATATTTCTTTTCCCGAAACCATATTTGAAAATTCAGCGTTTGAGTGTTTCCAAAACCTTCTGGAATGTTTAGTATGAGAGATGATAGGAAAAATATGATGTATGTTGTTCGAATCAAAATGCAACGTGACATTTTTATCCCTTGGGACTCGGATCTAGAGAATATGGAGTAGCTTTCTTGAGACAAATACACAAAAAGTTTTACATTATGATGATGCATATAACTTGGAAGCTACATGAGCAACTGGAGTTATTGTATATTAGGTATGAAAAGAACAAAAATTCGAAACAGTATAGATAATAGGAGCATTGTCATAAGGTTGAATAAATAATATTTAATGAGTGTATATTAGGGTAGGCCGAAAAATGGATATTTCAGTTAAGCGACTTCTAATAGCAAAAAAAAAGTTGTACTTTGGCATTCTTAATTTAGGAAAAAAATATAAAAAATAAATATTTATATATTTCTTTAGGTCCATCATGACCTTCAAAGTTTAAAAGAATGGTACAAAAAGGCAAAACTAAAACTAAAAAAAAATATTGAAATACAAATATTATTAATTTTAGTTCTAATATCATTTACGTGATTCTTTTTAGTATACTTTTCACAAGTCTTTAAAAAAATGTTATTTTTGCAGTTTTTAGGTGGCGCATAAGCCGTAAACTTTCGTAAAATTAACCAAAATGCAAGCTTTTTTACATTTTGCTCTATTTCTGCTTTTATAGTCCATTTTACACCGTTTCTAAATAAATGAGCACTGGACAGCTCTTTGTTTGTAATGCAATTGTAATTTATTGCATTAACAACAGAGAATTCACCACGGAGAGGTGGCTATACTTCCGAGTTCCATCCTGCGCTTTCAATGTCCCCAGCCAGGAAGAACAGTTATTTACATATTTACAATATTTTACATTTATAATTACTATATGATTTAAAATAAATTTCTACCTTTGAAATAACGTATGAAGTTGAACTTATGACTCAATTTTGGCATGAATGATCGCGAGTATAATGCTGTTCTTATAAATCCTACTAGTGTGTCTTCCCCAAATACATTTTCCCCGAATACATGTTCTACCCCAAAACATATTCACTGACCAGTTTCACAATCCTTTCACAAGCTTCAGTGTGATATGGGTATTTTACGAATTCAAACTTTGGCAATTACTTAGTTTCTAGAAATGGCAAAATATCACACTATATCACTGGTTTGTCACATAGTGAACACGTTGACCAGTTGATAACCTGAATTCAAGAACCTGGTGAAATATATCTAGGGCATGTGACACCTGAAAAAGGTACTGAATCCAAAAGAGATGGAAAAATTTGTCAGTATTTGAGAAATATTTTTGTTGTCTGGAGATACTTATTCGGGATTGGTTATGATGGTACAGCTATAAATACGGGCCGCAAATTTGGCGTAATTCGCAACTTTGAAAGGAATCTTCAAAGACCGTTACAATGATTCATTTGCCTCCTCCATTTCAATGAGCTTTCTTTTAGACATATTTTTCAACAAATATGCCTAAAAGAAAGCCTTAACTGGCTGTGAAAAATTAACTGTAATTAACTTTGAAAGAATTCAATCGAACAAATCAAAGTTTCAGGCACTGACTTAAGGAACGACCAAAAATATTTATTGAATATTGTCAGAGCAACACAAGAAAGAAAATGTGACCCTGTCCTCACTGTCAGAAATCCAGGACCTCTAAGTCATTCACGTTCTTTAACGCGTGCTAACTGAATTCTGCGGCTGTATATTTCCCATACTAAACCTACTAATGAGATGACTATACTTGTAAATTATATATTAAAAATTTAATTTCCAATATGTTTAGAAATAAAAATAAACATTCTGTGAAACATGGACCTGTACACATATTGAAAGCTGCACAGACTAGCAGACATTTATCTGATGATCTAGAAATCACGGATCCAGGATTCAAAGAAATGCCGACTTTGCACACCCTGAGAACTTTTTACTGGACATGGCAGTAGACGACAGGCTACATTTATGTAACTCAGAAACAGACTAACGTAAGTCACACTAGACTAACTTTTCAGGAGGGCCCCAAAACTGTAAAAAAATGAACTCTAGGTCTGGTTCCAGAGCTAATAATTGAATCAGTCAGCAAAATGAATATTGACATTATTAAATCTGTATGTACTTAACCCATCCATAGGTGTTTTGTTTAGAATCAGCTCTTTAACCTGAAAATTGTAATATATCGACTTACGTTGGTCTGGTTCTGGGGCACAGATTTAAGGGAGTTGTCCTACAAAAGAATAGACAAGGCACGAGATCAACCATCAGGAAACATTTATGCATCTATAAGAGATTTCTTCCACCAATATTCAAATTTGAAGCATCGAAGTAAGAGAAGTTTGTTGACCGGTCAACGTGTTCACGTTCTTCTATTCCAATGATTAAAAATGTGACAAACAAGGATATTTTGTCATTTCTAGAAACTAAACAATGGCCTAAGTTTCAATTCTTAAAATTCGCATGCCACACCCAAGCTTTTGAAAGGATTCCTAAGATTAAAATGGTTGGAAGATCCAAGAATAAATCGTTTTGAAGTAATTCTGCTAGCGCACATCTAACTGCCACTACCAGCAACGAATAGACGTCTCCGTCTCAGACTCTAAACCGAATGTTGACGATTTTATCTAATCGGTCGTCAAACAGTAAATGTTTAAAGTGTGACTGGATGTTCTCCTCTGTCATGGCATTGCGAAATGCGGTTAATAACTATGAAGACAATAGATGCACAAGCTACAGCATCTTTCGGTTTTCTCAACGAACTGTCGATTACTTACTAAAATTAGTAAATTATTGGGTAGTACTATCAAATTGAACGAAATATATATATTTCATTGCTCCCCGTATTATTGCAAGTTCATCAGTCATACAGTTATAGCAATCAAAGGTTTAAATTTATGAATAAGACATAGAAAAATAAATACAAAGCAAGTCTGTATCAGTACATGCAATACAAAGCAATTTCTAATTTGCATAAAAACTACAATCAAACATTATTACACTGCAAATTTAAAATTTGCTTTATTTAGCCTGTTTCCTGCAATAATCCTACTTTTGTTTCAATAAAAATGTTTTTTGTAGTTTTGTACATAACCTCGAGTAGGTAGTGAGATCATAGCAATTAGCCCCCATTACACATATGTGTTTATATTTTTTACATAAGCCTTACAAACACTGCGTGTGTTCCTAGAAAACAACTTTATGTTCACAAGATACCAGTTAAGAATCAGATATCAGATATAAGTATTTGTTAGCATTCTAAAAACATTAAATACCACTTTAAAAATGTTGAAAATGAAAATGTGCGTTTTAGCATAAATAAATTCGAATTTAAAATATCCTATAACTTTGCAATCGTAGCTTCGAATGTTTTGATAGCATGATAATCATTACGATTCTACTAAAAGGTATTGTCTACTTCAGACAATCTTTACCAATGTATATTGCTAAAATGTGCCTATGGCAACCTGCACCTGAGACAACCTACCCCTCCTTCCGCTACGTTTATTATCGCACACTATAAACAATGATTTTTTGGCAGCATATTTGGAAAAAAACAGATAACAATTTAATTGTTAATTCCATCTAATTCTACTATTTAAAACATTTTAAAAAGTATCAGTTATACATAAAATATCATTTTAAATAAATCTTGCTAAAAATTATTCACAAAACGTATAGAATCAGGTAATGGACAATTTTAAATCTCATTTTCCGCATATGTTTCTAAAATATGGGTAATTGCATCCTTAAGCGTAACGAAAACATGAATAAGGCCGTTAAATCATATCGATTTTTACACGAATTTTCACCAGTCTACATGGATATATTAAATTACATTGAAAAAGAAACATATTTACAATAATTAGAAATCACGGTAAGACATTACGACAACACGTTTGAAGTTTACCGAAAAATAGAAAACATGTATTCTTTCACATTGTATTTCTGTTTCCTCACATATCCTAGTGGTGAAATAATAAAGTATTGAATCAACACAACATATCTCACGGAAAACACGTAAACAGAAACAAGAGAAGAAAAATGGACATCCAACATGGTGAGTGATTATATTTCAGCTAAATGTATATTAATGCACAATTTTCTATTTTTTACTCCCTTAACTGGAACTAATGGAAAGGGGTGGAGATATGTACGCAGACGTTGTTTTGCAAAGCACGTATTAAATCATTTACCCTAGAGACATTCCTGGAGTCACGTTATTAACGATAATTTTCAGTTCATGGAATCGTTAACTGACTGCTATTTCTTTATTCAGAAAAAAAGTGGGTAAACTGCATAATATACATTTTTGCTGTTGTTAGGTGTGAGGTCAGATGAATGAAAGTAAATTTGTGATAAGCATTTCTTCTATGTTAGAAATTTTATATCATAGTGGTTTTCTAGGAGTGTAATTAAAATAATCGAATAAGGAATACAAGATAGATAAAGATTATTCAGTTAAGACAATGACTACTGCACATGCTGTAAAAAAATTTACTCCATTTTTATGTGTATACGTTTAAAAATACTCAGTTTTAATACTCTAGCGTTGATATTGTAAAAAATGGTATTAAAATACAATTGTCTGCATTAGTCAGTTCATTAAGACATTAAATCATCAATAGAATGATTTTTCTTATTCAGAGTGTGAATTAACAGTTTAAAATACTTTTTTAATGTTTTAAAAAAGCATAATTACCATAGATTTTATGATAACCTTACTTGATACAATAACTTGATACGTGATAAAAAAAACTTGAATCTCTTTTTTATTTTAAAATTATAATTTAAACGGTAATTAAACGATTATAAAACTTTAGAATGCATTGATAAAAGGTCATTTTACTTTGACGCAGAGTTACATAAATTCGCCACTATTCTACTTAATAATGCAAAGGTGTTGCTACTTTCCTCTTTTCAGGAATTGGAAGCTTATGGCACGGTGTATTTTTTTACGTCATGTGCTTGTCACTGTTCCTCGCTAAAAGATATTTCACTGAAGTACAGTAAATCACCCCGTCCTATAACATGGGCTCATATAAGACAGAATCATATAATACGTCGGAAAAATTGCGACTTTTCCCCCCATAACACGTCAAAAGAGACTCGTAAAACAAGGTAAAAGGAATGTGACGAATTTGTCTGTATTGCTTGTTAACACTATTGATGCTGGTCATGTGGTTATGACTCGTGCTATGTGTCGTAGGTACGTGATTCATATAACATGGAACATACCTACCTTCTTATAGAGGAGCCTATTGCATTTAACTAAGAAAAATATTCTGATATTACTTGCTGCTAAAAATTATTATATTAAAGGCCATTCAAACAAAAAAAAAATCATTTATAGTCCCCTATAATCTTTGCCTCATGATGTGTCTTTCTGTACAACACTCAGATGAAAACTTCCTTAGTCGATCCCTCCAATTAGTTTCTAACATCTTCAAACACGTACTTCATAATCAAATTTTTATGAGCAGTATTCATTTTCTTCTTCAAGAGAAGAAATGAAAATTTCAAGCACTACTGTCTATGCGAAGTACTACTTTAAAATTTCCTTT
This sequence comes from Cheiracanthium punctorium, assembly GCA_038373885.1. Lineage (NCBI taxonomy): Eukaryota > Metazoa > Arthropoda > Arachnida > Araneae > Cheiracanthiidae > Cheiracanthium > Cheiracanthium punctorium. Next base: position 1,418,539 of record JAWZYV010014086.1, on the reverse strand, counting down.
TCATGCCGAATTTATGATAGTTATTTTATGATTATAGAAGAAAGTAGAAATTTTTAATGTCTTTATGCTTCGATATGTGCTTGCTCTAGCTAGGGCTTCTAAAAATGTTTTGACTTATCGGAAATTGAAAATAACCCTTAGGAAAATTAGGAAATTAGGAAAAAAAATGTGTACTATTGAGAAGATAGAACAGTACGTATATTTATTTTTAAAAATGTTTTTCAAAATGGAAATAAGGTAGTTTCGAAAAGTCTATAATATTGCGTGAATATTCAAAAAAATTAGCATGACTTTGGAGTACTCATTCAGAACTACAAAAGATGTACTTTTAGCGAAATTTCAGCGTTTTTGAAATTTTGTTTCAAAGCCATAATCAGTGTGTGTATAAGTGAGGGGCCGTCGGTTGGGTGGGAGGGGGGGGAGTAGTCATTAGGATGCATAATACTGAGTGAATATTACCAATAGTTTAGCTTAACTGCAAAACATTTAAACGCCTAATAACATTACGATTTCATGTGTTTTTTCTCAACGCAGTTTTATCTGTTCATTGGAAAGACAAAAAAAATGAATAAAATCTGAAACCTTTTTCAGATTTTAAATACGCACCAAAGTGCTATACATTAAAAGCGTATCATAATTTATGCGTCGTCCCTATTTTCTTCCTTATTCCATAAGGTTGGAAAGTGTATCGTTGTTCATGGGTGAGCAGTATTTTTCTTCCTTATTTTATAAAAGCGATCTTTGGAATCGAAATCTATCTTAAAGTCGCCTACTAAAACTATTTTACAACTATACCTCACAGTTTTAAATATTGTTTCGACTGTGCATCATAATCCATGAGTGTGTCGTGTTTGTCTTTCTTGGGTTGATTTCTACTTTAACGCCCCAACTCTCGCCAAGGTGGCGAGCATTAAACACCATCATTAAACAAGAGTAACCATCATGATATTTTGTATTTATGTGGAAATCGTAATTTAGAATTAAAATGACGATTTGAAACAGCCTGTAAGTACAGCATTCCGTTAAATTTTTATTTATTTTGGGTTGCCAATTAATGTAGTTTTAATAATTAAGTGTCTTCAAATTCCTTAACTACTGCGTTTATCACTAATTTGTTCACTTTAGTTTTCATGTAGTTGTTTAGGGAGCGTTGAAACTTGTGCATATCTCCTAGAGACCCATGACTTCCAAGCTCGCCAAAGGGCGGGGAATTTTTAAGTTGGCGAAAGTAGGAGCGTTAAAATAGGAATCACCTCCTTCTTGAACCATAAAGCACATCTTTGGAATCCAAATCTATCTTAACCTACGCCTATTGATACTGTTTTCAAATCTTCACCAGGCATATTGAAACTATAGGCATATTCCAAATATATCTCGTAGACATTTTAAATTCTGTTTGGAATGAGCATCATAATCCATGAGTGTATCGTGTTTTCCTTCTTTCTCCATAAAACACTTCTTCGGTATGGAAATCTATATTAAAATCGTCAACCAAAACTGTTTAACAATTTTCGCCAGGCATAGTCAAACTACACTTCACGTTTATAAATACCATTTGGAAAGTGTATCATAATCTATGATGTGTACCGTATTTGTTTTCACTATTCTATAAAACACTACACCACCCCAACCAACCAGCCACACCAACTTAGATTTTGCTCAAATTTTATACAGATAATTTGCAGGTTAAGATAACCATAAATTTCAATTTTGTAGATTCTGCGATAATAAATTACCGAGAAATTAATTATACAAATTTTTAAGTTTTCTCCAAGATTCGCCATTTTTTTCTGAATTGCTTAAGTAACAACTCCTTATCTGTAGAAGTTACTGCAATGAAAATTTGTTTCTAGAAGTAACTTTTTAAGTTGATCCCAAAAATGCTATCAAATTTTGCGTATCTTCTATAGTTTATGCATGAGCATTTCATTTGCTAAAAAACATCATGCATTTTTTTCGGCATGTTTGATCAGAAACTCATTTAAAAAATTTTATATGTCGTTAAGATGGTATACTACTTCATCCCAAAGACATTTCATCTTGGCTTTCTGCTCAGGAGCTGAGAGAAATAATAAATTTTCATTTGACTTTTCATATATTGGGTCTAGTAATAAGTTTTAAAAGGGCTATGCCAGGGATATACGCCGGACGTTCCAAAATTTCGAAATTTTACTCATTTCGCCTTGATCGGATTTCGCAACATTAGGCCTTGCATTGTCATGGGGCAAATTGACGGGCTGAAATCTCTGCCAGTAAATGGACGTTATTGTCGATTTTCAGCTTTAGTCGCAGCAATTGTTGTTTATAGCTTTCAACAGTTACACTTTCACCGGGATTCAATAGTTTGTAGTAGGGTACACCCTTCATAACCGTCCTGACATTGCAAGACCTCATGTTGCAAAACCGGTTAAGGACATGCTAGTAAAGTTTGGCTGGGAGGTTTTGTTGCACCCGGCGTATAGCCCTCACATAGCCCCTTCGGACCATCATCTGCTTCAATCGATGAACAATGCCTTGTTATCTGTGTGGTTCCCCACAGTGGGCGAAGTGCGGAAATCTATTCATGACTTCATCGCATAAAAAGATGAATCCTATACTGCTTTCATCTGTGCACTACCAGACCGTTTGCGGTAGGGGATGGAAAATCATGAAGATTACTTTGATGAATAAAGTTATTATTATAAGTTCTAAATTTCAAACATTTCTTTTACACTCTCTTTAATACGTATTATTTGAGAAAATATTCGAAAAGTCACATAAAAATTCATAATTCTTTTTTGCTCAGCTAATGAGCAGAAAACCAAGATGGAACTTTGTTGGGTTGTAGTGGTATATCATCTTAACAGCATATAAAAATTTAAAACATGTGCTTCTGATCAAACAAGCCAAAAAAAAAAAAAATCATCATGTTTTCTATTAAATACAATGCTCATGCATAAACTATAGAAGATACGCAATTTTTTTATAACATTTTTGGAATCAGCTTAAAATGTTAATCTTAGAAACACATTTCCACTTCAGAAACTTCTACACGTAAAGAGTTATTTAAGAAACTCGGTGAAAAATGTCATATCTTGCAGAAAACTTAAAAATATGCATAGTTAATTTCTCGGTAATTAATAATCGTAGAAACTTCAAAATTGAGATTTGGTGTTATCCTATTCTATAAATCATTTACACAAAAATTTGAGGAAAATCTGAGATGGTGCGGTGAACTTTTTTTTTCTAATTTTGTATTTGACTTGACGTGGAATGATCCAAAATGCAAAGTAATCTGCAATATATTCAGATGGAATATGTTATATTATTAAATAAATGTATTATATTTTTATACGATTACTTTTTCTTGTGTAGTTGAGAAGAAAAACTAACATTTAACGTTTTAGATTTTGCTCAAATGCAAAATAAACGTAATTATTTTAAATTTCAAAATTCTAAATGTAATTAAGCATTGAGACGGTTATTGTGCTGTTTTAAAAATAAATGTCATCGAAACAGTAATAGTACACAAAGAATGTCAAAATAACATTTTACTACAGAATGAAATGACTAAATATTAAACAGTAGGTAGGCTCATGAAATGAATGTCAAAAAATAAAGGAATTATAATTTAAAGTTTTCAGTGTAATTACTTCCTTTTCAAAATACATTACACATAAATGGCACATAGTTTCCTTCAACACAATTTTAAAAAGTTCAAAGGTGTCACATTAGAATTTTATTATTCAAAAATAAAGCTGAGACACACACAGGAAACTTGAAAACAATTCAAATAGTCATTTTAAAACACTCTGAGATGATGAATTAGATGGAAATAATTAGATAACTCTTATAATAATATCCTCACATGTTTTGTAATAGGAAAAAAGAAATTTTTTACTTAATTATTTCTCTTTTTTAATTTCGGTCATGTATATTTTCTTTGTTAATGCAAATTAATGTCGGAAATGAAATTTTATATATAAGGAAGTGCACCTGAAATTATATAATTGAAATTAAAGTAGTATTTCACAAAATACTAGAAACGTGAATTAACAATGAATCACTATACAAACAACATGCAAAATGCGTGCAGTAATACAACTGACTTTAAAATTCCAGTCATATTTTAAACAAATGTCATACATTACAACAAAGAGTCATATTAAATGCCCCGGAAATCTTATTTTATACTATAATTTTTGAAGATGATTTTTTTATAAATGCTTTCGTGTGAAGCATGGACATGCTGTATGCAGGAAAGAAATATTACGCTGAGGAAAGTACATGTACCCTGTCAATGTCAAAAACTTATTTAATTTATTAAAAGTGTAACCGTAAACACACATAAAAGTGTAAACGTACTTTTTTAATTATTTAATTGCCTTACTAGAAAACATAGATGAGGCTCAGTAACAAAATGAAAAATTCCGCATTTTGGCACTCTGTCAATTTATATAGTGTTCTTTTCGAAGATTTCATTAATGCATTTTGTATTTTAAGCTAAACAGAGAATGGTAACTAAAAAATATATTTATAACTTTTGGAAAATTTAAGTCCTAAAACGATACTTTTAAATGATATGACTGTTTCCTTTGTTTCAGCAATTTAACCTTTTATATGGAAAAATATTTCGATTTACTTCCGCACTAATTCTTAATTAGTTATGTTGAAAAATAGAGCTTTAATGAAATTTAATGAATGTTCGTAACAAAATATATTCATTAATTTTCAGAATATAAAATACCCATTTTATTACTACACCGACAATTTATTCAAAAATATCATTTATATATATTTTATTTCGACTTTAAAATTTTCTAGATATAAAAATTCTATCTAGAAATATATAAACTTAAAATTACAAAATTTCTGTGATGCATTTACTATATAATATTTGCTGATGGGTAAATTTTACATTCCACAATTTTAATATCATTCATGTTTTTTATGAAAGAAAAAACGTCAGGTAGATTCTCCAGCGCAGACGGAAATATATTTGTGAGTGTATTGTTGAAACTATATAGTATGAGCACCAATATAAATCTTTAGAGCTTTAGGGTAAAAATTGCGCCTTGAATTTGAAAAGTAAAGGATTTGCCGGAATGAAAATTTATTTTCATACTTGCTGAAACACAAATGGGAATTTTGAAATGTGTAATTTTTTTCAATTGAAGGAGTATAAGAAATGCATTTATTATATACTGACAATATTATCGAAAGGAAGGAAATTATATCTCTGTATTATTACAAAGGTTGCAGATTAGAAAATTATAAATTGCTGAGTTAAATTGTCAAGATAAAAAATACGTTTTATTAAAAAAAAAATACGTTTTCTTTTTAAATAAAACGTATAAAGTTTAACGTATAAAGTAAAACGTATAACGTATAAAGTTTAAATAAAACGTATATATTTTAAGTAAAATCAGAAGGATGTTTAAAACACCAGAAGGTTTTTCTCAAGTTACAGAAGAAGATACTAGTAATGGATACTAATTTGAGAAGATACTACATAAAATATACATTTGATAAAAAGCATTATGTACTATTTAACACTGCAATGATTGATTTAATATTCCCAAATGTTTCAAACAGAATGAACTTTTTTTTTAAATCACAACTCTTCAGCTTTTAACCCATGTTGAGCAGGAAATAAAGCGAATCTATTTCTAGTTTCACGCAGTTTCCGACATGTTGCCGCTAACTCTTTTTCTTCAACCGTCATTTCAGTGATTGTGATGATGGCAACTGCACGATAGAAATCACTATTTGTTCTACGGTACTGAATTAGAGAAAGTCCGTTACAATGTTGTTCTGCATCGCCAATTTATTAAGTAAAGACATCTTGAGCACATTAATCTTAAAAATTGAAGACGTAAAATGCAAGGCATAATCGCGTATTAATGATGCGTCACCAACGTATTGTACAACTTTCAGCGGGAATTGAACACCACCATCCATATGTACAATGTTGCTGACGGAAAACACTTTTAACGTGAAATATAATTAAGCTTAATGTTAGGTAAGAGCAGTTTTGGAAAATTTGACAAACAAAAATTTGCATTTTATGCCTTCCATCCGCAGCATTATTCTGCGAATTAACAAGCATCATGATTAATTAAGATATATTTACTTTCTAAATCGATGATGTTGAACAACTTTGTAATTGACTTCTTTTCCGTGTTTCGCACCGTGCAGGAGATAAGAAAGCGAACTTCAAATTCAGGAACCAGGTGGCCCTGTAAGTGGTTTTCTTACATAGCGCATGACAACTTTATTACACCTAGATCCTACTTTTATGACTAAAGACTACAGACATATTGACTAACTGGTAGTTTTTCTAACTGGCTTTTATGACTAAAAGCTCTTGCCGTTCAGAAATTATTATGGTGACAACGGACTGAAAGCAGACACACTGTATATATGCATATATATGTATTATATATGTATGTATATGTATTCAACTGTGGAAAAACTGCCGAATCATTACATTAAAAAGTTGATAAAATGTAGAGAAATTTAATAGATACTCCAAGGCGTTTTAATTCCATCCGATTTCGCGGATTTTTCTTTTATTCTTAACATACACACACTGTATATTTGTACGTATTTACACACACACACACACACACACACACACACACACTCACGCACACGCACACACACACACGCACACGCACACACACACACACACACACACACACACACACACACACACACACACACACACACACACACATATATATATATATGTAGTATATATAGATTATATATATATATATATATATATATATATATATATATATATAAAATCTATATATATATACATATATAGATTTTAAAGGGAAGGAATGTGAGTCCTCCTGCTGCAATGATAAAAAGAAGCGCTGCAACGAAAAAAAATTGAACACGGCACCTGATAGCGTACAGAGGTTTCCGGGAATGGGACGTGGCTAGGCAGGAATGTGAATCCTCCAGCTGCAATGATAAAAAAAGGGCAGGGAACTTCCCGCTGCAACAACAACAAAAAATGAACACAGCACCTGATAGCGTAGAGAGGTTACTGGCAATTGGGCAAAGCTAGACTTCTCCCCTTCTAGGTGTCTGTATTCAGTCATTTATCGCCAATACCTACGCAACTACTAAAAACAAATAGAGTCCAGTCGTCGGCATAAGATTGTACAGGGAAGGGATGTAAATCCTCCCGCTGCAATGATAAAAAAAAGGACCAGGGACTTCCCGTTGCAACGAAAAAAAGAAAGGAGCAATGGACCTCCACGAGCTTTCAGAGGTTACACTTTAGTGTTTTTTTAATTCCTGTTGTTAATTATCTAATAATGAGGAGAGTAGCAAATATTAGCAACTACAGACATTAAGCTACGATTTTATTATAACCTTCATAACGTAGTTCTAATGAATTTTTAACTTTATAGCTCAAAAAAGTCAATTCTTCAGCAGTTTCAGGTTGCCTTCGAGCAGCACTCCTTTTGGCTTACACACACTTTTAAGTTTTTAAAAAATGCAGCCGAGACAGCAGAGAAAGTTTGCATAAACTTGCAGCAAGCTTGATTTATCAAGTCAATAAACTTGCTTTAAGCTTGATCATTTCAAGCGTGTAAGCTTAATGCAAGTTTGAATCAAGTGTTCAAGTTTACACTTGCCCAACTTGCATTAAGCTTGGCATAGCAAGCTTGAATCAAGCTTGACGCGGCCGTCCCATCTCTCTTTCAACCTCCCCCTCTCTTCACTCCCCCCCCCACCCCTCCTCTCTCTTTCATACTTCCTGACGTCAGAAGAAAATTCCATCCTTGAAAATGAAGAACCGAGTGGGGGAATTTGGTACCTTCGTTTCGGAATTTGCATTCTGGAGAGAATTTTAATATGTGATCTTTTCAGAAAAAAAATCATATAAAAAAAATCTAATAAACATTTCCGCATGATTCAAAATTTAAAAGAGGGAGAAATAAATGTTCAATCAGCGGTTAAAAGATGGAAAATTTTTGCCCATTAGGTTTTTCGATGCGACAGTTTTAAAATAGCATATTTTTAAAAGCAGTACATTTTCTTCGAAACAGGATTTCCTTTAAAAAATTCCCCAAAATCGGCAAATGTAAGTACGATTTTGTAACAAATTTTATCTGAAAAAGAAAACTCTGTAGTTTCCGATGATATCAACAATATAGTGTTCGGACGAAAATTTAGCTCGTGATAACGTAAAATGCGAGAAAAATGGCCAGAAACCTTACAAAACCTTATAAAATAACTCAAACACTATTAATACGATTAATTTCATTTTTACGGCATTAGCTTTCTCTTTCTCTTGTTCTATTTAGTAAGTGTGCCAAATATGGTCCAGATCAATCGAAGGGTCTGGACGCGTATAGCGAACAAATAAACAAACAAACAGACTTTCCTCTTATATATATATATATATACATACATATATATATATATATATATATATATATATATATATATATATATATATATATAAATATATATTAAATATATTCATATACATAATGTAGGATCTTCCTTCAGATCATTACCAGCAGATGGCACCACCTGACGGACTCTTTTTTTACCACTCCCAAGGATGCAGTGAAGAACAACATGTTTCTCGCGCAGAATAACTTAAAAAAATGCCGCAATTTACCGACGATGCACGCGGCTTGAGATAGAGCTGCTCTAAAAAATTGTAGATAGACGATGACGTTTATAGAAGTTGTATGGACGTACTCTTAGATGTCTAGACGCATTCTTAATATAATTTTCCTGTAAATACTATTTTTGTGAATGTGAATACAATGTAGTTATATATTATGTTTTGGGAAGTATCGTATTTGCATGTGGTAATTTTAAGAATGCCATTATAGAAAACAGTAATTTCAATTTCAGCGTTATAATATTCGAGTTCCCTTGAATGTTTCAGAAAATAGAAGATGGTAACATATTGTTTCTGAACTTTTCTCCGACACATTTGTTTTCCAAGCGATATTTTGATTACAGTTAAAGTAACTGCCATATACATATAATTTAGGTAATAAAAGATGAATTAATTAAGTCAGCGGCGCAAGTCGTGTTGTCAGAGCAATTTTCCTCCATATATATAAATCTTTCTTGTCTGAAACTTGATAGGGAAAATTGGAAAACTTCGGAACTTATCGTATTCACTAATTAAATATGTAGCACTTTGACACTCCAACATGACTCATCTTCTTAAGAAATTATGAATATTCATTTCTATCTTGTTAGAATGCTAAAGTTTGACGTAATTGACTTTTACATTGCGGAGTCACTTTAGGTATTTTGTATCTCTCACCAATCAACAGCAATAACACACATTTCTGAAGAAAATTAAATATAGATAGATAATTGAATTTCCTGGCGGTAAGGTAACAATTTTTTTTCAAGATAATTTATTTAAAGCACACGTAAGCATAAAGTGATGAATGAATTTCCCTAGTGTCAGAATGCATAAGGTATCACGTTCATCAAGTCATTAAAGTAATTGTTTACAACATGCAATAGCAATGTAAATTGTTTGTTCCACTGCTAAATATGAAGTAATTTACAACCTAAGAAAGAAGTTGGTGTGGAAAATAATGAAGTTATGACGACAAGCAATATGCATAAAGATATAATTCAGGCTTTCATTTAAATAAATTGCGCTATAGTTTTGAGTGTTGGATGATTATGACCTTGTTTTGATTTTTTAATCTATTATATAAATGTGAAAGTTTGTCTGTTTGTTTGTTTGTTTGTTTGTTCGTCGAGAAACTCCTCCCACACCGTCAGACCGATCGGCTTGAAATTTTGCACATACACGTAAAACGACATAGAATAGGCCGCAGGCTACTTTAAAATTCTGGAAATCTACCCGCTCCCTAATTTTTAACGATTTTTCGCAATTTCCAGGGTAGAAAGCTACTCAAATGTCCGATTTTAGCACATTCGTGAGCATTCGAGTTTTATATATATATATATATATATATATATATATATATATATATATAAAATTCATCATTTATATGTATATACAATAAAAATATTTAGCTGTACAACATATTCTACAATATATATATGAGTTTCACATACTTATATATTATCAATATAATATGATTGATTTTCACTTTTTTTTTATTGTATTATCAGTAATGAACCACTAAACTATTTTATTAATCCATTATACTAATGCTCTAACATTATAGAAGTCTCCTCGGATATTATCTCCATAATTGATTTTATCCCAGCATTTTTTTCCTTATTATTTCTAATATCGTAGGCGGGACATAATTCATTATTCTACTTTCTCGTCTCACGATATTCTTGATCTGGAGAAGAAGGAATATTATGCATTTGATACAATCGTCGATATATGAGATATTTTCTGTTCATTGATAGATAAAACGATTTTGCGGTTAATCTTTGTTATATGTGAGATTCAGCAAAATAGTTTCACGTAATTATCGTACTTTTATGATGGGTATCTGGATAAACTAATCAGATTATTGCAAGTGATTTTTTTATATTGATATAGGTACATTATAGTTTAACCACGTTTAATTCATTCTTTTTTATGAACACTAACGATATCTTAGTTTGTTTGTAAAATGGACGTTACTAACTGTTTTTGAATAATCTACTCTGATCTTTCGTCTCCCTCGCACCATCCGTTGACGCATGCGTAAATTGGTTGGGCCGATTAGAATCTTTCAACAATTTCAACGAAAGGCTTTTGTTAAAATTAAAAGGAATTTGTGAAATCGATTTGTTTGAATCAACAAACTTTTGTTAAATCAACAAAACAAAATTACCCAACTGTCAACCAAACAAATTTTGTTAAATTCAACAAAATGTTTGTTAGCGTGTATTATTTGCATATTTTAGTAACAAACGTATTTTAGCAATTATTTCCTTACAGAATCTAATCCAGAATCTAATTTCAATAATTAAATATCTGCTTTTTAGTTATTTTTTCCTAAACAGAACTCTGCAATTACGCAGAATAAATTAGATGTTTAAATTTTTGTTTTATTCTTATTTCTAAACATTCATAAAATAATAATTGAATTATACAGTACACGCTCAAATATTTCAGTGAGAGACATTTCTTTAGGAATATAAATTTAGCATTCAAATTAGAGACCCCCATGTTCAAGCGATACCTCTGGGGTGTCGATTTCAGCTGGTTGGTCCCTCATGTGGAATTGGTTCAAAATTAGGGATCAAAAAGCAGAAGTCCAACCTCCTCGGTTGCAATGACACCTTCTTTCATAGATAATACGATCGTCTATATCTTTACAAGAGGAAAAACAACATTCGAATTAGAATATAGAAGTAAAAATTGAGAAGACTGCCACAATCAAATACCTTTCTCGCGTTAAAAAGCAGAGGTGTGTATCGAAACTACTGCATTAATAAATGTGATTTGGAGTTGGAAATGATGAATTTACAAAATATTTTATGGGAAAACGAAAGTCTCATGCATATTACGTTTTAAAAAAAACAAAGAAATAGAAAACCTTATTTTTGTTTTTCGAATGTCTGCTGAAAGTCACTGCTTGTCATTTAACATACATAAAGTTATTTAAAATGATTTTTCATTTCCTTACTGGGGTTTTAAAAATGCAGTTAATAAGAATGTGCATTTCTATAAGTTAATTTTCTCTGAGAAATTTTTCAGGTGCTCGTTATTTTTCCTACAAATTAGGGGCTTGGCTGAAAATATACAGAGAGAAAGGAGAGAAAGAAGTATGAAACTGTAGAGCTAAATATATAATCAATCAAGAAGATGATGTGAATCAAACAAATAAATATAATTCTACGAATTGGAAGAATTCTAAATATAATCAAACAATAAAGCCCAAGTTTAGAATTTCATCTCTTTATCTATTTATTTATTTATTTATCTTAATTATTTGCTTATTTATTTATTTCGCCTGAAAAAATGCTAGTGATATATGTGCCAAGAATATAAAAAATGTAATTTATTCAACTGAAGGACATTTTAGAGCACTTACTTTACGTTCAAAACGAAAATATCTCCTTGATGATGACAAACATTTTTATGCGCAAATGTTTAAAAAAATTCTGTAAAACTATTAAAACATTTATGCGGTGATACATTATTTGTAATTTCATATATTTTAAGATTATTTTTTTACTTAAACTCGCTTAAACAAACGACCTATTCTCGTTTAACCAATTCAACAAGACATAATGCGGTACTGTATTCTATTGTCTCCCAAACCAAAACTGGCACATCGCCATACCACAAATCATCCAGAGCTCCTGCAATCTGTAAGTGTAATTTTTTTCAATATGCGAACTTTTAACTTTTACGTTCTATTTTCCATCCGCCATGCCTTTCGCTTGTTCCCTTCCTTATGATTATTTCGAATTTTAAATACGCATGAGTTCACTCTCCCTCTCTGCTCATCACAGCCCTCACATATTCGAACATTAGTTGGCGTGTCTGCGTTCTCAATTATCAGCTAATAATAAACGCGCCCAACGAAAGAAAGAAACTATATTCGGGATTTCAGGGGTACAATTAAGAACTTGTACAATCATTTCCTGGAGCTACACGAAGTATTCTCGTTGAATGCAGTCTGGCACGGGTGTTTTAAATTATTTTGAAATGCTTCGAACTAAATAATAATTTTCAACAAGTTATGTATAAAAATTACTCATTATAATATTGCGCACTTTCCTGGTCATATGTTAGGGAGGATGTTATTAAAGTTTTATTTTAGCTTATAATTGTGTGCAGTGGTTTAATATTCATTCACAAATATAAACCAAAAATAAAAGAACACCATATTGAAGTTAAAATACTTGTGCAAGGGGCAAATCCTCATATTTTTACGCATATTGTGATATTTATTGTTATTAATAATTTATAACTCAGAACCATCAGATTATTAAGAATTTCTAGAATCATTTCCCGGAGGTATATGAAGTAAAATCATTTAATGTGGTCTGCCACGGGTATTTTTAGTTATTTTCAAATGCTCTATTGTAAATTACTTATTTATAAAATTAATTTTATAAAATTAATCTTAAGAACAGGCATTTTGTTAATCTCATAATATGAAAAACATTTCTTAGTAATTGTGCATAATAAATTAATCCTTACTCACAAATATAAAACTAGCAAAATGTGCTCCATATATGCGTATTAATGTGGGTTTTATAAGTCACGAAAGCATTTTAATTACTTTTTCGGTAAAAGCTACATTATCAGCCATGAATTTAATCTATCAGGGATGTGATTTAAGTTATATTCAAAAATCAAATAAATAAATAAAAATAATATGATGTAAAAAATTATAATAATCAATTAAAAAAACAATAAAATCTGTCCGAAATATTTCTATTTTATTTAGTAATTTACGAGAACGATTAGTAAAATTTCAACCATAGCAATCGAAATATACTGAAATTTTAGATCTCAAATTCATTCAAAAGCTTTCTGGTAACCAAATTGAAGAGTTTTTTCCTCTAAATCGGAAAAAAAAAACTGCAAGAACTTCGTCTATTTTTTTTGGCCAATTAAACGCATCCCTTTGAGTAGCATTAGGTTCAGCGGTAATTCTAGTGCGCAATTCGTCATAATTACAATCGACGGAAACTACAAAAGTACTATATCAATTATAAGCAATTGCATCTATTCTTATATTTTTATAAACCATGATAGAGACATCGTCTAGCTTAAATTTTTGAGTTAAGATAAAGTATTTAATTTGATAATTTGACTAGTACTGCCTATTAGTCAGTTGTTTTACTAGCGAGCATCGAGCTCAGTTCCTTTCGGTACTAAAAGCTTAGGAGTGTTTGCTTCCACAATCTTGCCTCCTCCCATTTATTCCTTCTGGATCAATAATGTTTCCCAGAAGCTTAAGTTTCAAGATAACTCTTTGAATGAATAATAAAGCTGAAAAATTAACCCATTTGTTTACTTTAATAATAATTAATCGTTACAAGAAAAAATAATTACTTAAACTCTAAACAGATTTCTGTCAAGAGTTAGATTAAAAAAAATTCTTAGTATAAATCAATTCTTAAACATTGGTTTCAAGGCAAGCTTAACTAAAACGCGTTTTTAATATGTATATATAATTTTGTGAGTAAAGTAGTAGTGGATTTTTGTGTGCCTTCTAAAGTAATTCTACAGATAAATTTATTCATGAATAGAATGTGAATTTTTTTTTGGATGAATTGGTGAGTATAATATTACCTAACATTTGCAAAATTCTATAAAATCTAAAGGACCAAATATAATTCTTTAAAAATATGTTTTTATTATTACTATCGTTTACCAGTTGTGGAAAAAAAATATCCTGCCGACTCTTCATTTACCTTATATAATCAAAGAAAATGCAACTTATTTACTTATTATGACTTTTTTTTTCATGTTTTAAGATTCAAAATTTTCACGTCTTGCGAAAAAAAGTGAAATATTTTTTAATGTAGTTATTTAAAAGAAAATCATATTTTTTTTACTATGGAAGTTGTCATGTTGACAAAACGTGCATACTTTTTTTTAAATGAAAAATGATTATTATTTAAACTACTAATCTATACTAAATTTAATTAATTACAGTTTTTAATAGTAACTGTTTGTATTCATCTCGTCCTAAATCAATTTATTTTGGCATATTTTAGTTCTTTCTTACGTTAGTTTAAAATATGTTGTTTGCAACGGTAATTACAACATTTACATTTCTCTTTCATATCTCTCATTAATAAATAGGAAGAGTATTATTTTATGCAAGATATCTTTGAATGCAACACATTCTTATCGGTGGTAATTGATTAGGTTTTAATGACTTGAGATGTTTCAAATGATTTAAAGTTAGAATATAATATAGAAATTTATTCTAGTTATTCACTAATAGCGGACAGTAAAAACGCCGAGGATTTAATTCGCTACATATTGAATATGGACGTATACAATAAATTGCGATGTACGTAAGAATCACATTATTTTATAATACCAATTAAAATTTCCAGAAGACTAAATCTAAATAAATGTAAAAATTTAATTTTTATATGGTTCCCGCTGAAAGAAACTCCCAATTGGTAAAACGTGCTTCATACATTTTTTTGGTGATGCACAAAGTTTCAGCCTTTCATCATATAAAGGCTGCGATAAGTTGATGAGAGTCTATATAGTACTTACTAATAATGGCAAAAGTATTGTGTATATTTATACAATCATTGTTTTCTTTCGTCCTGTTTTGTACGCCCCTGAAACGTGATCATCTAACGCGATTTTTTTTTATCTCTTCGAGAAACATTAAAGTTGTTTAACACACCCAAATCATCAAAATTGGCCCAAAAAATGTGTTTTTTTCTTTTTTACATACTAATATTCTACAGTTAAAGCTGAACCATGCAGATAAAACCGCGTATGTCTACGGCAATTTTTAAAAAGATATTAGGGTTTGAAAAAATTAAAAGGGACAGTTAAATGTCCACAAAAATGCAAACAAACGCGTAAATAAACACATCACAATTTTTATTGAACGTTTTACAAAATAAGCTAATATTCGAATGAACTTATTTTAAAAATATGTTTTGTTAAGGTAAAATCATAAATAAAATTAATCAGAAGAGACCGTATTAAAGGTAAATGGAAAATTACACTTGAAACTGTTTTTCTCCAAATCAAGTTTTTTTGTGATTTTCTTGCCTTCAAAATGCTCCATGCGACTTAATTTTGGTCGGAATTGTACAAAATTTACTACAAACATTCTTCTCATATATTACAATAAATCTGTGTATCTTTTTTAAATATGGTCAAAATTTCGATTATGAAATTTCACTTTTATTTACGAAAACTGAAAAATTTCGGGAAAGTTTGGTATATATCCATGAAAATATTTCTAAAAAATTAACTACTCGGTCATATCAAAAACCGATACACGGACGTTTTTTAAAATATATTTTTATGCCATTCTAAAACAAAATTACTAAAAAGAAAGTTAAAATTAAAACGCCTGGAACATTTTTTCGAAACTAAAAAATTAATTAGTTTTTAATTAATAACCAATATTTTAAAAATTTATTTTAATTTTTTTCAGTTGTTTATAATGCTTTTAGTTTAATATATTAAAATACAAAATTTCATAATCCTATCTTATTAAATAAAAAAAAAACTTAATGTCCACCATCCCCTTAAGTCGGAATATATTTATTTTTGTATCTCCGAAATTTTCCATTGTAAAATGTTCATTTTTTGTAAACCACCTAATGAATGTATGAGACTTATTTTACTAATTGATTTTTTTGTATGGGGCAGGTTAAAAATTTAAATTATGTATTAATTCAGAATTAAACTAGCATTCAGAAATAAATAATACAAAATCAAGTGTTTTTTTTCTTTAACTTATCAGTTTAAAACGTAAATTCACTAAACAAATCTATCACATTGTTTTCGCATTTTACCACAGTTATTTTTATAATTAACTAGCTGTGTGCCCGTTCTCCGCACGGTAGGGAACGGAACTTTTTCTTACATGTATAGTTCGAATTGATTCCAGTGATTTGGAATCTAAAAATAAGCAAAATGATTTGACTCTTGGCGTAAAGTTACTCATTAGTTATTTGTAAAGTTAGTATAAGTGCTGACTGAGACCATTGTTAATATTATGAGGCAAAAAACTATGTCGGTGTCATTCGCGATTAGAAAAGAAAAGCGTGACGGTTTGCAGTGAAAATTCCTAATTTTCAAAATGTCTCATTTCTACATCATACTGTTTTTTAGATTTAAGTTATGCCATTAATACCTTAGATGCTTCATGATGTTGAGAACCATTTTATTTTATAATGAAATAGTTGTGTACTCGCTCTTCGCAAGGCAAGAAGAGAACATTTTCCTAAAATGTGATCCTAACTACTTGTGACAAAACAGAATCTGCAAGAAAAAAGAAAGTTCTGTTACAGTCTTTTCTGTTGAAACTACCGCGGGATATATTAACGCGACGTAGAATTACTTAATGTATAGTTAGCTGTGATGTAATACGGCTGTTGAAAAATGGATATAAGACTTAGTTTCACGAAATATTTTTCAATGCGCGGTATATTGTGCTCTGATTAATATTGCCTTAGCATATCTACTTACTATTACTTATACTATCTTTCACTGATACCAATACAATATAGTAAATAAAAAACTTTGTAAAAAACACACAAGCAAACATACCGCAGAAACCTGTAACATCTTATGTGTGTTTTTTACAAAGTTTTTTATTTACTTTATCGTATAACAGAAGTATTTTGAGTGTTTTTCTTACCAATACAATATATTTTCGTTTTGCAACCGTTAATGCTTTATTTATAGAAACGGTTTAGATATTTGCCACGAATGTAGTCTTTTACTCGTTAGTGATTCTTGCAATTTACGCATTAGCATAAACAATAATCATTTCACTTTCTAGTTGCCACTAAATCAGTTCTCCATAAATTTTTACGCATAATTCTTGTCAGATTGGCGTATTTAGCACAAGCGCCCTATTATCGTACGGGCAAATCGGGACTTTGATCAGGGCCCCCGGCTCGAAACTGCCCCCAATTTTTTCTATTCTTCATTTCGTGCTAATTTATACTTTTGTAGCAGAAGAAATGCTCTAACTATTTTAAATTAGTTCATTTTATATTAAGCGTTTCAAGAATTAAAATTGCAATTCCTTAAATTCCTATTGCCATAACCGATAATCTGACTGCGTGAAGCGGGGTTTTCTGCAGTAACAGCAATGAAAACAAAACAGCAGAATAAAGTGGAAATAAGCAAAACACTCCGGTTGTCATTGTTTCTTTTAACCCCCAAACCTCAATTTGGAACCGTCTAGTTGCAAAAATCTCAGGATTCTCATTGGTTCTCAATTGTCATATTGAATTAGAATGTTAAATCATTTTATATTCGTTTTTTGATATAACTGTATTTTATTTTGAAGGCATGCTCAAAGGAAATAAATTTAAAATGATTAAAGGGAAACAATTAATGCCCCCTCCCAGTTCTTAGCGGGCCATGGTAAAATTCTTAAATGTTGACCGATCCACAGTGATATAAGGGTTGGAGAGAACTGATCTAAGAATTTAAACTACGTAATTCCTAAAGAATGTAGTCTTTGATCCAATTTATTTCCTGTATTCCATGATGAAAAACATACATTATTTTCAAGTAAAGAGCCTAAAATTTTGACTAAAATGTTAGAAAAAAGGCTCTCAATAATTGAAAAGTCACAGCCTGTTTCAGTTGTATAAACTACATTTTTCTTAAAATCTTTTACTTTTTTATGCATTTACATTACATCTATCTGGAACGTTTCGTTGCGATATATGAAATTCATAAACTGTGCCCTTTAAATTTCTGATTGTTTTTTCTAACATTTTAGTTAAATTTTTATGCCGCTCACTTCAAGGAATAGCTGTTATTCATTATGAAATATCGTAAATAAATTGTAGCAGAACTACATTCTTTATGAATAACGAGTTTATATTCATAAGATGATACAGAGAGAGGCTGAATCTTCGAATGATATTAGATAGTATTATGGTCACTTTTCAGGTCAGTTTGTTCGGAAGAGTGCGGTTTTAATGGTTTTTAGAAGTTTTTATTGGACATGAGCTCTTTTTCTATTTAATAATAGAGTAATTTGAAAAGGAAATTCTATTTCAGCTCTGAATTATTGTATGAAGTATAATTTATGCATCATAAAATTGGGAGAGTTCTTAGGAAAAATTTTCATCCTACATCATGCCGAACACTACCTCTTAGACAAGCGTCTTATCGACTATATTAGAGAAACGGTTAATATCTCTCCCAAAATTAAAGTTTGGTTTGTAAGCTCATTGAGATGAAGTAAGATTTACACTTGTCACATTAAAATTTAAGTACTGCAGTGGAAATCAACTACAGCGATAATTTGAACACTAAAAGAATTTAAATTTCGTATGTATACAGGGTGAATCCAAACACCTGGGCAAAACTTTAAGGGGTGATAGGGCACATAATAAGGAATGAGAATCACACAGCTATCTGGCGAACGTCGTCTTCTTGTAGCTGTTAATAATCACTTTGGAAAAAGTGTTGAAACAACAGTGTACTTTCCGACCATTGTTCGTCAGAAACTAATGTACTTTTCTCCAAAAACAGGTGACTAAAATTCACAGTTTAAAAATTCTATTTTATTTCATGGATGAAATTTTAGAGACGAGCCTATTGTTTATGAAACTTGATTAAGAAATTAGACGATTTCTTCAGTACTTTTCCCAAAGTGATTATTACCAGTTAAGTGAAAACTGCTTTTTTGACCCCGCAATGCTATGTGATTTTGATTCCTTATTATGTGCCCTATCACTCCTTAAAGTTTTGGCCAAGAGTTTAGATTCATCCTGTATAGTTGAAAGATGGCTTCAATCGCTTTTGCCTAAGTTTAAAAATATATGAGATCCATAAGTTTTAAAATCAGCGTTTGGAAACAGCCGAAAGGAATACGTTTCATTAGTTTTACGGAAATAATTGCTTCTTGATTTAAAAATCATTTTTTAAAATCATTTTAGTAGGTATTCATTAGTTACCACAAAAGAACCTACTTACTAAATTTCACCAAAATAGGTCGAGCTGTATTTTTCTACAAGGGCGCTACTCTGAAAATTCAAATTTTGGTTTGAACAATACAAGTTTGAACACTTGCAGAGAAAGAAATATTAATTTTATCCATCCAAAATTTGGTATGCTTCTGACGTCAAATGATTGCCAAGATTTTCAATTAAATTACTAATAAAAATACTAATTAAAAATAGGAAATTTTATGCGGTAGTGTGGTTTAACCCTTTGAAGCTCACCAATTTCCCAATGCCGCACAGCCAGCTGTCTCAGAAATATCCTTTAGACGCGATGGACGATTCGATCGACCGCCATATTGCTGGTAGTTAAATCGAGCGATGGCAATGACTACACTTTTTTCGGCATTGGGCAGTCTGCCTAGTTATTTGTAGCAGTTGCAAGTACTGATAAAAGTTATTCTGACATAACTTTTACAAATAATCGATATTTTTTACGGGAAATTGTGGGCACAATAGAAAAGGATTCTCGTGTAACTATGTCTTCTTTAAGTATCTTATTGAAATCGAATTTATTCTTCGTGAATGAGTCAAAACATCTGAGCTGTTCTATCACGGCAAGGGCACCGCGCGTTAAAAGGTTAAAGCACAATATAACATGTTAATAAATATTTCGTGTATACTGAGTTAAAAATGCTTGCTATATACAACATTTTTCAACGTGAGCGTAAGAACTAATTAAACGATAAGTAATCTTACAATAATATATATCACGATATAGTTTGAAAAGAAGATACTACATGGTTTTTTTTTTCATTTAATTGTTGAATTAAGTAACGAGGGGCAACAAACATATGGTAACTATAAAGTTAAAAGTAAAAAACAAAATTAGGCACGCTATGAATTAAATGTGTGGGTGTGTTTCTTGCGTAGTGATAGCAAAAGTATCCTAGTCTTACCAAATTTAGTGTATGGGCTCACTAAGCAATTCTTCATACACATCAAAGTAACTTTTCGAAAATTCGAAATAGATTTTTTTAAACGTTTTACGCTATTCTGCCAATTTTATGCATTTGTCTCCTACATTTAGGGAAAAGGCCCCCTATTCCATTAGATTATACAATCGGAGTTTCACAGATTCATTTATTGATCTCTAATTAATCAATTAGCTTTCCTTTTTACCATAACTACTTCCCGTTCTACGTTACAAAGACGAAATGGTGTAGATTCTTCTTCTGAGTCTCTAATATACGGGCTAGGGCTGGTGGGAAGGAAATGTGCCAATTTTTTTAAATTAATTTATTTTTTTAATACTTAAAAGAAATTTCGTCAACGAATCTCCGAAGACAGCTACAAAACGGATATTGCCATGAGACGGTATAGAGGAGCCATCGTTTGAGCGGAGTCGAGTTGCCCTTGTAGCTATTATTAAAGCACACCAGACTGAACGAAATTTGAGAAAATGCTATTGTGCACTGAATAGAAACAATCCAATGAAGCACTTTTTCGGACTACACTTTTATTCCTAAAACGATACAGGAATGTAGACTGCTACTCGAATATTTCTAAGAGATATGTCCAGTCTAAGAGATCTTTCTAATCTGTCTATATTAAAGTTTTAATATTTTGAACATTCATATGAATAATATATAGGATATCTCCAAAAAGTAGAAAGTAAAATTGAAAAAAAAATGTTCATAACAAGAACGTTTAAAACAAGGTAGGAAAAAGACTCGTTGAGAAAAAATTCCTTTAGTTAATTTTTAATGTCTGCCACTTTTTCAATTTTTACACGATCCTTGTACGAAAAAAATCAGAGTAGTAAAATATGTCCCATGCATTAATAAATTGATGGACAAAATTTCCTTCTCAGCCTTCCTGCTGAGCCTTCTCAGACGTTTCGGAGATACGTTTAAACAAAGACAGTCAGGGGATATTCAGAATTTGAATGTAAACGTTTATTTTACCAGAATAAAAAAAAAAATCTTCCGTGATTTCAGTACAAACACACAAAGGCGATCATCATGCGTGATTTTTTGCACTTCGAACGCCATTGAAAAGTAGTTTAAGTCAGCATATGCTTATCTTCCTACTCTTGACAAATTTTAGCGTATAATTCTTCATTTTGTACTTCGTCTAATTAGTGTATTGGGGACATTTTACTAAATGTAATTTTTTACGGATGTCGAATACAAATTTAAAATGTGTAATTTTTTGAAAATTAAATACATGGTTTCTTTTTTAAATAGTCTTTTTTCTAACTCATTTTGAATACTTTTTTCAATTCACACTACCCACTTATCACTAATGGATAAAGAATTATAGCGCATTACCATCTTTCTGGTGTACAATGTATACAAATGTACACAAAAACACTGTGACTTTGCCACAGGTACACATACTGATAAATTTTGGGGGTTAATTATTTTGTCTTGTACTTCATCTCATTAGTGTATCGGGAACCATTTTACTAAATGTAAATTTTTTACTGGGGTCGAACACGAATTCAAAACTTGTAACTTTTTGAAAATTAAATACAGAATTTCTTTATAAACGTTGTCTTTTTTTTTCTACCTCATTTTAAATATATATTTAGTATAAGAATTAATGCGCGTTACTATCTTTTTGTGACACCATATACACAAACAAAGCACTCTGACGTCGCAACATTTATACATACTGATGACAGTGTGACTTTGTGATTTCATGTGACAGTATATGTTACAGTATATGTTGTATTTGCCGCAACAATTGTGTCTATGACGACGGCACACTTCCAGATGGCTTAAAATGTCGATCTGGGACATTTTTATTGACTACTGAGAAATTCCATTGTGACGTCTTTCAGCGACGTCACATGTTTAGTGCATGCTGATGTCACAATCTGACTAACTACCAATTACACTGTTACGTCACTCTGCAACATTGTATGTTTTGCATGGAGACGGACATTTACATTGCATTTCTGATAGGATGAAAGTGGCGGTAGGAGGCGGAATGTAACCTAGCCACAATGTTACTGTCAACATGGTCGTTGAGATGAAATATATCTAGAACATTCAAATATTTTCGACTTATAACTAAAAACAAAAATCATTTTAAAAGCGAATGGATGTTTTAGGCACTATTTTCCCCAATCCTATGACGACTAAGAAACTATGCATATGAATGCATAGAAAACTATGCATACAGCCCAAATGCAATCTAAAAATGCATAAGTGGTTATGACGCATTCCTTTTTCTCCAATGAAGAATTCCAAAACTGCAGAATATTACTTCCTTTTGTCTTACGATGATATTCGCTCCGTATCATTGATCGATTTCCGTCCACTAGACAGACTTCTAAAATTTCTCCATTTTTAACTAACCATTTTTAGAAGGCGTATTTTTAGGGATATCATTTTTCTCATACAGTACTACAGCAGATTTAGAAGGTTGTATTCATGACTATTTGATTCTCATAGTAACAGTGGGTTTAGTCTCATTATTATGAAAAATCAGTGTTTCCTTTACAAAAGATAGATTTTGCAAAAAATTAATTCAAAATACCTCCAAATAAAAATATATGAAGGGAAGTTACTTTTTTGATTGTTGTTCACAACTGGGTTATAAAATTTGTGTTACATAAATTCCAACCGTTAGTTATGATATGAGTGCACACAGTTTTTTGCTCTAACAACTTAATAAATCAACATAGAGTTTGCCGTTGAGGAAAGCGAAGCTGATACGGAATTAAGTATAAAGACGGCCCCTTATGAAAACTAAATTAATAGTTAATTAAAGTATACGTTATTTTCAAACGAATGGTATATATAACTTTGCTGTATGACGAACGACGGCCAAATAAAGAGCAAGTGGGCGTTTTGTTTTTTCCACAGCTGTACAAGCTACATGCACTGTTGTTTGATTGCTAGCATTATTTTGTAGCTGTTATTTTTTAGTTTAGTTATTTCTCAGTTACACCTATTTTGCAGTGTTATTTTGCATTTACGTCTTCAGTTTGTTTGAAAGTAAAATCATAAGATATTGTAAAAAAAAAATAGGCAATTTGTTTTAATACAATAAAAAATAATGTGTACCATTCAACATCCAAAACCCTCAGGCAGAGCTTACCTAATTTCTTGAGATATGGTTTACAAATTATATCTAGATTTAAAAGTTAAATACATCATTTTATAACAGGACTCTGACCATTCCAACAATTACTGAATGTCAAAGTTTTATGTCAAGTACCTTTGGGAAAGTTTTCGAAATATGAACAGGACTTTAAAGTAGGAATCATCTTATAAATCTCAATTTAACAAGACTAACACGAATGGCAGCTTTAGCAACTAATTAAACACAAGTTATAATAAAGTGACTTTAATTACTTGTTTCTGTGTTGATCAAAGCTTCACAAATCTAAGACAAATCCTTACTATTTAGTGCCACCGTATAAGGACACTAGACAACGTTAACACGATGCTTATCAATATTCTTCGTCAGCATAATATTTAATTTAACCTAATAATTAAATATATTGCTCATAATGAAATCTGCATTGTACTTAAAATATACTTTTACGAAAAGAAAAAGTCTCAAAAGTGATTGAATCCAGTGCATCAAATTAAAGAAACGGCTGGCTACGCGAAGGTTGCAGTGGCGATCATTTGCACTGAATGAAATATTGCGCAACTAATTGTTCTAATTACTAAAACAGCTACCATTTAAACCTTATTTTTATTAATTTTAGCAGAAAACAGATTTTGTTTAGAGATTTGTTTGTCTCCAGAGTTATTTTTAATGCTCAGAAAACATTCTATGTTTGTCTTATTTTCCTTATTTATTGCGATGTTGCATCGTACCTCATTACTTGCCAAATATTCTGCGTATACATAAGAGGGTAAGTCGCCGTTATATGATTTTATTTAACATTAAATCTAGCAATATGCATATTTGGAAAGGAATTAATAAGTATATTTACAAAATTAAAAATAAGTATATTTACAAAATTAAGGCCATGGTGTAGTCTTTTCATTATCATTTCAAATTTTGTCTCTGATAACTCTAAAAAATCGTTTCTAAATTTTACACAGATATTCAAGAATACATCTGTTTTATGATTTTTAGAGTACGATTTCGCTATCGGTGGGGAAAATGCTTTGAAATATTGCGGAAGAATACATTAATATGTAGAAAAAATAAAATGATATCATTCCTCTTGAAAACATCAAATCATTCTACTTTTAAACATCACATAAGCATTGCAAGTGAATTAAATCACTTTTTGATACTGACAAAAAAATGAGATCGAAATTTGACATGCCTTCTTTTGCATTTATTTATTTCCTTTTTGTGCCATTAGAAAAGAAATCTGTCATCACCGTGATTTGGAAGAATGTATATATAAATATATTTATTATTTTCTTTAAAATATATTTTTTAATGCTACTTAATCATATTTGAATAATGAATTTTTATTTATGAATTTCTTACAAAGATATCCATAAACAATCGTTTATTGTATTCCATTGCACCTCATTCAGTGTTTGATTTAGTAAGTTAATGCTTTTCGGTAACCAGAATTCAATATGCAAGGATCATATTGCCTGTCGGTATTAGATATTGGACATTCAATGATCTTCAATTTGACAGAATTACGTGGCTTAACTGCTATGATTTATGGCAAGAAAACAGTTAATAAGCTCTGTTGATGAGCATAGAAGTTCCATTGATAAAGATTGGAATTAAGTTTATTATTAAAAGCAATAAATATTTTAATCTTTTTGATTGTAGAAATGTTTTCATTTTTCAAATGAAAAAAAGTATTTTGATATTAAATAATATGTATTTCCAGTTACATAACTGATTCATAAATTTAGTTACAAGGTGGTTGTAATTGAACTTTCTTCATAAAAATGACTCTACATTTAAAACAGACGAACATATTGTACCCAAATTTGATACATGCATGGTGATTTGAAATTAGATTTACAAAATTTTAAGAGGGGTAAGACCTAGACGGTTCAGAATCGTATAGCAATGTGGGATCGGAAACGTCGTCTTCATGTACCAGTTAATAATCATTTTCGAAGAAGTTTTAAGTAATAGTAAACTTCCCGGGCTGGATTTTTCAAAAACTAATCCATCTTCCACATATCACACTTGATAAAAATCGTTAATTCAGAAATTTTTCTTTCATTACATAGATGAAATTGTCGGAGGAAAGCGAATTGTTTATGAAACTTGATTAAGAAATTAGACGCACACTTCAATACTTCTTCCAAAGTTATTATTAACAGGTAAATGAAGACAAAGTTTCCGAACCCGCATTGCTGTGCGATTCTGAACAGCCTTGTTGAATCCTACTTCTCCTAAAAGTTTGTAAAACTAATTTCGAATCACCCTGTAGACTGCACATGAAATGAGCTCATGAAATACCGAAAAATTTTCAAAAATATCGGGTAGCGCTTCAGATAAAAACGCAGGAAATTTAGGAATGGAAATTGCTAATTCTAAATGTACAAACATTTTCAGCATATTTATTTAACAGTTTATGAGCATTTATTAACTATATTGGGTCACTTTTTACGTTTATTTCTCTACTCAAAACGCCACCAAGCGTACATCCTTATGAACTAAACTTTTTCAAAAATATTCTTTGAGTGCATCTTGTGTACAGTCCATATGCCAAATTTGCAGAAGTCTGCTCACCCGTTTCAGTTTCAGAATGCTGTTTGTAACGTAAGCCTCTATATGCCTACGCGTATTTATACAAGAAAATAAATCAGGTTAAAAACATTAAACTTTTTAAACAAGAACAGAGCTCTGAATTATTGAAGAAATTTATAAATGTGGTAGATAATTTCTATGGCCCACAAGTCTGTTAAAAATAATGAAATTTTCATGAATATACAGTGTGAATTAAAGTTTCACTTTAAAACGACCAGAAAAGGGAAACTACTGGACCAAATGTTATCAAACTTGGTAATTGTGTAAATGTGGTCAGGGGATTTACTATCGGCAAAAAATAGTTCAAAAATTCAACAGCAGGGGCAGGGACGTGTTTAAGGGGGGGGGTCCAGACCTCCGACACTTGATTGTTACTAAAATGATAATTTTATAGTGTCCTTTTGAGAAAAATACTGCTTTTTTACCGTTCGGACCCCTTCCGAAATGTTGAACCCCCTCCAAAATCTTCTTCATGTGAGGGGGGTCGGACCCCTGAACGCCCCCCCCCCTTAAATACGTCCTTGCCCCTGTTGTTCATCCACCAGGTGGATAGTAAATCCACTGACCACCTTTAACACAATTACCCAGTTTGATAACATTTGGCCCAGTAGTTTTCTTTTTCTGATGGAAAGTGGAACTTTAATTATATTATTGTCCATGTATAAATACTATATTTTTAATTTTGAAAAAACTTTTTGCCTGAAATTCTGATAAAAAAATAACTTTCAAATTAGTCTGAAAACTGGAAAGGAGTTGAAATAAGTACTTCTGTACATAATTAGATACGAAAGCAAGTAACAACACTCTTAAGATCATTCCAATGCTAGTTTTTAGAAAATATACATGAACTGCTCTTTCTCTCTTTTTCCTTTTTTTTTTTTTAAATTATCATTGGGCATTTAAACAGTACATTACGGATTGTTTAAGTGAACACAACCGTGGATCACGTAATGATAAATTATTAAACCTGAATGCGTATAATAAAATATTGGATTGCATTTTTAATGTATTAGTATTTAAGTTAACGAAATTAAAATTCTATGCTAAATAAAATAAATGCCATTTACACAATATTTATTTGATGGTTCATACTAAATAAGGTTTATTGTAAATTCTGGGGAGAATGGGATAAAAAAGCACCTATTCGATAAGAATTAGTTTTTCACTAACATGAGCAATTTACAGTAAATAGCTACTATTAAAATCTTTCATTATTCACGGAAAGAATCGAATTTAAGAATACAAAAAACTATTTTTATAGTAATGTGATTTGAGGATTATTCAAATCTACTAAATTTGAGTTAAATTTAAGGCATAATTGTACTTCTTTTATTTTATGTGAACTAATACAGAATCAGAGTACAAAATAACATAAATTCGTCGTTACTTTTGTAATGAGCATACATAAAAACAGAAACTTTATATAAATGAAGGACTATTTATTAAAGTTTCTCTCTCACTAACTCAAAGTTAAGAAATTAACAAGAGAGATGGACACTGAAAAATTTAATTATTGGTTAATAATTATTTTTTGCTGTTTTTTTCTGAAACTTTTTTTTTTTGGAAATTTCGAGTAATTAAATCAGAGAGACCACTATTTTAAGCTTATAAGAACATTCACTTAATTGAAAATAATCAACATTAAAATGAAACACGCTAATTGCGTGTTTAAAATATAAAATATAACTAAAAAAATATATTTTGTGTTCCAAAAAATCATTTTATTTCTTATTCAAAGCGTATTCTTTTGCAGTAATTAGCGCAAAAACCGTTTCTGTTTAGCGGAACATGTATTAAAAATGAAATCTTGTTAAGAATAATTATACAGTCAGCAAACTGAAAAGAAAAAAAAAACAAGACTCATAAAATTACATACAAAATGCTTAAGATTTTTGTCAAGTATGAACCAAGATAGTACTCGAGTAAATGATTAAAACTAAATAGTTACTTTACTTTTTATGTTTGATTATGCTTTTTGGGACTGATTGAAATAATTAATTAATACTAAATGCAACTGGAAAAAATGTTTTCGAAAAAAAATATGTTTTTGAAGTTACATTTTTTAAATAGCTACTTAATTACAGAATTTTTTTAATATTATTAGAAAAATGCATTTTCAAGACAATAAATATTCATGTTAAACACTTTATATATTTCAGTTTTTTTTTTAAAAAGGATTTTTTAAATTTCATTATTATTTATAGTTAATCGCATTTCTGAGTATTTATTTTAATATGCATAATTATAAACTGCAATTTCGAAACATTAGTGCATTTCTAAGCTAGTTATATATACATTTTAGTTATACAAATTTTACTCTGATGTATCTTTGACAATGCATAAAAGCACGTTTATATTTAGAAATTGAAAAAAAGGATCATATATTTCTTGAAGTTCTAGTATTTCCGGAGAATTTAAAAAAATGTTCCAAAATCTCCTATTCTGTCATCATTTTACGGATAATGTTTCTCAAAATTTGAAATGAGTATTCTTAGAAATCAAATTGCTATGAGAATTTTCAAGTAATGCTTTGAAACTCGGAATTTAAACAACTTAATTTGAAGTACGTTACCTGCAACTTTCTTTAAATACTAGAAATTAAGCCCGTTGTACAGGCAACTACAACTGGCGCTGAAAAAATCATTTGACGGAAATATGTCTACGCTCAATGTATTTATTCCTCCTTCACTTAAACTAAAATAAATACCTTCATAGTCGATTTTTACTAAACACCGAAATCGAAGTTGATGCTCTTCTGGAAAAGTGCTGAAAGTTTTCAAATTCGAACGATTTCCTTTTGTGAGAAAAAAAAAACCCTCTTATATCAATGCTTCATGCAGAAGATAAATTTTATTTGCAAAAAAAAAAAAAAATGAAACTATATAATCTGGAAAAACTACTTTAAAAGAATTAGGAATCGCGACTTTCCTTTCAAAGCCTGATGACCGTGACTTCAATATGACGTCGTGTCAATTATGACAGCTAATTTTCTCACGCGAATGATTAACTTCTTATACTCTTGGAAACAAAATGGGTCTGAAAATAGCGAAAAATTGCTTTAAAATTTGGGAACGGGTGCATTTTCAGATTTTTTAAGTAGCTAAGATTGTTTTATATATTTTTATGCATAAACTATGAAAAATTTCAAGCCGATTGCAATAACGGTCTAGATGTTACTGCGCTTTTTCTGCTTATCGCTTTATTCTTGGAGTAATAGTGGTAAACTCTTTATCTTGGAGTGGGTACGCGGAATTGTTACAGAATCAGTGAGTAACTATATATATATTGAAAATTTAATCTAGGCTTTTATGGCTTTGACTAATAGAAAAGTCTATATTCCATTTAGTTAATACGAGTATTTTCTTACAGGATTTTTTATATAATTAGAATTTTTACTTTGCTGCAATAATTTGCGTGTTTTTGTGAATAATTTTTTTTTCTGTAATCCTCGGGAAAATTACTGACTTTTAACATGTGCCACATTTTACTTAACCCATTAACCCCCAGCATCTTATTTTTAGGACGGTCACATAATTTGTTAGTCGCAAAAAAAATAACATTAATTTATTTTACTATTTTAATTTTAAATAAATCTCATTCCCGGAAAATAATCTGTGCTGACAAAGTAAAATTAGAATCTGTCACTGTTTCATTTCTATTTTTAGAAAAAGAAATACATATTCTTCATACCCCACAAATGTCGGAAATATATTTATCACTTTTGGTGATTTGGAAAATGCGATGAAAAACGTTGGACGCTATTGCGTAACATCTGAGTACTTAAATTAAGTAATTTAAAAAGTATTTATATATTAATAACAGCAATATCACATACACACATAAGTGCGTAAAGCTTATGTGAGTATTAAACTATTTTCCTGTAAGTAATCTTTGCACGGCAATATAATTATTTAAATCTCAAAATGAGTCTAAAACATGGAGATTTTCATTTTTGGCAGAACTCCATTGCCATTAGTGCCGTATAGCCTTTGGATAATACATCAAGATATTTTAAGCCTGGAAAATTGTATTAAAAAGTTTCTTATTAATTGCAGAGCATACCTCTGTTTTAAAACTACGTATTGCATTGTAATTCGTGATTTATATTTGAATGAATATTACAATATAATAATATTCATTCAAATATATAGAATGTTATAGTATTATATTTGAATGAATAAAATATACTTTTACTAAATTGTTTGGGCTTTATGAAATATGAGAAAATAATAGATATAAAAACTGTTGTATTTTTATTACATTATTCAATTTGTTATGCAGTTATATCATTACTGCATAAATTCAATTTTAAAATAAGATGATTATAACAAAATTTATCCAATAATAATTATAATAATAATAATGGGAAATAAAAGTATGTTATAGTAATTATTTGTGAGCTTTGTGAAATAATATTTAAGAAACTAGTAAACTTGGCCATGCGATACAATTTATAAACAAATTTACATTTTTTCTCTAGACACATACTGAAATTCACAACTTTCATACATAAAATTATATTTTAAAAAGCAATATTATTTATTTATTCATTTATTTAACAGTTTAATTTGACATTTATTAAAGCTTTTCTTTTCAGAATTACTATTATTATTATTAATATCAAAGTGCTTAAACGTTCAATGTAAAATCTAAAGCTTATTAGCGTATTTGCAACCCAACCATTATGATTGAAGTATGAGTTACAATGTTCACGGTAAAAATGACTTTTTTGTATAATTTTATAGTACAGCGCTATGCATACGGTTAAGACTTTAATGTTTCTCAGAAAAAGAATAACGTATTAAAAAATGCGGTTTTCAATATCTTGATTATTTTAAAATTATTTAAACATATTAAATGATAACTACCTTTATTTTATTTCAAATAATAATTAACCGCGATTTAATAGTCTAAAAGTGAAGCATAAACGATTATTACGTATGCCTTTTGAAAAATTTGCAAAATGAATGCAATACTTTTTTTTTTGGGGTGGGGGAAATAATTAAAGAATGAACATGCTATTTATTTATGCGTGTAATATAAAAATGAATTAAATATTATGATGCAATACATTTAATGCAGCACATTTCAATAAAATATATTTATATATTCTAAACTACAGAAGTCAAATAAATAAATTATTTTTACCTTGTTCTCTACACAAGCAGATCGGTAATATCACTAATGTTGACAGTAACAATTTCCATAATCTGATATCAAGCTCCATTATCCTTCTAAGTACTCTTTAAATCACTTCTGTATGCAGTAGAGTCCTTATTTACATAAAATCAAGCACATGCATGTTCTTACCGCCGTACATTCATACATCTAATGGGAATCTTTTACAGAGATAAATTTCTTCTTTGAGAACACATGTATTGATTTATACAGTCGCAAGTCTCATAAAATAGTGATATCTCATATTTTTGTGCTAATGTCAACTTAAATAATATTACAATTTATTTTTGATATACATACATTGGAAGAATAAGTTTTTCATTCATAATCTGAATCACAGTTTTGTGCAATAATCTCCATATAAATTGCACTTATTATCAAATGTCAAAAGACTATTTTAAAAAGGGTTTAACAGGTGTTCACAGAAAAATAAGTAATGCATATATACCAAATGATATTTCTTTTATATTACAAAAATCCGATCATATCATTTTGTTTCTTTAGATGAAGTAATCCTCATTATAAATATATTTTTGAAATAAAATTGAAACATTAAAATAATAATTTAAATGTCTATATCATGATAATAAGTTTTCCCCACTTGTCACAAAGTCAGAGCGTGCGAACTTCCGCGTGAGACTTAACTCACTGAGCAATCCGAATGATCAGTCTCCAAAGCCGGTCACCGGAATATTGATATTTCCGCTAGGTGGCGCTCTTGAACAACGGGACCTTGCGCTATTTATCATCACTGTGTGAAATAAGGGATGGGAAGAATTCCGGAAAAATGATATTCGTGTAAAATTTAACCAAGCATGCCGTGCTGCCCGAGCATTTTAAAATGATTAAGTAGAAAAATGCACAGGGAAATGCTTGCGATATGAGGTCATACGTTGAACCTCGAAATTACAAATGGAATTTGCGATATAGGGCGTAGGTTTTATTTGCATAAATTCAGAAAAGTGTTTCTTTTTTTTAATGAAGGAAAAGTGATAAATGTTAATCACACACATACATATTTATCCGAATTTTATTGAAGTTATTTACATTTTAAAACACAATTTAGTTCAAGTATTTCCTGTATATTATTGGATTGGTTTTAAGAAAATGATCTTAGAGTAAACATAGTATTCTTAAGAATGAGGAAGTATTAGTTGTATTCTCAGAGAGTACCGAATAAAATTTTTACAAAATATTAAAATGACAGAGAAAAATGCACAGGGAAATGCTGCGATATGTGGTCATACGTTGAACCTCAAAATTGCAAATGAAGTTTGCGATATAGGGCGTAGGTATTATTTGCATACATCTGGTAAAGTGTTTTTAAAAAATAGAAAAGTTATAAATATGGATCATTCATATTTATTCGAAATTTTTTGTGACGTGAAGTTATTAGTTTGTAAAAACACAATTTAGTCCGGATATTTCTCTTTGACTCTACTGGATTGACATCAGCACTTTAAGAAATCGGCATTTTAAAATTAAGAAGGAAATTGTACAGAAAAATGCTTGCGATACGATTCCATATGTTGAACCTCGGGATTACAAATGAAATTTGTTATACAGGGCGCAATTAGTTTTTATTTTCATACATCCGAAGCGTTTTTTTTTTTTAATGAAAGAAAAGTCATACATGTGATCATACACATTTATCCGAATATTTTTTCAATGTGAAGTTATTAGCAGTTTGCAAAATCGTAATTTAGTTCTCCTATTTTTTATGACAGTATCGGATCTTAATAAGCACTTTTAAGAATAGATCTAGACTAAAAATAGTATTTTTAAGAGACAGAAACTATTGATGATATTCTCAGATTACTGAATAAAACTTTATCGAAATGTTAAAAATGAGTTGTATATACACAAATATTTTAGTTTATAAAATAATATTTGTGAGTATGTAAGCTTTTTTATATAGAAATTGTTTAAAATATCCATTATTTCAAAAAAATAAATTATTATATATTTCCCCAAAAAGCATTGTAAGATGATTATATTTTTATTACCTATACAATGTTACTGAATTTTTCAATATGAATTTTACATGCGTGTTTCAACATTCTTAAAAAATTGATCCACAAGAATGATAAAGTTTCAGTTTAGGATATTGAATTTATATATTTTTTAGTGCAATTTTTATTTACTACTAATAATTGCACCGTTAATTGCAATAATATTAGTTTTAATTTAAGCACAATAAAATATTTTATTCAGAAAATTAAAGTAGTTTAATTTTTAAAATATCAACTTCCGATTTTTGTGTAAGTGCAATTATTATTTTCTTCAATTTAATTGAATTACTGTTTGAATATATATATATATTAAATCTTAGATATGTTTTTTTTTTAACTTGTTTTTTTTTTTTTCCTAATGGGCAGGCACTGGCCACAAGCCTTTGCAATCAACGGCCCTTGTTACTGTCCATTTTATTATGGGAGCACCCAGTGGGCGGACAGCACTACCCCCTATGAAGGGACGGACAAGTTAACATCCATGCCCAAGCCGGGATTCGAACCCGGACCCTCGGCGTAATAGAATGGTTCTCTAGCCACTACACCACCTGGGCGGCTTTTTAAACTTGTAATATATATAAATTATATAGTATGTATATTTGCCGCTTTATATTCAATGAGTGGTGTTCTTTAGGGGTAATTCAACAAGTAATCATCTATTGGTAGAAAATAAAACTTATTTAATATTTTAAGAACTTATTTAATATTCAACAAAACTAGAATATATAAAATCGTACAGCAATTATTTTGAATATATACATTTATACACACACGCATATATATATCAACAAAAATTAACATTTGTAATGTTTTTGCACTAATAAAATACACTAGTACTTATTACAGGTCTTATAACGAACTTAAAATAAAATCAAATAATATATACAAAATAACATTAAATCTAATCAATTCTCTTGCACGAGATATTAAAATAATGGAAAATAAAAATCAATAATTTCAAACATCATCTGAGTAAACGAATAATGGTAAAAATACTTTTCATTAACAAATGTTTCAACCAAACGATGATAAATCGCCTTTCATCAATTCTCCGAATTTCAAACGCTTTACTTTTATATTAAAAAGTAAGAATAATTTAAGAAAATAAACTAAATCGAAATTTCACTTCAGCAGCATTCCACAAACGTAATTTTACATAATGCATTCCTTGAATGTTAACAAAACAAATTTATTTTCTATTCCTATCAATATGAAAAGCTTCTTGGAATGATGGATTAGTAAATGGATATAAAATATTTCTCAGAGATGTGTTTAAAAATTCTTTGGTGAAAATGTTTTTTGTATAAAAGTTTAACATTTCATGCCAATTTATGTTCACTTAATAAGATATAATAGATCAGCATGCTAAATAAAACAATATATTGCATTAACCCTTTAAGTTGATCATACGGTTAGTTTAGAAATTACAGTTTTAGGATATAAGGTTGCTACTTTAAACATTATTTCTTTTCCTAAAACATTATTTCAAAAGGTTTATTTTCAGATAAATGAAAAAGACTGTTATTTATTTTTATAAAATATAATTTGAAAATCATATCGAACTTTATTACCCTATCAAAGAATGTATTTAAATTAATATTATTTTCACAAGTGTGTTATATTCTATAGCAAGTTTAGAAAATTTGCCTTTATTTTTTTCCGTTAAAAATACACTTTTTACGGACTACGTTTCATAAAAATATCACGATTCCATTTATAAATACCAAAAAAGAATACATCTGGGCTTTAATATTTTGCTTTATGCACCTAATTTCAAGTATTAAAGTTAACCATTTTACAAATTATTACAGAAATATCCTTTCATAAAAATGAATTTGTTAAACTTTCAACTTTGTACCAAAGAAGATACTTTCAGCAATTAATCTCAAAAGTCATATAAATTCATCATAATTATTTATTGCCATTAACCCATTTTGATTAATTTCATCTTTTGAAAATGCATCAAAAATATTGAGACAGCCTGTGTAAATGAAGATCGATTGCTCACACACCTCTTGGAATAACATCTCCAAACGTCCCTTATCATAAAAGATAATAATAAATTGAGAAGGCATTTTATCATTTACACATTTGTCAATCATGTAAGTACTTTTATATATTTATGTAACTTTAATACCTGTGCATGACGAAGATTTTGTTTTGTAAGTAGCTTGAAATCGAAGACATTAAATATTTATGATTCTCATATAAGTTGAACGTGGTAACATATATTATTGAATGCTGATATAAGATAATAATTCTGTTGAATTTAAAGTGACATTTTACAGGATTCCTTGCATTATACAGAGTGTACCCGAAATGTGGTAATACGGTTTTATTTTTTATCTCTTACACATAAGCGGGAAGTGTAAGTTGTAAAAATAAACAAAATAAGGCAGGAGGAACGTCAATATTAAGAAAAAAAATCATGGCGCAATTTTTCAAAAAAGTTACACTTTTTAAATTTACATACGATCTTCAAACAAAAAAGGTCACGATTACTAAAATGTGGCCCATACATTAATGAGGGGATTTACAAAATTTGCGATTTATGTCATAAAAAAAATCAGAGATAAGAAGATAAATGTATGCTGACTTAAACCACTTTCACATTACAATGTAGTCTGTTTTGCAACTAACATGAGTAGCTACGAAAAGTTTCAACCACGAAGCAAGATATTCTTTTATTAGAGGAAAGCTGCAGTACGTAAGAAAAACTGGAAACAAAATTCATAGAAGGATTTCGTTTTGTAGAATAGGAAAAATCATTATTAGTAAAATATTCTATTGAAAACGAACGAAAAATATCTTACAGTAAACTTTTTGTGACAAAATTTCATTTGTTTTGGGTTGTTTTCAATGAAAATGGCTTCGACGAAGCTTTTGATGGCATAAAAGATAATTTTAAAGTTTTTAACAATAAAGCCCTTATTTAAAATCCAAAAAATGCAGAGAAACGTGGAGTATTTGATACAGTTTACAATTTTGACAAATACTTAGGGCAATCCCAGACGGCACATAAGCTTAAATCAAGCTTGACATTTCCTTGAATTTGACGTATTAATAAAAGCTTGACTTTAGCTTGATTTTAGCTTTCGAAAGTGCGCAGTAATGGCGCCATCTGTGAAAGAGAATGGACATTAATTGTCTAGCGTTCCTCAAATTTGCTGAAAGTTCGTAAAAAATATGTTTTATTTTATTACCAGTGCCATATTACCTGCAGGGCAAACGGGGCAACTGCCCAGGGCCTACAGATTTTAGGGCCCAAAAATCTTACATCTTACACTTTTGTAGTTTTAAAATAAAATTGCAAAGGATAAAAAACAATTCAGAAGTTAAATATTTTTTTAATTATACAATATGAACAATGAAAATAATTCAAATTTACATTTGTATAAATTAATTTAAACTTATTTTTAATTCTTCGAAATGCTCTATGTCGATATAGCATACCAATATGTAGGAAATTAACTAACCACATTTGTAAAGAGAATTTTTAGCGTTAAAAAATAGCAAAATTTTTCAATTATTTGTTATTTTAAGAAATATTTACAAAAACGACTAAAGTGTTTGTATCCCATACATGTTAGCAACTGTGATATAGCATTTCGAAGTAACGTTTAACTATCTGTTTCTTTGATTTCAGATTACTTAACACAAAATTTGTGTTAAGTAAGTAAACCCATTCTTAACAAAAAAGAAAAAAAAATGTGTGAAGAATGGGTAAGTTATTTAAAAAACTTTCAGTATGAACCAATCATAATCTTTTTTTTTTGAGGGGGGGGGGTTATTGCAAGGGGCCGAATTTTTTTCTTCTGCCCAGGGCCCACAGTTGTCTTGATCGGGCCCTGTTTATTACGCACAAAACCTGGACATTAGAACACGCAAGGGAAAGGAATGAATGGGATAAGCCCCTGTGAAGTGTAACACGAGAGGAGTTTTAGTTTTATTTACATCTAATTAACATTAGTAATTCCATTAACTAATTAATTAGCCCTAAAACTGAATTTTAATATAATGAACACAATTTAGTTAGTTAATATACTTCACTTTATGGGTGGTTCACCATATAATTAAAAAAAAGGTTCTACATTTCCAAATATGGAAATTCTTTAAAATAAAATACAATTATACTACGAAATTGATTTCAAAATCAGTGGTTTGTCTCGATTTTGGCCAGCAGTATTGTTCATGAGTGTTGCAGTACTGAAAGTTTTAAAACGTGTGCTGCTCTTAAGTTTATATTACGTTTATTTCCCTATTAGTAGAGTCTCTAAATCACACATAACATTATTTTAATTTTTATGGACCCCATGGAAAAATAAAAAAAAAAACAAATAACATATCGCCCACTTATCAATCTGGCCAGAAAACGGCGTGTTAGTCACTGCAAACTTTAGTCATAGCTGCGCGAGGCTTAGTAGCTGAACGGATAGCGCGCTCGCTTGCCAACCGAAAGGTCCCGGCTTCTATTCTAGCCAAGGACAGTTGATGGAAACAGCTTAAATTAAATTGAAATTTCAGCGTAGAGGGGAAAATGCGTGGCAAAGTAAAATATGTGGGGCGAGTTCGCCGACCGGCGCCCCGTGTATTTAGGAATTTTTTTTAGGAAAATATTTTAAGCTTGAAATTAAGCTTGCTATGTCAAGCTTGATTCAAGCTTGAAATGTCAAGCTTAATGCAAGCTGGGCAAGTGTAAACTAGAACACTTGATTCAAGCTTGCATTAAGCTTAACATGCTTGAAATTATCAAGCTTAATTCAAGCTTAATGATTTGATAAATAAAGCTTGCTGCAAATTTTTTGCAAGTTTGCTGTGCTGTCTGGGATAGAAAGTGATTTGACCACGTATTTCTGTATTCTAAAAAAAAAGTAACGTCCGCCGCGCCGCCGCGCCGCCGACGCTGCCGCTGTCAAGAGCTTGTTGGGCTATCTTCT
Organism: Cheiracanthium punctorium; assembly: GCA_038373885.1. Taxonomy (NCBI): domain Eukaryota; kingdom Metazoa; phylum Arthropoda; class Arachnida; order Araneae; family Cheiracanthiidae; genus Cheiracanthium; species Cheiracanthium punctorium. The sequence continues at coordinate 1,380,147 of JAWZYV010014086.1, read as the reverse complement.
CCTAAACCGTAGGGATTTGAATTTCAAGAAACATGTTTACGGATTCGGAAAATTCCGAGGAACCGGATAAGCTGACTTAAATTCGAAAATCGAATTATTTTAGAGGATATTATTAAAAAACTTAAAATATAAAACATAATGGTTGCCAGATTTGGCATAAAATCATTCATTATTTGGCAACAAAGCAATTCCAATTAGTACGTAGAATGGCGTGAAATTGACAAACGTGAAATAGAATTACACCCATTTTACGCCAAATTAAAAAGTATATGAAATAAATAACTCAAAGTGTATTACACAAAGTTGACAATTTTCAAATAATAAGTTCGCTAAGACAGCAGGAGTTTAGAATTAGCGATTATTCGTTTTTTCAAAACAGAATAACTAATTGTAACTGATTTTAAAAGCGCCATTTTGGAATTAGGTACGATCTGGCAAAATGGTATCTTTCCAAGCAGGGTGAATCTAAACCGCGAGATCAAAAATTTTAGAACCCAATATCTTGAAAATGAAAAGTAATTAAAATGTAGATTATTTTAAAGCCGGTTCGGTCTAGCTGGATTATTTTCTACCAGTAGAAATCTTTGGTGGCGTTAACTATGCCATTATAGCAGTTATAGTACACTTTGGATATTTGCCAGCGCGGCGAGATGATATAATTCGTGGTGCTAAATACTCCAATGTGCAAAGAATCATGTATATGAAATATGGATAACGGTTTTCTGGAAACCTTAAATGAGCAGTAATTATAGGTTGTGAGCATGTATAAATCGCCAAATAATGAAAAGTCGCCGTTGGTGGCAACCTGTTACATAGATTTTATCAAAGAAAACATGAAGTACTGTTTTCATAGAGCTAATTATTACCTATACATATACGCAAGTCGCCAAAATAGGAAAATTCGCCATAATTGGCTAATACGCAAGGTGTTTCATGGGTTTCACATAATTAAAAATAGTGCGAAGTTTAAATTTTGATGTTCCAAGCAACATGCAAGAACCAAGTAATGTATAGCTCGGTAACATTCTATCTGATCCAACCATTTGGGTTTTGTTTGTTGCAATTTATCCTTTTTTACGAATAAGCCTTATTAGGGGCCCGAATGCCTCATACGAAAAGCGAGCGTAGCGAGTCTAGGGGGCCTTGCCCCTAGTTTTAAACAAATATAGTTCACATGTTATAATTCCAAATTTATGCAACGAATACTCTAAGGGTCTCACATGTGGTAAGATTCAATACATCAATTAAAAAAATGTTTGTTCGAAGATTGTAAAAGTGATCATTTGTACTGAATGAAATAATGTGAAAACTAACATTCAAATCTGTATTAAAAGAAAATAATTAAGTTTATAGGTTTGTTTATTTCTCCACAGCTATTGATATTTCATTGGTAAATTTCCTATTTTCGTGGTGTTTTCCTTACACCATAGCTGGTCGCACCTGCCCCGTTTGAAGGGAGAAGATTTCACATTTTACACAAATTTATTTAGCATTCAATTTTTCAGTCATATACATACCGGAAACGCAATTAATTAGCATATATAACTCATTAAAATTTGAGGAACATGGTGTATTTTTTTCATTATCTTATAATTTCAGAGAATGAGTTTAAGAGATGGTCCGTTTGGAGCAGTAACTTTCGGCCGTACAGGTAATGATTGAAGTGCCCCAGGGCCTTAACGATAGCAAGAAGTTCCTTTCTCGTAACCACAATAGTTACGTTCTGCCTTCGAAAGGCATTTGAATCGGTGAGTGGAGAAACCACTTCAGTCACAAAAATGCGAAAAATCGTTTTCGTTGAAAATAAGCTTAGAAAGGCAAGATGCGTGTTGAAGGCAAGAACGACGTAAGTCTCTTGAGTAGTTTCGTAGATACGGGGCTTCTTTTTCGAACGATGGGCGACAATGATCAATTTTCGACACACGACAATGAATCAATGGTCGATAATGATCTATTTTAACACTATTATTGGCCACCTGCCCTGCCCAAGGGGTGGTTTTCAAAAAAATAGTTATTCCAGCTTCAATGTTAGATTTTCATCTCCATAATTTTCTGCAAGCAAAGCACTTTTTTTCTCCTAAATTCATGTTCTTGACTTTTGTATACCATAAATATGGTTAGACAATAAATGGTGATTTGATTTGAATGATTACCCTTTTCCAAGTTTTCAGCTGACTAAAAACCAGTTGAGTGCAGAAACAGCATAAGTTCGAATCAAATTTTAAATTTTCCTGAGCCTAATTGATGTCGAAATTAGGTAATATTTGCATCACAGAAACATAAATGCATGCTAGAGTAGAAAAAAAGTTTATAAATATTTGAAAATTTGGTGGAGTTATGAATTTTTTTACTCTCTCCTGAAAAATTTCCTTTTTGTGACGGAGGTGTTATCTGCACTCACCGATTCATTTGCTCCAGTAATCTATGACATGTTTTTTCCATTTATCTACTGGGATAAAACGGCTCCGACACTATAAAACTTGCATCTGTGACCAGGATAAATGGCTTATCAGGATGAGGTTACGACAAGATCGACGCAGATGTTAAAGTCGTCTTCAGTTTGTTGAATGCATCCTCACACTCTGCAGTCCACAGGAATTTTTGTGCAGTCTCAGTTAATTTGTGAAGGCCTTGAAATCTATGAAAAGTGCTTCACGAATTTTTGATAGTAGGTGCAGAGTCCGAGAAAACTTCGTAACTTAATAACATTTTCATGACGACTTCAGTTCTTGACTGGGGATGTCTTTTCGGCATCGGTTCGGACTCCGTGGGCAGATACTGCGTGCCCGAGATAGCGTACTCTCCGACGGAACAAGTTGCACATAGATGGACTCAGTTTCAAGTTTGCTTCCTTCAATTTCTGCAGCACCTTTCGGATATTCTCTATATGTTCTTCGAAAGTCTTTCCGACGATGATGGTATCGTCCAAATACACGAGAAATGCTTCCTAGGAAGGTCCTCTCAACATTGTCTCCATTAGACGCTCGAATGTAGCTGGTGAGTTGCAGATTCCAAAAGGTATAGCTTTGAACTCCCATAATCCTTCTCCAGTAGTGTCCAGTAGTCAGTAGTCCTTGTCCAATCTTTTTATGGTCGTCGGGATGAATTTCTACTTGCCAGTAGCCATTTTTCAGATCCATGTGGAGAACCATTCATTTACCGATAAAGTATCCAAAGTGTCGTCTATCCAGGGAAGAGGGTAGCTGTCGTTCTTGGTGATGTCATGCAGATGTCTAAAGTCAAAGCGGAACAGGGTAGAACCATGTTTCTTTCGGACCCATACAATCGGCAAGGCCCAGGGACTAGTCGACGGCTCGATGACGTCACCACACTGCCTGTACTCTAAAACTCTGATCACCTCTTCTTGCTTAGCAAACGGCCACCACCGCGGATGTTGCTTGGTGGGAGAGTGGCTGCCTGTATCTATTCTATGTTGCGTTAACCTCGTACGATCAAAGTCACCCCAAATACGAGAGAAGAGGTTTTCAAATTCAGCTATTACATTCTTCGCAGCGCTTCTCTGTTCTGAGGTTAACTCTTCGCCTTATAACAATTCCTTCGTCAGACACTCAGATGATTTAGCTGTCGTTTGGATGATGATCTTATTAATGCAGGTAACATGAGTGCATGTCGCCAACATTTCATTTTCTTTATCACCTACGACTTGTCCGTCACATTTGCTACTCTAACTGGAATGTTTTTCTCGACAAGGCCGCAAGTGTTGCTCTCACAAGCACTCCTCTAACAGCGTCATTTTTGTGGGTGTTCGATTAATCCCAACCGGAATTTATTACTTTCTTTAACTGTTCCAAAAATTATAGAATCAGTTCTTGGAGGTGGAGTAATATCATTCCGGGCTATTATTTGCTGAATAGGTAAAACAGCTTCATTTTTAATGTCGAACTCAGCTATTTCTTCCGAGTCTCAACGAAGCTCATTATTTTTAAAGTTCAAGCTAAATTTGTGTGATTTTAAGAAGTCCAGTCCGAGAATGAAAGAGTCCGTAACATTGGCGACATATGCCACGTGGTCGTATCTGGCATTTCCAAACGTAATTTCCACTGTAGATATTCCGCCCACTTCGATCTTGTCACCTGTCACAGTCAGGAGTGTCAGCGAGGGCAGAGTCCAGATTGTCTTAAAATTTAATTTATTGGCCAGATCTTTCCACATGATGGTTGCATTATCTCCAGTATCAATCACCATGTGACGTGGAGAACCATTAACGTATCCCAGTACGAAGAGCCCATACTGCCGCCATTCGCTGAGGAAATCTGCAAGACTTTCAAATGAAGCTTTTGAATATCCCGCAGTCTCCGTTCCGCAATGCCGTCTCCCTCCCGTCGTCGTTCACGGACTTCTCTGGTGTACTGGTGTCTGCGATCTTCACGAGGACAGTTCTTGTGTACGTCACAGTATTTTCGTAAATCCCTTTCTTCACTGCCCCTCCAACATTTCACTTTTCTTGTCTCTGTTTGTACTTGCCGTTCCACCAGATTTTCGAGCCTGATTAATTTATTAACTAATCTCCATCCGCGGGATCCTAGAACGACACAGTTCTAACAGTATGCCGCTCTTTTCTTACGGCCGATTGAGCTGCCTCCAACTTCATAGCGAATACGGGGGCGGACATGACATCTTTTATTATCCCTCAAAATCAATGCTTTCTGAATTTCTGAGTCTCTGACGCCTTCTATAAAATGTTGTACTGCAACTTCTTCTCGAACATTATCAGGATAAACGTGGGCTAGTTGACACCGCCTATTTATGTTTGAAGCCAGATCTTGCAGGGTCTCGCCAGATCTCTGTACCCTTGACTTCTACTGTACTCTCGTATTCTACTGTACTCTTTCTGGCACTTCTCTCCGAAATTCAGCGCCAAGGCACTTAAAGGGTGTCCCAATCTGCTATTTTCGTCGCACCGATGGTTTTTGCACTTGTCGCACCAAGTTAATTGCGTCTATGCTAAGAGAAGCGGCCAGTTGGTTCACTTTCTCGGAGTCATCCCAGCCATTCGGTTTGGCGACAATTAAAAATAGGGTCTTGCAAGCCTCCCAGGGGCTTTCTCCGTCATAAGGCGTTAGTTTCACTGCTGTGAGGAACGTCGACAACCTGATGTCTCTGCTGGTTTCCCCTACTTGACGAGAGAGTCCAGTTTTTCTTCAATTTTATTCGCAAATTCTTCACGCATTTCTTTCACTTTTCTTGCTTGACTTTCTTCTAGGAGAGACATTCTCTTCTCTGTATTTTCTTGATTCTTCTCCAACCCGGTTTTCATATCTTCGAGTGCGGCTTTTATTTCTTCCAATCGAGTTTCCACTTCGTCGTGTGCGGTTTTTAACTCTTCCAATCCAGTTTCCTTTTCGTCGTGTGCGGTTTTAATCTCGCCCAATCTGGTTTCTATTTTCTTCTCTAAATCATCTTGTCCGGCTTCAATTTTCTTCTCGAAATCGGCTTGTCAGGATTTCATCTCTATTATCACATTAGTTTTCATATCCTCTATCACTTTCCTAAGGTCTTCCATTTTTCTAGTCCACACCATGCACTGGAGAATTTTTTCTTTAGAACATCGATTCTGACACCGAATGTTGCAGAACACTATCAATTCCTGGGTTCGTCGTTCTAAAGTCTAGTTGGTGTAGAAAGTTCTAGAAAAGAATCCACTTGTAAAGATGAACCACACACTTTATTATTTCTAGAACTTCCTCTAACAATCAGCTGAACAAGATTCACAGGTACTAACGGCCAGTATCTCGTTTATAACAGTCGAATCAGTACTCAAATCTCACTCAAAATAAAACACTCTCATAGGAGGAATTCAGTGGAAATATGCAAGGGATAACACTAACAGTCCCCCAAGACTCACTAATGTAGAGTTTACGCGCAGTACTTAAAAATCAGCTTCGAAAAAGAAGCGAAAATACCGCTTCTATAGCGCAATACTAACACAGTGTAAATCTGCGCACGCATCGGAAGCTCCTTCCACTCTGAACTTGGAAGTTGCCATGCCGATATTTATAGATGTCGCAGAAGGTACAAGGAGCTTCTAGAAGAATGTATCTCTCGAAGATTCCATATAAAGCGGGCATTTTGATTACGTCATAGAAGAGTAATAATAGGCTATTACGCATGTTTATGCACAAAAATTAACTTTACAAGCCGCACTGGTAAAAACGCGCCAAAAGACAGAAATGTCGCCTAGCTTGGCGACTTTTTGGCGGAATATCGCTAAACTTGGTGCCAAAAATAAATCCCCAAAAGTGAAATTACCGAAAGCCTAAGACCAATATTTCTCGAGATTTCTAGAAATGCCATACAAATCAATTGGAAATCCAAACCTCCGTATCTCCGGTTCCGGGGACGACTTTGATGCAACAAAAAGCAAAATTTATTTATTTGAAACGTTGAATACGAATTTTAAACTATTTTAAACTCCAGAACAGCGGTTTGGCGCGAAATATATATATATATATATATATATATATATAGAGAGAGAGAGAGAGAGAGAGATAGATATAGATATATGAGTGTGTGTGTGTGTGAAACAGTGAAAACAACGATTAACATCAAAAGAGATTAACTTCCAGCGCATGCGCCACTCCTCCTACCCACTTAATATGCAAAGAATTGCACTTGAGGATACATTCTAAGCGCCAGGTGTGAGATCTGGAAGGCTCGTGCAGATGCTTCTGTTCAAGAATGTAGATGTAATCGTGTAATTCATTTCGCAAAATAAATAAGAAAAATTATACTACTGGAAATCTTGTAAACGTATTTTCTCACTTACAACTCTCTGTGTGTGGACTAAAGTATACACATCTTACAAAAACAATAAAAATCTGCTAAACATATACTTATATAAACAATACAAAATTAATCTTAATTTTTCAAGTTACCATTAAAGCAAGTTTTGCATTGTTAAAGCAAGGAACTTTTTTTAAAATTTAATTAGCAGGAAACACAACTTTTTAAAAAAAGTCAAAGCTGGAGCACAAAAACGCCGAAGATAATTTATTTTTCAGAAAGCCAGTTCTTTATTTTTCAGCACATTCCGATATTTTTGCAGAATTCTGTATATATTATTATTATTATTATTATTATTATTATTACTTCTGCAGTGACTTTCATTCTATTTTTAAGTTTTGCTTCACGCATTTTATTTTATTTTATTTTTGCTAAATTTTATATCTCTCTTTTTTATTTTTTTTTCTGTCATTATTTTCTGTTTTGTATTTAGGAGTTTTCTTCACTTATTAGCGTCATTCTCTTTTTCATAAATCTTCTTACTGGTATTCACATTAAAATATAGAAACATATTCTTGATATAGTCTAATGCAAATTTTTACGAATACTGTATTTTGCACGCATATAAGATAGTTATAGGAAAGGAAATTTTATATTGGTACAACTCAGTGATGTATTCAATAAGTTCTCCATATTAATTTCTGTTAAAAATATTTTCTTAAAGTATTTTTTTTAACTTTCAAACAACTGTATATATATGGGAGACGGACAATGGGTCAACTTTTTTATTTTTAAATATAACTCTAAAAAAAAAAAAAAAATTAAGTACATTTTGTTGACCTACTGTATTCCATAAAGGGATACACTGGGTCAAAAAAAATGGGTGCAGTGGGTCAGCTAAGGAGAAACATAATGAAATAATTTCTATCATTCGATAGTGAGTAATTTAAACGTTTTTTTCATTGCCTGCCCATGTTTAGTATTAACTTACATATTAAACTTAGATTTTGAAGTTTATAAGTGAAATGTTCAATTTACAGTTCTAAAATATGTCGACACTAAAATTAAAGAAATAGTTTAATAAATATAGTAATAATAATAGTTTAATAAAATTAAAGAAACATTTTTACTGAAATAATATCACTTTGATTCCTATTAAGTTAACAAAATTTTGGTTTTATAGTTATTTTTAAGACATTAAAAAATAAACTGATATTTTGTAATATTTATTTGACGTAAAAAACTGAAAATCTACAGCAAAAGTCAACTTTTCCTGTAGATTTGCAGTTACTGTCACTGTTCTCTCAGTTCCTTGCATTGCATTTGGTTTTGGCGACTTTCTCACGATATCTTTACTGTTTGCTGTATAAATGTCTACCTCATCAAAAATAAGTGGCTGAATTCCTTTCTTGCAGTGCACTTTAAATGCATTTTCATTTTTACATACAACTTCAGTAATATAGTGCTTAAAACTGCATTTTTTCTTACCGTAGACCTTGAATAATGCAAAATCTCCTAAGTCAAGATTAAAATCTTCTACATCCTCAAAGTCAGATTTTCAAGAAGATTCCCTTCATTCTTCCTCTTCTTCAGTTGAAGTATTCTTGTGATTGCTTGCAATTCTTCTTTCCTCTCCTGATTCATTTCATAAGGTATTCATTTCTTTCAATCATCTCATTTTGGAATGTGAATTTTACAGGCGTACATGTAAGAATTTCTGATTTTTTTAGGTTTCCTCTCAGTTTTTTTCTCTTTTTCATCAGTTTTAAATGGACGGCTTAGGCCACCTCTGGTGTCACTTTTTGTTTTGCATAACTTTCTTGAGAAATTAAAGATTCGGTGGCGGATGTGGAATACTTATAAATTTAGATAATTCAAATATTAAAATTAAGAAACTTACCGAAAGAAAATCAACATCTTACTGGAGACAAAATGGGCACAAAGTTTTTCACTCTACCCCATTTGAGGTGACCCATTGTGCCCTAAATGAACCAATGTATTATTTTTCACCGCAAAATTCCAAATCTTTAAAATATTCATTATAATGCAACATAATAGAGAATAAGGTAATTCAACCTATTTAATCATACCACATAATTCATATTTTCATGACAAATTTCAAGTGTAATATCATAAACTCTTAATTTCTACAAATTTCATGCAGATGACCAGAAAACAAAATGGCTCTATCGTTCCATAACAATCAAAGTGAGATGTTTAATTTTTTCCACAAAGTAGTTTCATACCTACTTCAATTTTCTCATTTTAAAACTATTCACTGAACCACAAATATCTTCAATGACTCACTGTACCCCGCTCTCCCCTATATATATATATAGTAAAATAGCTAGGCCGAAAGCTTGAAAAGCATACAAATAAAATACAGTTTTGCTCATTACGTTTGAAATAGCCTTCGTATCACAACGTGTAATTATATTTTCTTATATTTCCCTATTAAGCCATTAATGATACACGCCAAACAAACTATTTCAAATTTAATGTTAACTGAAGCTAGGAGACAACCGAAAGAGAATCACCCTTTAAATATCTAACACACTGGATAACCAAAATGTAAAAACAACTTTTTGTACATTATGTATTCAAAACAACTGGAATACGTGGCATGAATAAACACGTTGTCATCAATAACGCATATACGTGGAAACAAATACTCCGGTTGTATATATTATGTGTGCCTGGGAGGACGTGTAAAGTTTTTCTTCACCCTTTATTATTTTTTTCAATAAACTAGTATGTAAACTTTAAAGTATAGTAAATAAATATCAACTTCTCATTTGACTGGTATCAGAATTAGAAAGGTACATTAGTACTATATCAAACACGCCCTATTTCATTTTAATAAGATGGCAACTGATAAACCTAATCGCTTTTAATCAGGATCTCTGGTGCTTAAGTTATAAAACCGTAAATAGATGAAATGTTACATGAATACTTAATCCTGCTAGGTGTTAAGTAAATCATGTTTATATTTTAAACATATTTTTGGGAACTAGCATGTCTTCGCTGATTGAAGGGGTGCAACATATCAATTCAACTGCAATTTTAGGACTTTATAGCAAAACAGTCTGTCACTGAAAACATATAAGATGAACAATGTTTATCGATTATGCATGAAGAATTATGCGTTTGAAATAATAATTATGCATCATTTTAATGTTGATACCTACAGTTTAAAAGCTGACGCTGTCTCTGATAAGATTGTGCTTAATATTTTGTTTATTTATCTAACATTATGTGTATATATATTATGTGTATATAGGCAATGTCCAAGCACATTGCCTGCATACGCATAATATATTCTCAATTTTATTACAATAATAAAACGAATTTGCTTATTTTTTGTAATTTTCATAAAAATATATTTTTTAATATCTTAAAGTTTTATGTAAACGATATATGTTTTTTAAGCAACCAACAGGTTTTTATAGTACAATAGGTGCAGTGCGTTGATAAAAATTCATAATTACTATATCAGATTACCTATTACTTATTATTATAAATTTTTGTGATGGTAACCACATTATTTAATAAATCGTTTTTCCGTGCCTTATAGGTTTCGTTGAAAGGAATAAGATTTTTTATTATTTCTTTTACCATTGTTTCTTGGAAGAGCATTTAATTTACTTTATAATACTATTTGCTAAGAAAATTTTATACTTAAATCACAGAATCACAATAATAAAGCATGCATTTATATAAGCATCAAGAAGCAATGTATAAGAGCACCCACACAAGAATCAAAATAACAGACCGGTTTCGGCACGTATGACATACCATAGTCAGTGCTAGAAAAATAATGTTAAAAATTTGCTTTCTTTTATTACCTTATGTGCCAAGCTAGGCTTAAGGGGTTATTAAAAGATATTTTTTGTAGTAATATATCATTAGCCATTTTATCAAAAAAGGAAATATTAAAATTATTATTAATTAAAGAAAAACCATGAAAATTAACTATGAAAAGAACTCTGTAACATTTTTACTCATTTTTTTAATTTTAATTACGTTTGTCATACTTGATCTTTTTGAATGTAAAAGAATTTCCATTAATTATACAACTGCATTCATGCAAACATACATGCTACTTTCTTAAATTATTTACAAGTGTCTTAGATTAACGACGCGAAAAATGACGTCAGAAATTCCGTGGGTTAATTTTCCTGTAATAGATATACATTTTTAAATTCAAGTCAAATAATTCAAATAATGCAGCAATGTTATTGTTGTTAGTTTTAAGCATTATTCAAATGTAGTTTAAGTGGTCCAGTAGGATCTACACTCTCAGGACAGCTACGAAAACAGTTCATATATCGATTAAATTTTTTCAATACCGTAGAGATTGCTGCAACAAAACATACATCTCAGCATGGCACTAAGTTTTTTTTCTCGCTTTCAAACAACGAGATCTTTTCCAGCGATGAACCAGATTTCAAGTCAAGTCTCTTGGCTCATCTTACGAAAACGGCTGACGCAGTTTCGCGTTCAGCCTTATTCTGTCAAAATCCTGCTGAGGTAACTAAAATAAAGTAGAAATGAAGAGATGCTTTTCATTTATGATATATCTTGTATTTTCTCTCTCTATCTCTCTGCTTAAATAATCAATTGCAAATGAATTGAATCTTTATGCTTCATACACAAATTGAATTCAGTTGCAATTCATTGCTGTATTACTCTTTATAAAATTATGCAGTAATAAGGACTACACTTTTTTTTTCCCTTTTTCAGTTATCTGTGCTTTGAGAAAAAAAAGTTCGTTTTTCAAGAAAACTAATAGGAAATTTGGCTTTTACACGAGTATGCCTTTTTGCTTGTGTGTAGATGAAATCTAATTTTATTAATATTCATATTGCATCGTGGAATACACTGAGAACGTTGCAATTCACAATAACCCGATACTGTGATTTCCAGATGCTTTTATTAAAAAAATGCATATATCTTTAATAGGAAAGACCCAAAACATAACCGAAGGTGTTTCCAATTAAACTACTGGATTTAGACTTAATAAAGCTCGCATCTTTGGTGTAAATGCTTATTCCATTTAGGGTGAGTTCCATTCAAGTCTTCCATTATTCTAAATGAATCTCAGTTCACGAAACGTACCGTTGTCATTTGGAATAAAGGCGTCATATGACGAAGAGGCATGGAAGTGGTTAATGGTCAGTATTGCAGTTTTGCAGTTTCTCAAATTTCCCAAGTTAATGAAACAGAAGCTCTTCATTATATAATGATGTATTGTTTGAACTAAAATAGGCCTCGTTACATGGATATGTAATTAAAAGTAGACTTATATCTATGATGAGGTTTAATACTTATATAACTTTTCACGTAGTAAAACTAAACCTTCCACATCGAATTTGAATTTAAAATTGTAAAAATGTGTAAACAATCCACAGTAAAATCGCAATTATAAAATAATGATACAGGTTCATGTACGTTTATCTATGTACCAATTTTGACAGGGAATTTGTTATTAAACTATTTTGTAAACTTTACAGCAAGTTCAAATATATTTATATTCAGGACTCTGTTTTATGTACTTAAAATGTCCATTTCAGTAAACGAATTACATTTGTTTTAAAGTTGTATTAAATGTTTGAAAAAATTTCATTAACATAAGGAGAAACCATGAACATAAATATAATTTTAGTTAGAGTAAGCTTAATTGAACTCCACTCCTCTCCACACAAGTGCTCCTGTTCCCCACAGAAGTTGCCATTGTGAGCAACGACAATCCAAGTTCATGGAGTTCGATAAAACGGCCACATTCCCCGGTCCTTAACTGGAGGTATTAAGCTCACCGACATCTCATAAGCGTTTTATATGCTTCTTCGAAAGACGTAAATACTACTCAAAACCTCACATGCCGTTTATGAGAAGGGAAAGTTGCTGGTCCTTATACCCCAAATAGGAAAACCACGTTATAAAATGCGTGCACAAATTTAATTATTGGCATATCCATTTCACCACTATTGAAATTTGCATGAAGCTACGTGCATTATTTCTTGGTGTTGCTATTTCACTTTTGAGGAGGTTAGATTGAAACTTCGCAAAAGAAATTTCTAACTCAGAAGTGTCGCATTTAGTATTATTACCACTACTGGGAAAATAAAATAAAATGTGTCACGTAAATTTTGATGCTTTGGCCAATCCAGCAGATTTTATGGTTAAATGCAGGAAATACATTCGACACTAGAAGTTCTGTCCCGCAGTGGTCTTGGCGCTAAACTCTGCTCCCATAAGAAGACGGCAAGTGAAAAGCATCCCGCTTGGTCAGAGCTTAGGAGGTTCAACTTCCTCTCGGCTCGACTGCGGTGGGACCGTGCAAGCTAATGGGAGCTAGTGTCCGTAAAATACGTAGTGGTCCCAATGTCCTCCATGTTTATTGCTACCTCTGTGGATGCCAATTTCAGGTGGTGGTTGGTCCCTCATCTGGGATTAGTTCAAAATTGGAGACTAACGAGGTGAAGTCTAGCCCCATTCGGGGGCAATGGCACCTATTTCCGGGTATACTGCAATCTTCTGTCCCGGGACATGACAATAAGAACAACTAGAAGTTCCCATTATTTACTTTAATAATAGTCAAGTTCCTAAAATACTTACTGTTTTAAAAAATCAGTTTAAAAGTTTATTTAACTAAAATTTATTGGAACACAAAAATTTAACTTTGACGACTGAGCAATTACTTTAATTAGCCATGCAGCCTCAAGTGAATACTACGTTAATAACTAGGTAATTATCCTTCCTATTATAATTATCATTATTTTAAGAAAGAAAACTTTGAAACTGACAGTTGAACATAGCTCGAATATAACGAAACTGTTGTGAAAGTTCAGAAATCAAAATGTCTTTTGTACAAGGCTAAATTTTGATCCTCATCCAAAGTTAACCTCAAATACACTCTAATAGAGCCATATCTCTCCAGCACTCCGAAGCTATGCTGATTATTTAGAGTCATTAAGAGTCATTAATTAGCAAACTGGGAATGATAGGAGTTCAAAGTATCTTTCATAGGACTAATTACTGATATCCCTAGAGATACTCATGTAATAACCAAAGAGATAGCAAATGATTTAAACAATTACTTTTAATATTGAATATTTAATTTAATCAGCGTTCTGTATGGAGTTATGTAATGTATTATCAAAGGATGTATAAAAGTTTTCGGCCAAAACAGAAAGGGTGGTTAATGCTATAATTGGATTAATATTTTAATTGAAAAAGTGCATTCTCGTGGGGAACTCTAATTTATCGGTGTTATGCTTGAGAGGTCACAGTTTTTGGAGGACATAAATTTCTTATTCGTGAATTATTAAGTTCTAATGGAGTTCATTTATTATAAAAATACATCGTATGAATATAATGTTAGTATAATTCGGTTAAAATTATTTATATTTGAAAAGCCTTTTTCTTGATTTTTATTTATAGAGGAGAGTGGTAATGAATGGTCTATTTTTTGTATTTATTTTCTAAATATTCTTATTGGCTCAAAATTACACCATGCATGTCTTAACTATTTGGTCACATAAAACAAAAGTAATAATTTGAATAAAATGTTACAGAAAGCGACAATGAAAAAACTGTAAGGAAACCGTTGAGCCATTTCAGGTAATGAATGAGTCACTAAATAGAATTTGAGAATAAATTAAAAAGTTACCTCTTTATTATTGACGCTAGAAGGCAAAATAGTAATTGTCATATATGTATATATATATATATATATATATATATATATATATATATATATGTCGTACCTTAAAAAGTTTCAAAGTTTTCAAAGTACTATAAAAAAAACGGCGTGCACAGGACTTTATCTTGAGAGGAGTCTAGATCCAGCTTATAAAGATTTGACACCAACCACATGAAAAAAATGATTTTTTTTAATAATGGATTCTTTTTAAAGTGGTTTTATTTAGTTATCTTAACTGCTAAAATGGAAGTTGATAAGTCTTCGAGCATTTTTAAATTTCAAAAATTACTTCATTTAACAAAGCAAAATATAAAACTCTTTTGGGATTGGTACAGACCACTTGGATCCGTCCCTTGTGTGCACGACTAAAAACAAGTCTTTTAACTTTATTTTTGGGCAAAAAATGGATTGCCTCCTTAATTTATCACCAATTACTTTTTAAATAATTGTCAAAAATATACAACTATCGGAAAACGTTTCCATATCCTTAAGAAAGTAAAACCATAAAAAGAGAGTAACCTAAATACATGTTCACGGTAAGGGCAAAATTGAACCATTTATTGCTATGACGTGTTATCTATTTAGTCTCACCCATGCTTTCGAAACATAATCATATTTTGTGACTAATAATGGCGAAATACAATCTAAATACATCTTAGCAAATGAATAAACAAAGAACTACTAGCAGTCATATTTATCATGGAATAATACATTTTTTTACGTTTCAGCTATTTTAGAAAAAAGAAAGAACTTATTTTTGAGGTAGATTTTTATGGATCCCCCTTTGCTGAGAAAATAACTCGTCGCAAGCAACTGAAAATTTTGTGTGTTTCCCAAAATAACTAGCTCTATATACTGACACAGAAGTAGTATCAATTTGAAAAACAGGAATACGTCAGTGTAAACTAAATATTTTTGATGTAAAATCGTGGTTTTAAAAGTAAAGTTGTTCTGAATCTTATAAATAAAAATGAAATTCTGTTTGTTTGTTTGTTTGTTTGTTTGTTTGTTTGTTTGTTTGTGGATTTGATTCGTATACAAATCCACAAAAATGGACCTATCGGCCTGAAATTTAGTACAAATATGTAAAATAATATAGAATAACTCATAGTCCACTTTAAAACTTTGAAAGTCCACCCGTTCCCGGAATTTAAGAGATTTTTTATGCTCTTCACGCAAAAATCTTTCCGTAATTGTAACCCCTGTAGTGAAAAAAGTGTGAAATAAGGATCGTGGTTGCCATGTGTGGCGATTTTGCCGAATAAAATGTCGTTCGTATACAAATCCACAAAAATGGACCTATCGGCCTGAAATTTAGTACAGATATGTAAAATAATATAGAATAACTCATAGTCCACTTTAAAACTTTGAAAGTCCACCCGTTCCCGGAATTTAAGAGATTTTTTATGCTCTTCACGCAAAAAGCTTTCCGTAATTGTAACCCCTGTAGTGAAAAAAGTGTGAAATAAGGATCGTGGTTGCCATGTGTGGCGATTTTGCCGAATAAAATGTTTTAAATTTTCAAAGTAAAAATAAAAGAATAATAATGATTTTTTTTTGTTAGTTTATATTCGTAAGGTTATTTTTTTTAAATTATAATATCGTGTGCATGGGAAATCAGAGCAGGAATGTAATGCTTTACACGCAAAACAATAAGAATTGAAGATTTCCGAGGCTAATAGGTAAATTATTTTAGTTTGGCGAAAAAATAAAATGGCTCAAATGCCGATTTTGTGAAAGTGAGTTCTAGCTGTTTGCACAGATTTCGGCTTGGCGCAATTTATTGAGAGCTTAAGGAAATAGATTTTTGAAAACAAGTGCAAAGGTTTTACTAGAATACAGCGTTAAATTTTAATGATCCGTGAAGAAATAATGCAGTTCTTAAGGGATTTCAATTGATCTATCTCCAGAATTCTCGCCAAATGAGTACATTGATTTAAGTTGGGGGAATTCCGCCAAATTTCAGAAAATTGAAATCTTCTCATTTAGTACATCGGAGTAATGATGAATAAAACACGTTATAGTTGATAATTTTAAAAAATTCGGCTGTATTAAGGGATTCAACTTTTCAAATAAAGGCTTGCTTTACTTTTTCGCGGTCGAACAATTTCCCATATATATTATTGCTGCTAAGTCAATGCTTCGAATGATTTCCTGAAAAAACGCTTGCAAAATGGCGTATGTTGGCACTTTGGCGAGGCTTAGATTTGAAACTGGATTTTACTTGAGACTGGGATATATAATGACACTGTTTATAGATAAAAATGAATGTTGGTATGAGTGTATGAGGTTGAAAAACTCCAGCACCGTTGAGCACCGTTGCACCATGAAATTTGGTTCACCTAAGTCTTTTATCATGGAGCTTTTATGCTATCCGTTTTCCTCTAACTTGCCACCAGGTGGTGCAGCAGAACGTCGAATTCTATTCCGTTTAGCCGTTTGCTATGCGAATATCGTCGAACCAATTTGGATGAAATTTGGTACACGCGAATATTAGAACACGGAGAATATTTTTCACTATCCATTTTGCTGTAACTTGCCGCTAAATGGCGCTGAAAAGCATCAACTTCTATACCGTTCGACCGATCGGCATAAAATTTTTTATACTTACACATTTGAGCACGAAGAATATATTCTAACTGCGTTCCTTTTCATGTTACGCACCACTAGATGACACTGCAATGCATTATTATTTTAAGTCGCCACTAGATGAGCCACTAGATGCAGCAGGCCAAATTCTTGACCATTCAAACGGTCGCTATGAAAATCAGTATACATAGCTATTTGAACAATGAGAATATTTTGGCGTTATCCATTTTGCTATAACTCGCCACTTGACGGCGCTGTAGCAAATCATTACTTTATTGAACCACTGGATGGCCCTGCAGTGCATCACTTCTTGACTGTGCAAATGATCGCTATGAAAATAGGTATACTTAGATATTTGAACACGGGGAAGAGTTTGGCGCTATCCATTTTCCTATAACTTGCCACTAGATGTCGCGTCAACACATGAACTTCAGGACTGTCCAGCCGATAGTCATGAAAATTCGTATACATCGATATCTGAATGCGAAAAATATTTTCGCCGTATCCGTTTTGCTAAAACTCGCCACTAGATTGCGCTACGCCGCTTGGCCTTCTGCACCGTACAAACGATTGCCTTGCAATTCGGTATGCATGATTATTGGACACAATATAACGCGATATCCACTTTGCTATATCTGTTTATTACAATTAATAGTAATCACCACAAATCGTAATATCAAAAAGTCCATTCATTCCCGTGCGAAGAACGGGTACTTCAGCTAGTTATAAATAAAAACGTATATTATTGAAACGAAATAAATTATATTCATGAAATGCAAGTTAATTCAAATCATAACTTACAGAAAAATAAACTTTCAATTATCTGTTTTTCATATCTTTATACCATTTTTGAAGTAAATATTATTTCAGGTAAATATGCGTAATCTTAATTTTTTATTGCAAACTGCCTTTACACATTTGAAATTAGAAACGTTGAAAAATAAGCCATCTGATATTAAGAAAAAAGGTTTCATATCTCAAAGTTCATGAACTTGCATTTGGAACTCCAGGGAACTTTACTTGGAAATATCCAGATGCATTTTATCACTGGATATTTCCAAGTAATTATTTACTAAAATTTACACCTAAGAAATTATTGGTGTGCTTTTTTTCAAATTGAATTGCAATTTATATGTGGTTCTTTTTCAGAGAATAATGTTTAAGGAAACCATATGTAGCATTTTTTAATTTCTTTAATATTTTCTTCATGTGTTTAAAGTCCTTTTTTGCCGTACTATAATGGTTACTTAAGAAAAATTTAATTTTACGTTGGAAATTCAACCAGAATTTACAAAAAAAATTACCTCCTTAAAGTTTTATAATCAGTAGACAAAACATTGGTAATATTTGATGGGATGGGGGGAAATCAGACCAAAAGTACTTTTACGGTATCTGTTCAATGTAGTGAAAATTGTGTGTCTGGTTACTAACGTCACTGAACGTTAATTTATTGAATTTGTGAGGCGCCTGTGCACTGAAAGGGAAGTACTTATGGATATGCACATAAATTCAGATATATGTGCATGTGGGATTAGACTAGGTAATATCTACCACGGGGATATGTCCCGAATCACTTAAAAGCCTTGCACGTAATAATTTCAGTAAGCAAAAATAAGAAAAAAGCATATCAAGGTTCGAAACTCAAAAGTCGAAAATAGTTATGTTGATAGTCTTAAAAATTTTTAAATGCATGTATATACTTCGAAAACATTAAACCAAAAATACATTTTGCAATAGGAAAAAACTAATAATTGTTCACAGAGGAAACTGTTTTACTTACCACCCAAAGCATGCATTAGAGACATACATCTAACTTATTTGACTACAACCAAGATTTATTAGAAGAATTAATCATTAATTTAATTTATTAAGTCACATTTCAGTATTAATATATCCTTCCGCGTATTCGTAAGTGCTTGCTTACCTTCCCGAAGTTGCACAATCCACAGCATAAATTGAGACCAACAATCTGTTTTCGATGACTAACGTTTCTTAATTAAGGCTGACTGCTATAACACCATTTGCCGTTCAGAAACGTTCTTACCGTTCAAATTTAACGGAATGTAGGGCCCTAGACGAAATCAAACGGAAAATGCTACATAATCACTGATCCGAATCGTCATTTGAATTAATGTGTCGTCATGCGTGTTATTGCAGTAAGTTGCTCTCTCTCTCTCTTTCTCTCTCTCTATCGATATCTATCTATCTGCTCGGTATAATGAATCTTTTCAATGTTCCTGCACTGTTTCCAAGTAAATGGTTTTTAATTAGAAATGGACCAGTTTATTCCTACTAGCAGTGTTTCATAAGAAAAGTTTAGTTTTTGTTTCTAATTACTTCCCATTTGTTCCTAGTGTCAATTTATTTCAATGCAAGGATCTTGTAGAGCTTACTGAAGTATTTTAATATTTAATCATTCATTTGGAAATGAAAAAATAAGATCATTAGCTTTCTAATCGCCCTGGAAAAATCTAGTAGTTCGCTATGGAAAATGTAGAAGATTCATTCATTTTATTCACTTCTAACTTCTAGTTCCGCATATGTTATTAATTACTTGATCATTAGCGATTTTAATTAAATCTTAAACAGTATTACATCCTATTAAGTTCGATAGTTGAAATGTATATTTTTGTATGGAGGAAAACTATAGATAGAATATGTATATCGGATTTGTGTTGTATGTTGCAATATAGAGCCGCTATTGTCAAATGAAAGCTTCAGTTTGCAGGAGATACAGTGGCATGTTGAAATAAAATGAATACATTTAAATGAATGGTTTACAATATCTTTTCATATCTTGCAAAAATTGTACTATTTCTATATAACTAATTTGAATCACTTTATTAAAGAATGAATAAAATTTTAAAAATCTAAAGATATAAGTGCAGAACATTATTTATAAAATACCTGAGGCATACATTGATTGTCATCAAATACATTGCTCTAGACCAAGGTCCACGCTTCTAGCATAGCAACGTGGGTTAGTCTTGTATTATGTTTTTGTGGGATTACGGCCACTTACCTACACATCTAGACCGATGGGTGGGATGCTTTCCGTGGGGGTATTTCTAAGGAGTCCTAACCCATATTTATCATGTATTAAATGGCTGAGCGGATTTTCATGGAGCACCAGCTAAGAAAAATACACATCAAACAGATTTTTAGCTGTAAATGAAATCTGTCCAGGAAAAGGAAATTTTGATAGGGAAAAATGGTATTTTCAAACAGCAAACACACAAGTGCAGGCAGCATAAGGAAACGGTACTGGTCATAAGGGCAACGTGCCGTTTGCCGGGAGCAGAGTGCGTTGTCCACAATTCCAAGACATTGTGTGATAGGTGATTGAAAAATACACACATGCCAGTACAGTGTCTGGAACGGGAGCGAGGTTACTAGCGGTCATGTTAATATGATATGGAACAATGTTAACTCATGGCAGTAAAAACAATATACCGCGAGCCAGCACTTCCTTGCGGCTGTGTACAGGTAACTATTAGGTACAAAATTAGGATAAAATTATGATATTTAATTAATTAAATAATCGGAAGCGAATAAGAAATTCCAGAATATACATATAATAAAAAATTGCAAATTTTATTTGTAAAATTTTCGCAATTTGTTCTATTTTCTGATAATTATGCTGAAAATTCCTTGTAATTCTAACGGAAGACGTTCTTTTATATTAAGCTCCTTTTTTAAATCTAGAAGTACTTGGGTACACAGATAAATATGCCAAACAGAGGCAAATGCCGTCAGTTTAAAAAAATGACAAAAGAAAGTTGCTTTAAGAAAACGTTTGCTTACTAGTACATTTTATTTATATCAAATAAGCTTTTTTACTTTAATACAGCCCCTCCAAAAAAAAGGATTATTGTACGGCTTTTTTGAATGTTTTATACGTGTCTAATAAACTTAAGAGAAAAAAAAACCCTTTCCCAAAAAATTTCTACATTATAAATTAATTCTGTTCCACTTTATAAATTAATTATTTCACATTTAAAAATAATTCTATTATTAATTTTTTGGTGGCTTTCAAGTTTGTTTTTTAATTACAGTAAACTCAGCAGTCTGTAAATATTCAAAATTAAACATAAAAATTAATTTCTGTAAAATTATAACTCCAATGTACACGGTGGTCTTTATGCCAAAACTGCAAAGGTTAGTAGAGTGGGCCATAACAGTTAAGAATCACGCAGCAATGTGGGGTCGAATATGTCGTCTTCATGAACCTGTTAATAATCACTTTGGGAAGAAGTGTCGAAGTAACAGAACTTTCCGATCATCGTTTGTAAAAAGCAAAGACATTTTTTCAAAAAATCACTCAACTAAAACTCATAATTTACAAATTCTATTTCGTTACAATGATAAAAGTCTCGGAATAAAGCTAATTGTTGATGAAACCTGATTAAGAACTTAGACAAACAGTTCCCCAATAGAAGATTTACAGTGAGATAAATATATTAACAGTTACAGCGATTCCTATTGAAATAATTAAAAGTTTATTTACTTAATAAATTTAAATAAATTAAATAATTTTAATTAATTAAATGTAATTAATTAAATTTAAATTAATGGAATTAGTTTTAATGTTGATTTAATTAATAAGATTGAAGTATACCATACCTGGATAGCAGTTCTTCTGAAATATGCTATTTACACATAAGACTAAAATTGTGGGGCATTCCCAATATATTTGGCATTGTTTACAATAGTCCATGCATATTCTAGCATAATAATGTAACATAAAAATTATGATAAATTAGTATTCCAAGAGATTCATTGTGAAAGGGACAGTCGCATGAAAGCGGAAGTGATGAAAAAAAGTAAATAAACTGCTAATTATTTCAGTTGTAATCGTGGCAACTGTTAACAAGGATGCCTGCAAACTATGATCGTACCCAGACTTTGCTTCGTCCAAAACAAATAGGCAACCATAAATGTATGTCTTCAGGGATTTAAGATCATAGAAATAGGGAAGACATCTAGA
The DNA here is from genome assembly GCA_038373885.1 of Cheiracanthium punctorium. Taxonomy (NCBI): domain Eukaryota; kingdom Metazoa; phylum Arthropoda; class Arachnida; order Araneae; family Cheiracanthiidae; genus Cheiracanthium; species Cheiracanthium punctorium. Next base: position 1,358,122 of record JAWZYV010014086.1, on the reverse strand, counting down.
CTTTATAAGTGCTTTCCAGCGAAAATTTTGCAGGTTCGAAAAAGTCTTCAGTCGAAACAGCCTTTGAAAGAGCTGGCATTATTATGCTACAAACAGAATGAAGCCTATACGCCAGCATTATTTGCCGTATTGACTTGATAGAGTGTTTTAATTTTTAGAAAGTTTCCACATGCCGCTGTGCTTTAATTGTGGTTCAGCCAAAAAACGTACTGGACATCGCTGTTAATCTTTTAGGGCCTCCATAACGATACTCGACGTTATTATCGTTATCCATAATCATTAAGATACCAAGTCGTGTGCTCGACTTGTTAACCTGACTTGGAACGCATCTGTCAGACAAGTAAAACAGCAGTAAACATTCGCGTTTTTCTTTGAAATTCTCAATTGAGGACGCGTACTCTGAGATAAATTACTTTGAGATAGCTTCTATACAGACTTGTGTGCCTGCGCCACCAACATGCGGTTCATGGTGTTTATATGGTTAATCCCGCTTTCATTTGACTGCCTTTGATAGAAAATCAATCATTAAGATACCATAATTTGTTAACTAATGATAATGAATTTGCATTTATGTTATGCAATAGTATAGTACTGGTGGTGATATATATCGATCAGATTTATTTCTAGTGTACATTTCATGTTCGTAAAGTTAACATAAAAATATAAAACAGCTGTTTGATGTATGTCGCAATTTAAAAACATGTTTTTTAATATGTGCGTCTAAGTAATTATTTTATTTATTGAAACCTCAGCAATATATTTAAGACTACTTCTATATTGTAGGAAATTAACAATATTGCTCACCTAGAAGAACAGTTCGTTCAGGAGGAATTTTTTTTAAAGTATAGCACTATGGTCAAGAAGTCCTACAGCTTGCTATGGAATACATTGAGTAAAAGTCGAGTCGAAAGTAGACTTTCATCCAATCAAAAAATGATTACAACCAAACACTAAAATGGTCCTGTAATACATAAATTATAAAAAAAACTTCTTTTTTCTCTTTGCCCTTGAATAATTAGAAAAAAAAACACTTTTTATTATAATGATTTGACCAGTACTGTATTTTAAAAAGTATATATTTTTAAAACATCAAAAAAAATTCGTTAGCACCGGAGAAAGTCTGTTTATCCATGATATTTTCATATGAACAAAATTAAATAAACTGCTTTTACTTGACTAAATGGAAAGGGATTTTTCTGGGAACCTGAAATAAAAGGTGACAGTAAACGACGGCGCAATAAAACGACAGCAAATCTGCTTTGAAATTCAAAAGACATGCACAACTTAGCAGAAAATTTGTATTCGTATTTTGCTTCGTTTTAAAGCTATAAAAAAGTAATCCGAAACTGTCACTAGAAATGATTGATGATAAGAATAAAGTTAAGGTTTTACATAGATTAGTCGCATCCTAGATAGTTTATCGCAGTGTTATCTTTTCTTAAAAGAAAAATTTATATTGAAAGTTTCCATGGAAAAAAAAAATTCTTTTTTTCTTTAAAATCTAAGCATTAAAAAAAGAAGAAAAGTTTTAATGTGTGTAAACGTTGTTTTATTTAAAGGAAATCTTCCCATTATCATTAAAATCCAAGTATACGTAGCTTGAAACATATTATTTATTTATTTATTGCAATTACAGAGGTAAGAATGTTTAATCATTCAATATAATATTGAGCCCTTCTCAATTCAATCGAGGTTTGGTATTGACTTGATTTAGGGCATACAGTAGGGTAAGGAGTACTATGATACTTTCATTTATGGAATACATGAGGGTTGTATCTATGTAGAGGGAGTACCCCTCCAATCGAGAAATTGGGTACATTTTAACCGTGCCCACTGCCCAGTATATTTAAATTGTACTTACTGTGAATTTAGAGTATTTTAACTAAAATAAGCATATATTTTTTGGACTACAAATATTAAGATCGTTACCTAAAATACGCAGTATAACCAGCAATAATGAGAGTTTAAAATAATTATTCTATTTCCTTTGAGATTGCCTGACAAATCATTGTGTAATTTCAGGCATATAAATGACATCTTTTAATTAGACCTTCCTATATAAATCGTTCATAAATGCAATCTGAAGACCCCAAAGGAAGCGATTACGTAAAATTATTTTCTTGGGGATTTCCTCATGTATAATAAAAAGAAGAAAAAAATTGTTATGTTTATAAGAAATGTTATACCTATGAGAAAGTTTGTATGCATTTTTTGTAGGCATACGATAAAATCACATGAACAGGCTAGGAAAGGCATACTTAACTTTGAACATTCTTTGCATAAGTATCTTTGTGAACTGTAACACCTGGCCGGAAGCCTGTTTATACAGAACGTCTTGGATAAATATCCACAGAAATTAGGTAAACGAAAGATTTAAAAAACAATTTTGGACTTTACGGGTACAGTTTTTACAATACTTCTGTCTGTTGTACTTGCTTCTGTAAACTTCTCATATAAACACTTGCTAAAGAAAATTTTGTATTTTTTAGAATGTACTAAGGAATTTACAACCAAGTTTTAATGATGTTAAAAATAATGTAAAATGACTCGAACATTCAGGAACTAGAGTGGACAAAATATGGACTCTAATTTCGGCTACGGCAATTTAGAAGAATATTAACACCAACAAAAACAGGTTTCCATTTTCTTTTGAGAGACACTACGCGAATAAGTGGTATGATAATTAAACCTAATTTTGTATCTCACGAGCACATTTATGTTCGAAAAACTGTTATCTATTGAAAATCCATGCTGTAGTATATTAATTGTTCAACCCGATTTATGTATTTTTCCAGTACGTTTTGCTGGTAACGTGCTGTGCCGCGTTTTTTAAAATAAAATCTATAATGGCATTGTTTGTGATTTGTAAATTCAGACACAATTTTTAAATGAAGAAACAGGAGCTTCTATCTCTTTGCTGTTTCTGCTGGATTTATATAAAGTATATAAACTACAGAAAAAATTAAGTAAAATATCAGAACGGTCTCTTTTGCAGAAAAAAAAATATGCAAAACAAGGAAGAAATAAAACTTAAATTGTTCATATGAAGATAAAATATGTGCTGTCGTGTTTCAAATTCTATATGAAATTGATGTAAATTATTTTAAAAAATGAAGATTAACATCATGCATATTTTACCTCACGGGGAAACAACTTATAATTGAAATACAAACATTTTTTCTTCCAAAGTATATATGTTAATGACCAAAGCACGAAGATTTTTAAAAAAATATTTCATGGATTCTAAATAGGAACTAAAAAAATCCCAAAATTATTTTTCCTTCTATACGATATCCGTCATTTTTTAAGACAATTCCCAGTAGCCTCCAGATTCATTCAGTTTATGAACCTGATTAAAATGTCTTTAAAGGTTTAAATATTATTATCCGAATAAAACTAGTATAAAGTCTGTTTTGATAGTATATTGGATAAATTTTATTACACAGTAAATTTATTATTTTGGGGAACAATGGTCTAAATTTCTTTATTTCTTTTGTAAAAAAGGAAGGGCAATTATGAAATTTATATGTATCGGAAACATAATAATTAAATGTAATTAAATTTTAAAAAATTATAAATTTCCAAAGTAATATAAATGTCAAAAATCTGTTTTTATAATATTTATTGTAATTGCGTTCATGTCTACACATTATACATTCGGGGGGAAAAAAAGGAATATTTATCCTAGAAATATTTAGCAATCTTAATAAAGCAGACTGTATTTGCTTATGCAAACATTGCGTGACTTATAACACATACTTATTATACTTTTGTTGACATGGCAATGAGTGAAAGCGAATATTGTATGGATAAAATATTAAACATGAATAACATGATTATTTTACTGATAGGGCCTCATGTGACTGTTATATATGTTACGGTAAATGTGATTCATCCGGTGATTATGCATAATCACCACTAAATTTGGTAAATATGATAAATTATGGAAAGTTTATCAAATTAACCGGTTTGTTTGCATAATTCCCAACTCGTATTGGTAAATGTGATAAAAGTCCCTAACTCTACGAAAATTCGTTCAGTTTGCGTAACTGCTTGGCTTCTATCAACACGTGACAACCACGTGATTTCAGTTATTGTTCTTATTTCGTTGTCTCTAGATGTTTTTTCGCTATCCTCTTGTATATAATAAAATAAAAAATGTACTTTTAAAAAACTAAAAAACACGCTTTAGTGATAAATTGAACTAACTAAAAAGTGAAAAGTAATTCTTAATATAGAAATTAAAAAAAGGAAGAAAATCTGAAACCCTTTCAGATTTTAAATACGCACCAAAGTGCTATATATTAAAATCGTATCATGGTTTATGCGTCGTCCCTATTTTCTTCCTTATTCCACAAGGTTGGAAAGTGTATCATTATTCATGAGTGAGCAGTATTTTTCTTCCTTTTTTTATAAAACCCATCTTTGGAATCGAAATTTATCTTGAAATTGCCTACTAAAACTATTTTACAATGTTCGCCAAGTATATTACAACTATACTTCACCGTTTTAAATATTGTTTAGAATGTGCTTCATAATCCATGAGTGCGCCATGTTTGGTTGTCTTTCTTGCGTGGATTTCTACTTTAACGCCCCGACTCTCGCCAAGGGGGCGATCATTAAACATATACAGCAACCATGACAATTTTTTGTATTGATGTGGCAATTGTAATTTAGAATTAAAATGGCGATTTGGAACACCCTGTAGATACAGCATTCCGTTATATTTTTATTTATTTTGGGTTGCCAATGAATGTAGTTTTAATAATTAAGTGTCTTCAAATTCCTTAACTAATGCGTTTATCACTCATTTGTTCACTTTAGTTTTCATATAGTTGTTTAGGGAGCGTTGAAACTTGTGCATAACTCCTAGAGACCTATGACTTCAAAGCTCGCCCAGTGCGGGGAATTTTTAGGTTGGCGAAAGTAGGGGCGTTGAAATAGAATCAACTTGAACCATAAAGCACATCTTTGGAATCCAAATCCATCTTAAAATCGCCTACTGATACTGTTTTAAAATCTTCACCAGACATATTCGAACTATAGGCATATTCCAACTATATCTTGTAGACATTTTAAATACTGTTTGGAATGAGCATCATAATCCATGAGTGTATCGTGTTTTCCTTCTTTGTTCTATAAAACGCTTCTTTGGAATATAAATCTATATTAAAATCGCCTACCAAAACTGTTTAACCATTTTCGCCAGGCATAGTCAAACTACACTTCACCTTTATAAATACCCTCTGGAAAGTGTATCCTAATCAATGATGCATGCCGTATTTGTCTTCACTGTTCTATAAAACACTTCTTCGGAATTAAAATCTATATTTAAATCACCTACTAAAACTATTTTACAATATTCGCCAGGCGTTTTCTAACTATACTCAAAATATATTTATAATAAATTGTCGCGTTTTGGCACCCAATGGAGCGATGCATTATCGAAAAAGGCAAACCTTGTTCGGCTTTCAACATTTTATGAACGCCTGCCCCCCCCCCCTCCATGTTATCTTGGCAAACATATTTGAAAAGTGACTCGACTCGCTAATTGTACCAAAATCGTGTCTTCACAAAAAGCAAGGTTGAAATTAATAACACTGTGGTGCTAATTAATGAACGAAAAAAAGTATTATTGTGAAAAAAAGTGTGGGGCGCTTTGTGCTGTATTTTTTGTGTCATTTTTGTACTAATCGTACCGTTCGAATATTCTCAAGAACTGATTTATGGAGCACCCCACTCTTTTTTCACAATAATACTATTTTTCTTTCATTAATTTATTTCTGTATTAAGAATTATTTTTCACTTTTTAGTTAATTCAATTTATCACTAAAGCATGTGTTTTAGTTTTTTAAACTATAATTTTATTTTTCACTTTTTAGTTCGATTTACTATAAAAAGTGTGTTTTAGTTTTTTTAAACTATATTTATTTAAAATTTCTGTTAAATTTTTGATATCTCTCAAAAGACTCTAAGGAACACTATGTTGGAAAGTATAAACTGTGAGATAATTTATTTTCACTGTGTACCAGTGGCGTAACCAGGATTTTATTTCGGGGTGAGCTGGGTATCAAATTTAAAGCTAAAGTTCAATTGTACACTAAATATTGAATTCTAAGCTAAGTAAAGGGTCCCATTTCGAGGGGGTCAGCAACCTCCTCAGCCCCCTCCCCCTCAGACTACGCCCCTGCTTTGCACCAGAGTATTAATTAACCTGCAGTTAAATGCTACCCTCCTCACTAAAAAATGAAAAGTATGTTTCTTATCAACAAACAAGTTTCATAACGACTACAACAAACACAAACATCCATGTAACAATTTTGAGGTAAAATTTTTAGATTTGCCATCTGGATTTCAAAAACCCAAACATACCATTGAATACAGTTACCAATAGAGAGAGGGGTCTACTCCATTGTGCTCAGCTGAGTGCTGAAATTTTACGCATGCGTAGTCCGCTCACTTGTTTCATCTCTCTCGCTCTAACGCAAAGGATCTATAAGAAAATTACTAATCCTGGCGTCCTAAACAGGATAACGGGATAAATTTATCAAATTATTGTATTGTCATCGGTCCTTGATAAGTCTACAAAGTTTAAATTAAATCTGACCGTTTAAAGTGGGTCAAAATCGAGTTCAAAGGAGTCGGTTACAAACAAACAAACTAACAAACAAACATACAGGTGAAACTACTAAAAGCGTGTTAATATCGAATAATGTCTGGTATGCTTGAGCGTTTTAATTCCAAATTAGTTAATATTATTACAATATAGCGAAGGTTTCAAATCTTAAATTTCCTGCTGGTAAACTTGGTCACGCAGTGAAACAACGAATACCAGAAGTTCACACAGCAAGAAGTGATCCCCAAAATTTATTAGCGGTGATATTAGAAGTTCATAAGGAAGAGTTTTATCAGTTAGTCAGTTATCAGTTTTATCAGTTCCTTGTTAGGGATGAAACAAGGAAGACTTTCACAGTTGCATACCAGAAATCCATTAACAATTTGTGAAGAAAAATTTATTTTGCTTGACGATGTTCCAGATGTAGCAATATCATTTCGAGAATATGTTAGAACGACATCTGTTTCTGGAGGTCAGGGATATCAGCGATGTATTTGTAAGGGACAATGCAAGTCTGATAAACGCAAATGTATAAAATCTGGCAAACTTTGTAATGCTAAATGTCATAACAGTCTAATATGCTTAAATAATTAAACTTAAAATATTTAGGAATTAGTAGTAATGGCATTTAACGTTGTTTGAATTTTTTTTTTTTTTTTTTTTTTTAATGGGCTTTGAATATGGTTTTTTTTTATATGCATGTGTTTTCTACAAGTTCATGTAAACTGTATTTATTTCACAACACCTGTCAGTCCCATATTCAACTTTCGTTCAGACTAAAATAAAAGTATGTGACTTAAAATAGCCATTTATTGACTTTTTAATTGTAAAATATAAAATTGTGTAATTCGTGGTCTCTTACGCCACAGTGTCCAACGAAAAAATATCCTTCTGAGTAGTAACTACAGAAAAAAAAACTGCACTCTATTCTACTGGCCTAGTCAGTCATGATATTTATCACATTTACCATTACGAGTTGGGATTTATGCAAACAAAACGGATAATTTTATAAATTTCCAGAAATTTATCATATTTACCGTATTTAGTGGTTATTATGCATAATCACCGGTTATTATATATAATCACCAGTTTATTACTTTTACCATAACATATTTTAACATAACAGTCACAATAGTGGAACACGTATATATATATATATATATATATACAGGGTGTCCAGTGCTAACGCTGTCCAATGGCTATTTCCTAAACCGTTAGTCAGAGACACATAGTTCCAATTGCAAAAATGCTTTAAATTGTATAATCTATTATATGAGAAACAATCGAAGTCAATAAATCAATTTCTATAAAAATTAAGAAATTTAAATTTTTATACGGTCTCCCGGTATTATCGGTTATATTTAGAAAGATTTTCTTTATGCAATTTCATGCACAATAAAAAAAAATTCGTCCTTCTACGGCCAAAATTCATCGATTTAGGAAGCAGCAAACATTGTGACTTAAGTCACTTTTCCACGTTTAAAAATGTCCCGTTATGGTAAACCGTTAAGGGACCCTATAAATACTGAAATTTTAAATTATAGGTTTTAATTTCATTTTCTCGCGTAATGCGGAAAAAGAAGCAAAACTAATTTTAGAGTACTGATCTTCAAGCAGACAGGGCCTTATTATCGCATGGGTAAATCGGGACTTTGCCCAGGGCCCCCCAATTTCAAATGTTGTTCTGAAATATTCTTTTTTACATCAAAATTTTATAAAAAAATGAAACAAATTTCATAGATCAGGTTCCCCCAAATCTATCAATGCCCGAAATAGATAAATTTTGCTTTTTGTTGCATCAAAATCCGTCAACTAGAACCGGAGATACGCAGGTTTCGATTTCCCATTAAAATATATGGGGTTTCTAGAAATCTCGAGAAATATTGGTCCTAGGAATTCGATCTCTTCACTTTTGGGGACTTATTTTTGGCGCCAAATTTGGTGATATTTCGCCAAAAGTCGCCAAGCTTGGCGACATTTTGGTCATTTGGCGCGTAAAGTTTCTTTTGCTGCATTAAAAACGCACAATAATCTATCATTTCTCTTCTATGACGTAATCAAAATTACCGCTTTATGTGGAATCCTCGAGAAATAGACTTTTCTGGAAGGTTCTTGTACCTTCTGCGTCGGGTTTAAATTGAAGCCCTTCGGAAGCCCCAGTTCAGTGCGAGTTGAACGCCCAGTGTGAGTACGCTTGATAGAAGCGGTGTTTCGCGCTTCTTTTCGAAGCTGTTTTCAAAGTGCTGTGTGTGAATTCTTCACTGTTGAGTCGAGGGGTTATTAGTGTTATCCCTTGTATAATTCCACTGAATTTTACCTGTGGAAGTGTTTTATTTTGTGTGAGAATTACAGCCTTTGTGAGAGCTTCTGATCTAAGCGGACTGTTAACAGCACATTACTGATTAAGTGTGCTTGTGAATTTTGTACAGCTGATTGTTCAACTAAGTTCTAAAAGCAATAAAGTTTGTGTTCCATCCTGACAAGTGACTTTTTACTAGAACTTTCTACACCAACTGGACTTTAGAACGACGAACCCAGGAAACAAGCAGAAGATAGATAGCATGTGCCAAAGGTAGCATGAAGATGTGTAACATAAGAGTGTGCTACGAAAAGTACAGGAAGAGTTTTCTGTACGAGTGCATATTCAGATTGCAGTCGAAGGAAGTTATTTAATGCCAGTTCATTTAAAAAAACCTGTTTAAAAAATTCTACTTTCAGCATAAGGTATATTTTTATGTTACTTTATTGGATACACATTGTTAAACGCTAATCGTCTTTATTGCAATCCATTCATAAAATAGTTAATGAAATTGCTAATAAATATTACAAAGATCAAACCATGTACATTAATTTTTCTCAAATTCATTTTGTATACAACCCCTATTTTGAAGCTCAAAAAGTGCTCTAACTTTAAGCAGCTGTAACTCGGTGAATTTTGGTCGTAGAAGGACGAATTTTTTTTTATTGTGCATGAAATTGCATAAAGAAAAATTTTCTAAATATTCTTCTTTCTTCTAAATTCTTCTTTCTAAAACCGATAGGACCGGGGGACCGTATAAAAATTTAAATTTCTTAATTTTTATAGAAATTGATTTATTGACTTTGATTGTTTCTCATATAATAGACTATACAATTTAAAGCATTTTTGCAATTGGAACTATGTGTCTCTGACTAACGGTTTAGGAAATAGCCATTGGACAGCGTTAGCACTGGACACCCTGTATATATATAAAATTTCGTCTGTTCGAGCCTCGTCAGGGCGAGACTCCCCTGAACACCCCTAATTTTTTAGTTTCATTATTGCCATATTAAAACGATATTAATTGACTATGTCCTTTTATCTCTCATCTTTCGTGTATTTCGCCTGGTAACCCTGAGTTGAAATTTTTATGATTGTAACCTATTTATAGAAAATACATGTGCTGCATATTCTACAGCTTACGGAATATTGTAACAATAGATTAAAGCTGTTGTGAACTAATAGTATTTAAATATATGTAAAATTATGTCGCATTTTTATGTCGCTTTTTTGGGACACATTTTTCGGACAATTTTCAATAAAGGGGAGAAGAGATAAAATGACATAGTAATTAACATAGTATGCCATTTTGTGACGAATTTCTAATGACTGTTAACTAGACCATTAGAGAATTTACGTTAAACACGTCATTGTGTGCAAAAAATAAGAATTTCGTTTAATATTTACTACATCACCTAATGATTTAATAATTTAATAAAAGAGTTTTAAATCACAAATTTTGAATTTTATATGTGGTACTATACTGTTTATCTTGCTTTATTTAGTAATATATACTTGATATCGTTTATTAATTTTGAATAAAAAGTTGACATTTTACGTACTCATCAATTATACATGAATGTAAATCATGAATGTGATGCAACTACTTAAATTACACCAAACTGAGAATACCTCCCAAAAAACAACGAAATTTTGAATTAGAAAAAAATCTTGCATGCATTTCAAAATTGTTGTGACCACTTTAGAGCATTAAAAATATATTTTAAGAATGTATCGGTATATATTAATAAATAATAGACTACGAACTAAAAATAATGCGCTAAAATCAATCTAAAAAACGATAGATCAACAAAAAGGAAAAGGAATCGTAATAGAATAACAACATCATAAAATGATAAAAATAGAAAACCATGAAAATATAAAGAAATACACTGGATCTTATTTATCAAAATGCTGTGCCAGCATTTGCACAGACAATAAAGTTTAAAGTAATTTTATTGATTAAACCGTCACTTTGAGCAATAAATGAAGTAGAAACATGCTAAAAGATAAAAAGATAAAAATAACCCAGCGAAATCTGAGAATCTGAAACAATGATCTGTAAAACGCATTCAATAAGACATAAATTTTAAAGTAAAAAATACTTAATAACAAAAAACATCTCTATCGTGTGATAAAAATAAGTGGGAAAAATTCCAGTTAAATAAGCAACTTAAAAAACTTTACTAGAGGAATAATAATGTTGACAAAAATTGTGCACTAAAAAAACGGTCGCGTGTTTTTCATGAAAATGTAAGTGTGGATAATGATCATTTCTATTAGTTCGGAATTCTAGGATGTTTTGTAGCATATGCAGGGTAGCCAGATGTCAAGAAAACCTGAAAAACCTGGAATAGTAAAGAAGATTTATCTTTGAAAAGACAGGAAGACTTGCATATTTTGGCAATAAATCTTTAAAATCTTGAACTATAAGATATAATGTTACCCGAAGCTTGCATTTAGAAAATAATTTTATATTTACCTTATGACTGAAAACAAAAGGGCTTGGTACAGGTGCGCCTAGTAAGCGTGGATACGGTAGATTGTTTTCGGGGGGAGGACATTGAAAGTCGAAGAAAAAACTTTTTCAACCGAAACATAATGTATATAAAGCAAAGAAGTTTTCCTACCGCATTATTTTCTTTACCTTTTTCTTAAATAGGCCCTCTAACAATTTCTTATATGACAACAGCAGTTTTGTCAACACCAGTTTGACAACACCAAATCATATTTAGAGCATCTTTTAACCCTGAATGCCCCAAAAATTCCAGGATTTCGAGCGAAATGCATGATCATTATTTTCAGAAACACATGTTATAGGTGTTTTGAGGGGACAATTTAAAAGTCAGTATCATTACCGTTCTATAGAATGTCAACTTTTTTTCCGACACTATATATATGTATTCACGTACAGGATAGGGCAAAATGATGTTGCCCGGAGAAGTGAGCTCCAGGTTACAAAGAAACGCAACAAAGAAAATGAGATAGAACACCGTTCGCAACCTGCCTATCTCCTTCTGTGCCCTGGCCAAAAATTTGCTAAATACAGATTGAAGCTCGATTGCTGGAATTGCAGCAATATCATCAGAAATGTTCTGCTGCATTTCTTGAAAACTATGAGGGTTGTTGTGCTACACCTAAGACTTGAGGTTTCCCAACAACGAAAATCACACGCAGACAGATCAGGTGAACGGTAGCCAGATAGGTCAGAGACCAAACTTACCTCTGCTAACAACTCTGTCAGGAGTGAAGTTCGTGTAAATTTGATCCATTCGGGGAGGGGGGAGAGCTGTATCGACAGTTGCTCCATATTATTGGAAGTAACTTTAGGTCTTTTTCTCCTAGTTAATGTTGCCACATATGGATTTAAAATGTTGGAAATATACTATACAGTATTCACTCGTCCGGGCCACATTTATATGCCAATCCTGTATAAAAACAAATATTAATCGGTAATTATATTTGTGTTGATATTTCATATACTTAGACTGTATTTTGTCCTTATGAATTAACCATAACACTAAAAAAATACATTTTTTGCAAATATTACATGATAGTTGTTTTTGCAATTAATAACTGTTTTTGTTTCCTGTAGCGAAAGAATGCTGTACCAACTGTGATGTAATCGTCAAGGTTTTCTTTTTTGTATATTGTATATGAATTACAATACGAAATAAATAGGTTAATCAGAATCATGAGTAGTCTTCTTTGCTTCATGAAAATAATGTACATTACTGCACCATCCTCCAGATTAAGGAAGAAACTATTTATGACCATGAAAGATATACAAGGATTCTTCCGTTATTTATTTATTTTTTTCTTTTAGGAGCCCTGTTTTTAATCCATAAACAACACAAATGTACTATAAATTAATTAGGGCACTTTTAAAAAGCTGCTTCATTCAATATTCTTTATTTTTTTTACAGTATCCATCCCTGACCAATACTATTGTCTTTTAAATACTTTTGAAATTAAGATTTGAAATATATATTTGATTTTATCTGGAAATTTTTGGACTACATTTTGGATCAACGTAATATATTCCCAAAAATTTAAATTAGCATACTCCCTAAACTGCAGGGTGACATTAAATTTATCTTAAGATCGCTATTTTAAAGTAATGGTACAGTTTCATAAAAAATGTTAAAAAATATTTCATTTTGTATAGCTAAAATTTATTCTTCCTCTTTGAAGCAGTATTTATTACTCAAATGTTATTTTAAATGAAACTAAGGGAAACTTTATATATATTTTATTAATTCATATTAAATCAATTTATTAATTCATATTAAGTTTTAGAAAAATAAATGCTTGGGTTAAATACACTAGATTAAATTTTAATCTAATAAAATGAACTCTTGACACCTTGTATTTTTGGTCGCAACGAAGCATTAAATATTTTATATTGTTATAAAACTTGCATTCACATATTTCAGTGAAGTTTGAATCAAAGGCAACATTTAAATATACTGTTTTCTGGCAGTATATATGTTTTTTTATCTACGAAATGCAATGTTTTAAAGGACTTTCCACCCCTGAATGCGTCGTTTCAACTGTTCCTTAGTTACTATATTTCTAGCAAAGAAACTTTAATTCTAAAACTATGTAAAAAATATTGTAATGTTACTTAACATTCTATGCAATAGGCAAAACCAAATGAATTCAAGTAAAATCATAAGACAAAACAGTGTAATGATGTTCTGAAAAGCGTTTAACATTCTAAAGCACATTCAGAAAATGGTTCCTGTATTTGAATAAGTTTTACATTTTGAAAATATAAAAACTAGGAATAAATGTTCTTTTACATACTTTTTACCTTCTCAAATGGTTATTATTATTCGGTGAAACAAAATTGTTTCTATATAACTGTAACTGCCTTTTGCTAGTTTTCATAAACTATTCTCTGTATACGTGCATGTAATAAAGAATACAATATACTAGCATATTTAAGAAAAAATGCAGAATTTCTTTTAATCTTTCAGTATATTCACCCGCAATAAAAACATTTTTTTCAATTTTTCTTTCTGTTTTGAAAGTCAAATTATGCCACTCAAGAAAAATATACATAGAATTCTTTACTGCAATTTATGCGTTGGCCATAATTTCATTAATCACCCAAGTTGTTACGTATTTAGAAGTTTCTAAAAGAAAAAGAATATTTTGTAGTCTTATATTTCATAAGCCTAGTATTTAGGGAAAATTAATTCTTTTACATTGTGTGTTCCTAAGTTCTGTAATTCTTTCTATGCTTTCACTACGGTATTGTTGACCGAATTATGTAAGTAGAAGGGAACTCCCAATATAATAATGATGCTAATATTAGTCTACTCCGAGCTACAGGAACTTTAAGATCGTTGTTTTTATTAACAAGAACGTAGCTGGTGCCACAGCAGACAATCATATTATTCTGCGTGGTTAATTAAACTCAGTGTAAAAACATTGTCCAAGCCTCCTTAAGTCGTCGTATAACAACATCATATTCTTTTTTTATCCCTAAAATCACGGATTCTTTGAGGATTAACACATACATTTTGTTTTTATTAGAATCCATGTGTGTAGAAATAAAATTCGTTATTCATTCGGATCAATAGTTTTAAAACTATTGGCTGCTCAAAAGGCTAAAATTTAATATGCTACATAGAAAACTGCTAACTTCAAATACGCATATAGTTTTCCTCTAATATAGTTAGAATTTCAGATATCGCTTAGGTTCAAATTTTATTTTATGTTTTTATTTTCGTGAGAGGAAGGGGAAAAATGGCAGTATATCACCTAAACCATTGTACAAATCAAGCAAAAAAAGAAAGAAAAGAAAAGATTTCGCTAGGCTATTATCATACAGCTTACTTACGTGCTGTTGCCTAATCCATACTCACATCTCACAGTGATAGGTTGCGTGATTTATACAGACGGAATAGTTATGCATACAAATACTGATATTGGCAAAATGAGTATCATATATATGCTATGAACATAACATTAATAAATTGACTTGAAACAAGGTAAGGTATAATAGTTTTTTTCTTATTCCCGACTAAAAAAAATGTGATTTTTTTTTAAAAACTAAGTCTTCAAAAAGTTTTATTCAGGCTAAATTTGTCATATGAGACCCTATTGGGGAGACTTCCTTTTTTAATGAAATATAACAATATTCATGATTTATAAGTCTTCAAAATTTATAACAGATTATCTGCTTAAATAATGTATATGACATATCTTGTAGATGTATATATTTCATGTTTGAACTGTATTTTTCCCCATTAGAAAAAATAATTTAAACGTTGATACTAGAATGAATTTCACTATTTATCTGTGCATTTGTTTGAAGTTTACAAAATGATCGTTTCATCTATTATGTAGATCGATTACTTAGAGGGGAATATTTCTCCTATATTTACCCAGTTATACATTTCAATGGGAATGGACAAGTGGATTAGTGCTCTTTAATTTTAAAATGCATGTTAAATAGTTCAACAAATTTATTGTCAAATTCTGCAATGAAAAAGATTGTTTACATGGTAAATTATAGATGCATACTCCATAGTTATAAGTACACATTCGTTAATAGTCATTAAACATTTGAATTATAAACTGCTTTTAAACACATTTACGAGCAGTATTCATTGAGCTTCACAATGCATTAAAAACGCAATTACAGAAGCTTTTCAAATAATTATCGCCAACGCAAACAATGTAAATGTAACTTGTAATTCCATCCCCCTTAACTAAATTATAATTGTTTATCTCCATTCAACAACTGCTATAGGAATATTTAGACGCAAATTAAAGAATTAAGTGAAATACTAATCTTCAGGTTCACACCTTTTCACATTAACAATTTCAAAAGAAGTTTCTCTAATTACACCATTTCACAATCTATTGAGTCCATTTAAGTCCATTTCAACTTCAAGTACATTTACCGGCTCGGGAAATAATTAGAGGCGAAATAGAAAATTAACCTCCGTGATAATTTAGCTGTCTGATAATGACATCTCTTCCCCCTCTTTTATTCACAAATTTCACTCCCAGTAACTTACTTTCTCAGATTAGAGAAGGAGGGTAATTTTCGGATTAGGTATGTTATTTTTTATCACAATGTATTCAACATAATTGAAACTTTACGGTTTTACTTTTGCATTGTTTTAAATGTAAAAAATAGATGTAAATCTAAAAAGATGATTTTTTTGTATGTACTGTATAGCGCTTGCATTTTATATATATATAGTTTGGTCCTAAACTATATGTCAGAAATATAAAGGGTGGTAGAGGAAACCAAGACGGTTCTGAATCAGATAGGACTATGGGGTCGGAAATGTCGTCTGCATGTACCTGTGAATAATCCCTTTGGAAGAACTAAATCAGGTATGGGCAACCTTTTGAAAGCTGCGGGGCAAACTTTAGGTTGTTAGGGAAAACACGGGCCAAACTTCAGGATGCTAGTGAAATCGCGGGTCTTAATATTGGGATTTAGATTGGAAGCCAGGGGTAGCCCACTCTGTTGGCGAAGCCAGCCTTAGAAGCGTTTTTGAGGCATCCCTGGGAGTCCACCAATACTGTACGCACAAGTGGGTCACCAGCGTCCGTGCCGGGCCAGACACAGAGGCTGACTCCCTCCCTGCAGCGCCCCTTCGGTCCCGTTCATTTATTGAACAGGTTGTGAATTGAATGTTTTGGCGGGGAAGGCCGGGCCAGTTGCTCCCACGCAGGGGCTGTGTCATAAAGAGGCCCCGCTTTTGAAATTAGCAAAATTGCTAAGGTACATTAGGAAATTAAATGTATTTTTAAGTTTTCCCCTTAGTGCTTGGGTTCGCATAATGTGTTCAGTCCAGTGTTGCCGATGAAGCATTTCGGCTGGGACCGGCTTTAAGTGCCAATCCTTGGTGAGATCACAGCTCGTTATGTAGTGCAGCGATTTCTGTAGATTAAGTTATGACAACATGGATATATATCAATTTTGAAGGAACTTACGCGTACAGCTGCATTACATACCTTCTATATAATCACTGACAGAGTTTATAACCTGTTTCCAAATGTCGGGAAGGAGTTGGAGACCACTGGCAAGGTGTTGATCGTTGATGTCAACTACGAAGCTTCCTGTTGCTCGGAGTACAGATTTAATTTTATGAAATCATCAGCCTCGGAGGGATTGCTTCAACTTCGGAAACAGATAGAAGTCACAAAGAACTACGTAAAATGAGTAGGGAGGGTGTTTCAAGATTTCCCACTGCCGCTGTTGTAATAGGAGAGTGACATTGTTTGCGACATGACAACCAACGTTGTTATGTAACAAGATAAGGAGATTGTTTTCCAATAAACTTGGACGTTTGTCCTGCATAGCTGGATGCAGCTGGTGCTGTACAGAACGGCAAAAGTTGCCTGCTTTGTTGTGGAGGTCCCGCAAGCGTAAGAATCCCCCGCATGATTCATGATGAATCACATTCATCTATACGGTAATGCACTTTCGCCAAAGGCTTCCAGGAATTCTTAATAACATTGTGTTTATTTTTGTCTCAGCCAACCTCTCTTTTAAAACTGATCGCTGATCATTTTTTAAAACATGCTTTAGAGCGATGGAAACAAAACGCTTCACTTTAACGCCATACAGAATTGCCCTTGTAACTTGATCCGATGTTTTTTGCACTCTACACGTTGACAACAACGCCCCCTCACCGCTATCATATCCTATTTGCGCATGCCCGCTCTTATGGGATTTTCTAGATTAAGTTGCCACTACTTAATTTACAACTCCCATAGTTTAGGACCACACTGTATAGAGCAAACAATAATTTATTACTTTACATTATATGTAGACCAATGACCTATATAGTATATATTTTATAACTCTATTTTTTATGACATACACAGTGTCGAAATATGCAGCGTGCCCGTTGAAGTTCGTTTTCACCCCAAGAGCTACAATCTTAAAAGTCGGGTCTAGGTATAGCAACAATACCATACGCTTGAAAAATAAACCGCCTACAGCGCCTTGAAGTGGCTAAATTTGGAGTAAGTATTCTTATCTGGAAAACGATACTAGAAACGCAAAAAAAGGCAATGACAAAGTTCTTCAGCATCACCGAATTATTAAGAATAGTCCTAACTTGGGCACAATAATGTTAAAAATCATACCCATGAAATGCAAGGCGTGAAAACGTGTTACTGATACTTTTACCAGCGTTTCACTTGCCATTTTGTACAACTACCAGCGGGAATTGCAGACCAGCCTCCAGATGTGTGTTGTTGCCGACGTAAAACACTTTGAGGGCCTTATTCACCAAGCGCTTGACACGCGAATTAATTCAAAGACGCGCGTTAAAGGCGTGGGTGAGATATCTTACCGATGACTGTAACATCCGCGTTTGGTTTAATCTGCGTGTCAAGTGTTTGGTGTATAAGGCAGTTAGCACGAAGGATAAATGAAATTAATGTCAGGTTACTGCAGTTTTGGAAAGTTTGACCAAATGAATGCCCCCACAAATTCGTTTTATGCCTCCCGTTCGTAGCATTATTCTGGGAATTAATGGGCATCATGTGCTAATATAAACAGGCCTCGCAGTTGGTCCTATTTTTTTTTTAAATTCCTACCTCTATAAATAATAGAGTAAAATATTCTGCTGCTTCAACAGTTGTCAAATGTTCTTTTAGATGTTACGGTTTTGCCTATCAAACCGTTAAAATACTAGGCTATATAAATAAAACTTGGATGAAGGTAGAAATTTAAAAAAAATAGGACCGACTGCGAGGCCTGTATAAATCGATGATGCTGAAACACTTTGGAATTCACGTTTACCCCGTATCTCGAATCATTTTTGAGATAAAAAAGATAACTTCAAATTAATGCGCCAGGTGGCACTGTAAGTATATTCATTGCACAGCGCATGGCAGAATTATTGCCGCTCAAAAATTATTGTGGTGACAACCGACTTTAGTGGGCGCACATATACAGGATGATTCGCTTTCGGACTAACAAACTTGCAGGGGATGTATGGGGTACAGAGACGGTTCAGAATCACATAGCAATGCTGGGTTGGAAACGTTGTCGTCATGTACCTGTTAATAATCACTTTAGAAGAAGCGTTCAAGTGATAGCAAATTTTAAGACCATGGTTTTTAAAAAACTAATTCTCTCTCTCACCGATTGCACTTGATAAAAATTGCTATTTCAGAATTGGTTCTTTCATTACATTTATGAAATTGTCTGAGGAAAACCCATTGTGCATGAAACTTGGTTTATAAATTAGACGACTCTTCAGCAATAGAATAAAGCTTTAAAGATTGTACTTTATTATTTTTAAAATTAAATTTAAAAAGTATAATGGTGATTTAAATTTTATTTTCATTTGTAGTTCTTTTCTAAAAATGCGTGTACATTACAGAATCACTAAACTATAATATATAGTAAAATAAATTTACACAGTTAACGTTACAAAGGATTTGTTGATTTTAAAATACAGTGCAATATTTTCAATATTTTTGAATACATTTACTGTATTAAAATAAACATATTTTGCACACGTTTAAAGTTCATCTGTTAATCATATTCATTAAAGCAGTTTCAGAAAGTTTCAAACATTAACTTTCAATGATACTTAAAGAAAAGAAAATAGTAATAGAAAGTATGGACCAATAATAAAGTAAAGAGAAAAATGGCATGCTTACTCTCTTAAATAAAAAGAAAGTTAACGATTTTTTCCTTATTTACTAAATATTACTTATAGACAAATACCAAAAATGCTCATTCTAATAAATGAAGTTTCTCCCATGCAACTTCGAAGGTAGTCATTCTTATCTTTTGCAAAAAATAATATTAAAACGCTTAAAACGTGCTAGTGATTGAGTTTCTTTCCTCATATTGGTTTATTATTATTTCTCTTTTTTCGCTCACTCTCTTTTTTTTCTGTTAAGAAATTGCAAAATTTAAATTACAAAACTCTTTAAAATTCCTGTAAAACAATTGTAACCCAATGTACTATGAATTCTAAATATTCAGACAGTGAATATTTAATATTTAAACGAAAATCGACTGAACATATAAAACGGCTAAATTCATATTTTTATTTTATTATTAAAAAAACTTAATAACTTGACCTGAAAAACATTTGAAATGCGAGGAAATATACAATGTAAATCTTTTGAAGCATACAACATTTCAACAGTAATAAAAACTACAAAATTAGTGGGATGTATCACTATATTTATAGAAATAGATGGAGATATTTGAAAGAGCGACATGCAATAAAAATATTAGTAGAGATCATGCTTATTCAAATTGATAGTTACGACGTAAAATATGCATTAACACGTAAGATTACAGATACGTGATACTTGACAGAAAGATTATCTTTTTGGAGCCGCAATTTTGTAAATGACTTCTAAAATATCGCAAGTTTGAAATATTTAACATCTGTTAAAATATTAACAAGCACTAGAAAACTATTTACTTAAAAACTCAGAAACACTCTTTTCTATTTAAAACTAAGATATTTCTAGGCATTTTACATTATGATCTTCATTTTGCAATTCTAAGACGATTTTCTAAAAATGTCGCTAAATATATTACATTTTTTCAGTTAATTTATTTGGAAATATTTACTTCAAGCTTTTTGTTTTTTACAGTTATTCTTCAAATCTTCATTCCAATGAAAGTAATTGAAATTCCGACTGCAGAATTTTATTAAAGTGTACGAATACATAGAATGTATATTAATGAAATCTTTTCTAAACATTCAATGTGTTTTTCACATGCTGCTAAAAATTTCAAAACACAACAGATTTCTGTAGCGAACATGCTTAAAATAGTATTCTTAAAATACTTTTCTTTAAACTCAGTTTAAAAGAGGAGAACTTCACTTTTTTATAGTATTCTATAAGTAGAGATCGTAAAGGACATCAAAATAATGTTTTTCTTGGGTGTTCGAGCATCTTTCGCAGTTTCAAAAGACATTATTTTGAAGTATAAAGCTGCGATTCAGAAGTGGCATATTACGTACGATAAGTAACGCAGAAAAAGTCCGTTAACATAAATCAAAAAATAATTACACATTCTCTAAAAGAAAATTATGTATGTTTTTTCAAGAATTTTGTTTTTAATTTTTCAATTACAGAACAATTATTATCTTAATTTCTAAATATTTAGGATTGTCCATTCCATTAGAAAAACACTGAAATATAATTGAATAGAGTAATAAATATTATTAAAATGTATTCTTTTTATTCATTGTGTTCATTCTACTCGATTACATAATATGTGCTACTTGACTGCAATCATATTCAGAAAAAAAATATAATATTACTTTTACACTTCGAACTTTCACTGAAAAAACATTTATACAAAAAAATGGAAGAAAAATTAGGAGGATACGAATTGAATCTGTAAAAAAATATTTTTGACTTCTAAAAGCCTGTTTGGGAAATTTAAGAATTCAACTTTTTTCTTTATTTTAAAGTAAATGAGTATTTCATTGAAATTAAATATCTGCAGACAGAAACAGTTAATCACGCAAATTATTACTATATATAATCAGCTTGGATTTTAGATTTATCAGTCGCAATAGTGCAAATTATTCAATTTACAATGATTAATTTCATTTTTTAAATAGGGATGCAAGCAAAGACAAGAAAATAATTTGCTTTCGCTCGAATTAAGAAGGAATATCGGTCATAAAATATTTTTCTTTGGGCATGCTTTTGATAAATCACCTTGAAAGTAAATACGCAGTGAGGTAATATAAGCATAGGTCTTTATGAAATCACACTGAGTTTTTGCATAGCTTTTAAATTCTGATCGCTAATCTCTTAACATTTCAGTGCTTTATTTTCCACAATTCTAAAAGGGAACTTCAAAGTTACTATATGAATCTAAAGAACGAAAATTTACAAACCATTCCTTAAAAGATAATTAGCTCAACATATTCACAAAAACTTTACTTATTTTTCCAACTACCTAAAAAAATATTTCCTTTTCGATGCAATTTAAGTGAAAATTACTCTAGAAAACTTGCTGTTGCCTCTCATAAAATATATTAAAATAAAGAGGATTTAATTCCTTCCAGCTCTTTCACTTTAACCTTTTCTATTTTAACTCTCGTGTCACGTACTTTAGCTCCTGTTCTTTGTAGCTTTTAGCAATCCATTTGCACTGTCGTCATTCCTAAAGCTGATGATGGAGAAAAAAAAAATATATTTAAGGAGATCTTACGATGTAATTAAATTTACTTTCGCAGATCATGCAAAAAATATTCATAACTTTCGAAATAATACATTAAGACATGTATTAGAGATCCGCAGTCATTATTTTCCGTTCGTTTTATTGTATCTTAATGTTTAAAATTCAAGAAGACGTTGCTTAGAAGTTTTTCTCCTATTGCTTTAAATATTTATAAAAACAGCATGAGGAGTGCGTGGGAATACTGGAGTCAAAGAATTAAAATATTAATTAATGCCTTAAGAAAAATATAATTTACTAAAATAATTATTCTAAAAACAAAGTAAATTCTTCTTGCTCTAGTGTTCTCATTTCCTAATATAAGACTATTTTCGGAATGTTTTAAACAGAGTTTTGCAAGTCAGCTCCTACATTAAAGAGTAAAGATTTAAGTAATAAAGCATTTGTAAGAGACTTTAAAATTTTGCTTTTAAAAAAATATTCAATATGCTTTTAAATAATTGTTTCCAAAATTATACATATAAAAGAATTTAAAAAGCAGAAAAAAGCCTCAATATGCCTATGACAATTATGCATTTCAGTAATTTTACTTAACCCTTAAATACATGTATCTTAGTTTTCGTTTATTGAACAAGCAACATAGGGCTTTAAATAAAGTTTCATAAGATTCTACAATATTAAGTGCAATAAGTGTTAAGAGTTTTTTATGAAAACTTCAGTTTTATTTGATAAATCAAATATATTATAAAATAAAAAATAAATTGTATGTGTTGCCAAAAAAGCAGCATCATGCATCTAAATGTTAAATGCATTTGATTTAAATAGTTTTTATAACTGAAAACATTCTATTTCATGATTTTTACTATTTCTAAAACTTACACCGACGAATGAAGAAGGAATCACGAGTTAAAATTTTATTCGAACTTCTTGTTTATGGAAAACATCCCGCATTCGTAATGGCATCAATTTCAGAAGTACCTTTGGAATGTATTCCAGAATTCATCTTTCCAAAATATTCCAAAATTTTCTATTAAGTCTCGGGTTTTGCAGCGGCCAAAATAGCCGTTAGAAATCAGAATCACTGAAGCAGTCTTGCAAAATTCTGGATGTTGTATAGTTGCATTAACGTCCATGAAGTATCCGTCACATTTGGAGTAAAAATTTAATCCTCTAGGATAAAATTGATCTCCCAATGTGTCCGAAATATTGTCTACCCACAATTATCGCCAGAACAGCTTTTGCATTCTAGCTGAACATGTCAGGCATCATAATATTACCAAGTTCTTGAATAGTGCGATAAAAGGCAAAATACAACTCCATAAGCATATTCATATTTCCAAATTCTTCCATTTGTAAAACGATGCATCACGTGATTCATCTAACAACATAGATTGTTTTCAGTCTTCACTTGTCTAGTGTCGTCTTTCCTGACATCACTGCAAGCAATGCCAGGCAGGAAAGAGAGTTTTTTTCGGAAGCAACTGAGTATGTATTCCCTTCCTCTGCAATTCTCTATGCATAGTTTGCACCGAGATCTATTTGGATGAACTTTGCATGAAGTCTTTTGTCAGTTGAAGTACAAAAGAGTTCATTTATGTGTAATTCTGATATTTGAAATTTTAATTCACTAATTTGTTTTTTAAATTCGAGAATGGCGTGCATTTTTGGTGGTGTCATCATTGTCAGTGCTTTGAAAACAGAACAAGCTAAAAAATCGGTTTTCACTTCAGATATTTTTTCTGCCAATGTTGCTCGTCCTGATAATTTAGCGCTAGATACTGATTATATAGCTTGGGTATGAGTTGGTAAAAGTTCTATGCAAACGATTTTTAAAAAAGTCACTTTTTTACTGTGTCCTGAGCTAGTAATTGTTTCATATTTCGATGCAGTGCAGATGGTTTCTTATCATTTAGCGTGTGTTTTGACAGTTGTTTTCTAATTCTTTAGGATTGAGAATCTGAAAATTCTGAAATCAATCGTTCATTAGATTTTTCCCCCTTGACTTTAAAGTGATATTACTCAGTTTATTAGTATGAATATTCGATAAAATAAAATTATATTTTACATTGTCATCTGTAATATTTGCTACTGTAAACTTAGCTTCAACCTGAATGAACAAAATCGATATGCTTGTTTTCCATTCATAAGGAATTTTTACATCAACTGGAATAACTCATTCTGCATCGGAATTATCTTTCTTATTTGGGTGTCATTTTTAAGTTGCTAATTTTTATAATTAAATGCCTCTGTTTTTGAGTGCTCACAGGAATGATATTGTTTTCATCAGATCAGCAGGCATTTTGCGCAACTCATTTTGTATAGTCCAGTCACCAGTTCAGGTTGTGTACATCCTCATTAGAAAAGGCGTATTTTACTACAGATTTTCGATTAACACGATTATATTTCATTAAATCAAACAATATAAAATCGAACAATCTAATTTTCAAATTGCGCATCAGCGCGGTCAGCCATAGAATTTTTCTTCTCTTTCTTGAGAGCTGTTACGTATATTTTATTCCGTTCTTTTAATTTTTTTTTTTTTTTTTTGAGCTGGGTCGTCTTCAGGTGAAGCGCCCTCTCGTAGCGAGTCCCTTCAAGCTGCATATGGTTTAATGTAATCGTGGCTAAGAAGGTCGGGAGCTTTCCTGATACATTCTCCTCCGTACTATTTGCTAAATAAGCATCGTAAGATTTCGATAAGCGTCAGCCAGCTACCGAACCACAGGCCAGGGGCGTAGCCAAGGGGGGGGGATATCGGGATATATCCCCCCCCCAAATTTTTAGATTAGTGATGAAATTTCGTCTATTTATACAGATATAAGTTCATATCCCCCCCCCGAAATTTTTTCCAGTCGCATATCCCCCCCGAAAAATTTTCCTGGCTACGCGCCTGCCACAGCCTTGTGTTAAGATAATAATTATGTATCGATCTCTAGGAAAGCTCATGTAATTTGGTAATTTATATATGAATTGGCTTTTGTTGTACCTGAGTAAATTTAAGGAATGCGGATTTTCCGCCTGTAGATGGTTGTAAATGGCATCACAATATTTTTTAAGGATATCTGTCATATTAATTTTTAAAGAAATCTGTGAGCAACAGAGGCGTAACTTATTCAGGGCAAGAAGGGCCAGTTGCCACCCTCCCAAAAAAATCAAGAAAATTCGCAGTTCACCTATTTGAACATAGCATTTTCTAGAATAGTAAACATTTTGTCAAACCCTCCTAATGTTACTTGCCAATTAATGTCATGAGTAATTCCCTCATATAAATAAAGCATCGATTTCTTCATAGTATCATGTACATCATATTATATTACCGCTGCAAATAGTTACATATAGTAGTACATAGACCACAATATATTTTACTGAAAGCAAGTTCTCATACCCTGTCGTTTTCTAGACGTCATAGTAAGTATTAGCGTAGGGAATTGGAAACCACCTTAAAACGATTTACAAAGAAATGAACAAAATAAAACCTCTAACCACAAATGTAACACGTATTTCTCATAAAGCACATTTAGCTTTTTATAAACAATTCTCTTCTCTATTCCTTATCCAAAAATCCTTATATAGTAATTATAAAAAGACTTCAGAAAGGCACAATAGGTTTTTAAATGCACCTATCTAAGAATAAATCCACTGAAGCAGGAGTAATCAAATGAAAACTATTGACTTAATGTCAACTTCAATGAAACTGGTTACTTATAAATTGAATTAATGAATATTTGGTGTTCGGAATAAAGCGAAAATTGAGCTGTTGGTTTTTTTTTTCAACTTCAACAAACATTACGCTAAAAGGTTAATAAAGGGACAAAAAATTAATAAAACCTTTTATTTCTGAAGGATTAAAACATTATTTAAGACTTTATAAACCATGAAAGAATTTTATTCATGCTTTAAAACAACTTATTCTGTTAATATTAATGCTTTGTTAATAATAATGAACGAGCTCTTTTTTTATTTATAACCTGTATCTTTTAAGATTTCTTAATGTTTCCCCAAATACGGGTTACCATTAAAAATTACTTAAGCATACTTAAATGCTTTTTAATGGTATTTAAGGAATTCGCCAGTTAAGACTTTAGAAAAAAACATCTAATTTTCGATGTAACATATTTTTCTAGATATAGCTTGAGAAGTATCTGAATATGAACCCTTTCATATGTTTCAAATCGATGAAATGCAGATATTTTAAAAATGCTTTAAGTGTTGACTGAGGTTCTTTTAATTTTTTTTAGAAAGTAAACTGTAAAATTTCCTTATTTAATTAAGTATAATGTTGTATATTATCTAATCTGTGATTGGAAATATGTGCTTCATGTACTCATATGTATCACAATTAAAAACCATTCAATGGTGTGCAATCTACGAAAGAACATAGAATTTTAATTTAAAAAAAATACGTGTGTTATTGAATAATTTGCAAAAAATTACATAAAAACAATTTTCCAGTCTTAACAAAATACTGCAATTATTAAATTTTAATTTAAGAAAGGAATAAATTCCTCTCCTTAAATCCCTTTTCAAGAAAAATATCACACATCTTTTTGAGATATTTTTATTACATTTTCGCTTTCAGCTGTACCAGCATATTTTCTCTGTAGATATATTTTAAGTATTAAATAAAAAAATTACGATACCGTCCTTGCTAAATTCAAATTGCAACATTCAATTTTTATAAATTAATCTAATTGTAATTTAATTCTGTTTTCGTTGTAAAATTTATATTTTTAAAAGCAGAATATTTTAAATTAGGGACGCCGAACGATTCATATTTTTAAAGATTGTAGACAGCAATTTCATTGCAGTACTTTCTCTTTCTGTACACACGCGAGCACATGCACACACACACACACACACACACACACACACACACACACACACGCATATATATATATATATATATATATATATATATAACTAGCTGAAGTACCCGTTCTTCGCACAGGAATGAATGGACTTTTTGATATTACGATTTGCGGTGATTACTATTCATTGTAATAAACAGATATAGCAAAGTGGATATCGCGTTATATTGTGTCCAATAATCATGCATACCGAATTGCAAGGCAATCGTTTGTACGGTGCAGAAGGCCATGCGGCGTAGCGCAATCTAGTGGCGAGTTTTAGCAAAACGGATACGGCGAAAATATTTTTCGCATTCAGATATCGATGTATACGAATTTTCATGACGATCGGCTGGACAGTCCTGAAGTTCATGTGTTGACGCGACATCTAGTGGCAAGTTATAGGAAAATGGATAGCGCCAAACTCTTTCCCGTGTTCAAATATCTATGTATACCTATTTTAATAGCGATCATTTGCTCAGTCAAGAAGTGATACACTGCAGGGCCGTCTAGTAGTTCAATAAAGTAATGATTTGCTACAGCGCCGTCAAGTGGTGAGTTATAGCAAAATGGATAACGCCAAAATATTCTCATTGTTCAAATAGCTATGTATACTGATTTTCATAGCGACCGTGTTCAACTATCTATGTATACCAATTTTCATAACGATCATTTGCACAGTCAAGAAGTGATGCACTGCAGGGCCATATAGTAGTTAATTAAAGTAATGATTTGCTACAGCGCCGTCAAGTGGCGAGTTATAGCAAAATGGATAACGGCAAAATATTCTCATTGTTCAAATAGCTATGTATACTGATTTTTATAGCGACCGTTTGAATGGTCAAGAATTTGGCCTGCTGCAGCGTCATCTAGTGGCGAGTTAAAATAATAATGCATTGCAGTGTCATCTAGTGGTGAGTAACATCAAAAGGAACGCAGTTAGAATATATTGTTCGTGCTCAAATGTGTAAGTATAAATATTTTATGCCGAGCGGTCGAACGGTATAGAAGTTGATGCTTTGCAGCGCCATTTAGCGGCAAGTTACAGCAAAATGGATAGTGAAAAATATTCTCCGTGTTCTAATATTCGCGTGTACCAAATTTCATCGAAATCGGTTTGACGATATTCGCATAGCAAACGGCTAAACGGAATAGAATTCCACGTTGTGCTGCGGCACCAAGTGGCAAGTTAAGGAAAACGGATAACATAAAAACCTTCTCCATCATAAAAACTTAGGTGAACCAAATTTCATCGTGCAACGGTGCTAAACGGTGCTGGAGTTTTTCAACCTCATAAACACATACCAACATTCATTTTTATCTATAACCAGTGTTATTATATATACCAGTCTCCAATAAAATCCAGTTTCAAATCTAAGCCTCGCCAAAGTGCCAACATACGCCATTTTGCAAGAGTTTTTTCATTGAATCATTCGAAGCATTGACTTAGCAGCAATCAATATGGGAAATGGTTCAACCGCCAATGAGTAGCACGCATTTATTTGAAAATTGGAATCCCTTAATACAGCCGATTTTTTTTAAATTATCAACTATAATGTGTTTTATTCATCGTTACTCCGATGTACTAAATGAGAAGATTTGAATTTTCTGAAATTTGGCGGAATTCCCCTAACTTAAATCAATGTACTCAATTGGCGAGAATTCTGAAGTTAGATCACTTGAAATCCCTTAATAACTGCATTATTTCTTCACGGATCATTAAAATTTAACGCTGTATTCTAATAAAACCTTTGCACTTGTTTTCAAAAATCTATTTCCTTAAGCTCTCAATAAATTGCGCCAAGCCGAAAACTGTGCAAACCGCTAGAACTCACTTACTCAAAATCCATATTTCAGCCATTTTATTTTTTCGCCAAACTAAAAAAATTTACACATTAGCCTGGGAAATCTTCAATTCTTATTGTTTTGCGTGTAAAGCATTACATTCCTGCTCTGATTTCCCATGCACACGATATTATAATTTAAGAAAAAAAAAACCTTACGAATATAAACTAACAAAAAAAAAATCATTATTATTCTTTTATTTTTACTTTGAGAATTTAAAACATTTTATTCGGCAAAATCGCCACACATGCCAACCACGATCCTTATTTCACACTTTTTTCACTACAGGGGTTACAATTACGGAAAGATTTTTGCGTGAAGAGCATAAAAAATCTCTTAAATTCCGGGAACGGGAGGACTTTCTGGTGGTTTTTCTGATCCAGATATAAGCCACACTCAGTGCATTGTTACAAATATATTATCGAATAGTATACGTACTAATAACATAATTAATTACATATAGTTTATATTATTATTTTTTATTTTTATATTACTTTTGCTGTTTGTTTTATTATTAATTGTTTTTTTTATTTGCATATTCTAAAAAAATATTTACTTTTGTTTCTTTTTTTAATTAATTTTTCTACATTAATAGTTCTTTATGTAAACGTGAACTATTTTAGCCTGTAATTTTTTTATCATTGGTTAGCTATACTTATTTCTTTCGTATTTTACAAGCCCTTCGCCCCCCCCCCCCCGCCCATTACTGTTTTTGTTTTGATTTTTCTCTTTTTAACTACATTGTTCAGGCTACAACTTCATCTGGTTGCTCAATTTCTCTCTACTCCTTTGTTCTTGCTGCCTATTTGTTACTTACATTTCTATGTTGGCATCACTTTTTTTCGAATTTTTGTATTGGCATCATCTATGAGCTTTTTACTCCTTGTTTGATTCATTACCATGTTTGTTTCTTCTTCTTCTTTAATGAATTGCGCTCTGGTGGCGCTCCTAGGTTTTTTTAATGACTCTTTTTGTCATGCAACCTACAGAAACTTAGCTCCTTTGATTTTTCTCTTAACTAGATTAATTCAAGTGGCGGTGCCTGAAAATTAGATCTTGAATAATCTAGTTTCCTTTTCACCGCCACTTTTATGAGGGTTCCTGCAGTTAGGCTTAGCCCCACGAGATCTCATTCGGTAAATATTTCCAACCTTTTTAGCTCTTACAGCTCTGTTTTCTATTGCTACATATGTTTGTGTACAACATTTAAGGTCTATGTCTCCATTATTATTCTTGGTTCCGTATTTTTATTTTTCTAATGCTTTCTTTCTTAGTGCATACTCTCGCTCTATGGAATAATGGGGTATTCATATTACGTAAGTTTCGCTGTCTTATATTATATATATATATATATATATATATATATCATATAATATTGATAATAAGAAGCTGATTTGTATTCGTACTACACTGCTGGCCATCGTAAATGCAACACCCTGAAGGAAGCATGCAAATAATATGAAATTTACAACATGCATTAGCTGAGGTGAGATATGCAAATGATTAGAATTTCAGCGCAGACGCACATCAAGCGCGCCTGTGGCGCCACCTCAAAGCGCTATTTAAGGCTTGGAGATTTCGACGGTTTCAAGTACAGCAATTGTGTTTTTCTTGCTTTTTTTTCAAAAAAAAACGATAAATTATGCCTCGTAGGAAACAACGATCATCTTTTGATCAAGTATCCGAGTTTGACAGAGGAAGGATAGTGGCATACCGAGATTGTGGGTTATCTTTCAGGGAAATCGGTCGTCGTATTGGACGAAACCAAACAACTGTGATGCGGATATGTGATCGTTGGGTGCAGGAGGGTACGACGGACAGACGTGATCGACCGCATCGACCTCAGTGCACCACGTCACGTGATGACAGGCAGATTGTACGCATGGCAGTGACGGACCGCTCAGTCACATCACGAACCATATCACAGCAGATTCAGTCTGTAACGCATCATCCAGTGTCTGCGCGTACCATTCGACGTCGTTTACAGCAGAATGGTCTGTCCGCAAGACGTCCGTTGCTTTGTCTACCTCTGACGCGGAACCACAGACGTCTCCGCCGCCAATGGTGCGATGAAAGAAGGATGTGGACGACAGAATGGAATGAAATTCTCTTTACTGACGAGTCACGCTTCTGTATGCAACACCACGACGGTCGGATTCGAGTCTGGAGACACCGTGGAGAGAGGATGCTGAACAGCTGCATTATGCACCGTCACACTGGTCCTGCACCGGGTATTATGGTATGGGGCGGTATCGGATATCTCTCTCGCACTCCTCTAGTACGCATTGCCGGTACTTTAACCAGCCAGCGCTACATCTCCGAGGTGTTGGAGCCAGTTGTCCTTTCTTACCTTCAGGGCTTGCCAACAGCCATATTTCAGCAGGATAATGCACGGCCACACGTGGCACGCATTGTCCAAGGGTTCTTCGTCAATCACCAGATTGAATTGCTTCCCTGGCCGGCGCGCTCTCCGGATCTTTCGCCGATAGAAAACATGTGGTCCATGGTTGCTCAACGACTGACCCAGAGTTCATCCCCAGCTGTCACACCAGATCAACTTTGGCAACGTGTGGAAGCTGCTTGTCTGCTGTACCCCAAGAACACATTCAAAGTCTCTTTGAATCAATGCCGAGGCGTGTGGCAGCTGTGATCTCCAACAACGGCGGCTACTCTGGGTACTGATTTTGGCAGGAACCACGCTTCATAGAATGCTGTAAATTTAATCATTTGTTACTTGGTCAACATGTTATCTACACAATAAATTTTGTTGTGATATCTCTTGTTTTTCTTGGTGTTGCAATTTGGGTGGCCAGCAGTGTATTAGAACTAAACAACCCAAATATAATTTATTATTCTTATAATTTCTAATAAAATATTAATCAGAATTATGAATCACTCTATTCTAAAAAAATGTAAGGGCCGCTGTTGTGGCCGCTGTCAAAAGCTTCTTCGCCTATCTTCTCCTATAAACCGTGGAGATTTGAATTTCGACTAAGGTGCCCACAGATTCGAAAAATTCCGAGGAACCTGCTAAACTGACTTAAATTTCGAAAATCGAATTATTTTAGAAGATATTAATAAAAAACTAAAAATATAAAGATAATGGTTGCCAGATTTGGCATAAAATCATTCATTCCTTTGCAACAAAGCGTTTCCAAGTATCTAGAATCGCGTGAAATATACAAACATGAGTTGGAATTACGCCTATTTTACGCCAAAATAAAAACTATATGAAATAAGTAACTCGAAATGTGTTACACAAAGTTGAAAATTTTCAAATAGTAAGTTCGCTTAGACAACAGGAGTTTAGAATTAGCGATTATTCGTTTTTCCAAAACAGAATAACTAATATCTTGAAAATGAAAAATAATTAAAATACAGAATATTTTAAAGCCGGCTCGGTCCAGCTGGATTATTTTCTACCAGTAGAAATATTTGGCGGCGATAACTATGCCATTATAGCAATTATAGTACACTTTGGATATTTGCTAGCGCGGCGAGATGGTATAATTCGTGGTGCTAAGTACACCAATCTGCAAACGAATATGTAAATGAAAATATGGATAACGGTTTTCCGGTAACCTTAAATGAACAGTAATTATAGGTTGTGAGCATGTGTAACTCGCCAAATAATGAAAAGTCGCCATTGGTGGCAAGCTATCCTATCTGTTCCGTAGCTTTTATTAACTTTACATGTACGCAACTCGCCAAATAATGAAAAATCACCATAGGTGGCAAATTGCAAGGTGTTCAAGAGGTTTTACATTATTAAAATTCACCTGAAACAGATGTTCTGATTTTATTACGCTTTAGCTCCTAATTAATATAACTTTTGAATGGCAACATTAAATATCATTGTGTTTCTTTGGAGTGCAAATAATTTTTCCAGCGATTATAAACAGAGTCCGCACTCTAGGTGGAGTCTAGCTCAGGACCCGTACAACACGGATTCCCATAACAAAATATCTTCCGTGTTATGAGAGGGAGGGGGTCTACTGTAGTGTGAAGTTTAAATTTTTATGTACCAATGAACATGCAAGAACCAAGCAATGTGTAGCTCAGTAACATTCTATCTGATCGGTTTTGTCTGTTGAAATTATGTCTTTTTTTTACGAATAAGCCTTATTAGGGGCAGAATGCCTCATACGAAAAGCGAGCGTAGCGAGTCTGGGGTCCTTGGCCCCTATTTATTAAAAAAAAAAAAAAAAAAAAAAAAGTGAATGCCGACCTAGTCAAATTTCGGTGGAAATAGATTTAGAAAGTAATATTACATGTCTGTGCAAAATTTAAAATTTTCACGTTCAGTAATTTATTTAATATTAAATAAAATGTGTTCTTTTCATAAGTTAAGGAACCATATATAAATTTATTAAGTGACACTTTTTTTGGAAATTTGCGTAAAATAGATGTAAATTAGATTAGAGGTTTGTACAGCTTCATGGTGATTGTACAATGTGTCGTTCTGTCCGCTACTATCCCCTCCCCCCCCCAAATGAAAAGTTTTCCAGGTATAGAATTAGATGCTGTAAATATATGGCTTCCAATGTCACGCCCTATTTCTGAAAACTTAACATCCTAACATTCAAGGCATGAATTTGGCTTTTTTTAAAATTTGAAGTATCAGGTGTTTGGACTTCCCCCTACTTTATCATACATTCAACAAACATTCAAATCACATTTGTCTGCTGAAAATTTCATTTGACAATAAATTTAACAAATACCACCAAACGTCTTATAAAATGTTGCACACTGCAGATAATAACATTAAATGAAGAATGGGAAATAACAAAAACAGTGATAATATTGGGTCGGCAAAAAAGTAGTTTTGTTTTTACATGAAATTCAAGCAAATAAATGTTCACTCATGAAACCATTTTTCATGTTCTACCGTAGCTGAGTAAATTTCATGCTTGTAGTCAGAAGAGCAGAGAACGGATTCTTACTTCTGGCAATATTTCATCTGTCTTAGTGAACCTTCAAGGTTCTATTTCAAATAGGTAACTATTTCAAAATTAGAAAGATTTTCAAAATCGAAAGCAGTCGCTCTGCATTTTCTCTTTAAATCAAGTATAAGGAGCAAGGAAGTGTTGGAGTCACGGGTCAGTTGGAACACTGGCACAGACTAAATATTTGAATTTCTACCCCTGACAATCTCTGTACAAAAACGAGAAGACGGCCCATTATGCAAATTAAACTAATAGTAAAATAAAGTATACGTTACTTGGAAACGAATAGTATACAGCTGTACAAAGGACTCGATACTTATGTAATATATCACTTTGCATTATTTTGTTCTGAACATAAGTGTACAAATTTCAAATAAAATACTCTGTAACTGACATGGCAAATTTCATCAAGTCTGATTATGGAAAAATCCAAAAAAAAAGAAAGAATGGAAAAAAAATGCATGAATAATACTCAAATAATGTTCATAAACAAGGTGTGTTTTATACTATTGAAAAAAACAACTACTTATTTTTTGAAATTGTATTTTTGCTACTTAATTTTCCAAATGCCCCTAATTTTGAAAATAACCCTGCTACCCATGTATTTCTTTATCTTAAATGTATTTCTTCATCAGCTTTGGTTTTACTTACGTATTTTTGTTTTACAATTCATATATTTAGTTTTATTCTCTATCCTTTAAGAAAGCTATTGCCTTTTCTGGGAGCTATAACTTTTTGTCTGTAATTTTCACTTTTTTTCTTTAGACACTGAATTTTTAATTCATTTTAAATATATTTTAAAACTTGAATCAGTGCTTCATAAGTTTGTAAATATTCTTTAGAATATATAAGTATTGGCATGATTTTCGTCACTTTTCTGAGGGTAATTCTTGAATCGGGTATATCTTCATAAATAAAATCAACTAACTTAAACTTTTTAATTAGCAGTATTCAGACCCTAATAGCACAACAGTCCCCTGTGACTGAAATGCGACCACACAATACTGTCACAATAGAGTTACAAACAGTCGCCGCGACTCCGCAGCAAAGTCACGCCAGAGTCCCTATGTCCTCTCGCTGTGTAGTCGCATTGCGACCGTTCAGAGAAGTCACGATGAGACAGTTTTGCGACAGCGAAAAAATTCGGGGAAAAAGAGTTACCGAAAATATACACCAGATGGCAGCACCAAACTCTCAGGCAAGAAGAAGTTGAGGTCCAGAATCGAACCAGGGATCTAATGGTTATTAGCCCAGCATCTTACCGCAACGCTGTGATTACCGTGCTCGGTAACCTTTAAAAGTAAACTGACGGCTGCAAAAGCTAGTTCTGACGGCTTCTTTTGGAAATTTAAAATTTTTCTGTGAGTATTTTATAAATAAGTTTTATATATAAATATATATATTTATTTTTAAATAATATAAAAAATATTATTATTTTCAGGAGATAATGTGCTGTTTTATTTAGGTATTCATCCGCAAAAACTAATGATTTATTGAAATTTTTTATTCGGTTATAAAATAAATTTGTAATGTGCGACATGTGAGATTTGATATATATTAAGGTATGAGGGATAAGATTTATATTTTTGCTATATTTTGCCTAAAAGGGATTTCATATAAAAATAAATAAAATTAATTGGAAAAACATGCATTAGATAAAATAAATAAAGTATTTTTGACTTAGACCCATAGTTTTATCTCAAAATTTTCGTAGTGGAACTTTCAAACATACCAGAGACGTATTTAAAGGGGGAGGGGATCTGAAAACTTAAAGCAATTATTAAAAAACAGGAATTTTGTGACATTTGTATTTAGTAACAATAAGGTTGAAAATACCGGATAGTCCCTCCCCCCATCCGAAATTTAAACCTTACATACGCTATCGAAACATATATGCCATGGGGATATGAAAGAAATTGTTAATTTTACTCACAGACACTTAGTTTTCACTTGTGATTAGAACTCTTAACTCTAATATTTTTAAGAATAATATTTTTTTATAAATAATATTGTCTTGTTTAAACGAAATAGTTTAAAAGTTAATAAATTAAACTAAATTCCATTACTACATAACTGCGAGGTTTTATTGAATTACTATTTTCGGATTTATTTATTAAATGTTTCAGGAAAGAAATTGTCACAAAATATTAGAAAAAATGAGTATGTATCCAAAGTCGCAAAAGCGGCCAGTGTGACGTCATTTTGAAGTCCAAAAAAAATCAGTAGTCGCAAAGTAGTCACACAGTGACTTCACAGTGGAGTCACTGAGCGACCAATCACATACTAGTCACATGGTGACTTCACAGTGGAGTTACTGAGCAACCGATCACAAACTAGTCACGTGGTGACTTCACAGTGGAGTCACTTAGCGACCGAACACATACTAGTCACAGGGTGACTTCACGGCGACGTCATCTGGTGACTGGTCACAAATAAACTTCACAGTGACCACACAGTAGAGTCACATCACTCACAAGTCACAATGTGAGTAGTATGTGACAGTCCTGTGACAATTGTGACCCTCTGTGACGTCACAGCGACTCTTTTGTGACCATCTGTGCTATTAGGGGAACTTAAAATTTTATATAACGCATCACACAACTGCATTGAGAAATTGAGAAAATTTTTAAATTTCATAGCTAGGCAATTAAGCTAGGCAATATCCACTCCAAACCTTTCAAAAATAAAATACTTTTTCACTAAGAAAAAAAAGAAATAGTTGTGAATTTTTCCGCCTTGGAAAATTTTTTGTATCCATTTATTTAGCTAATAGAAAGACTCCATAATGTGAAACAATAACAAGATGTTATTTAAACAAAAATAAGTTCACTAAGCTTTTCTCCATTACTAGACGCTTTCCAGAAAACCGTCAGTGAATACTTACACGTTTTTTTTTATTAAACCTGATAGAGAAAATCATACTTTAAAATTATTCATAATGTCCCAGCTTCCAGTGGTATTAATAACCAAAAAATACTTAGAAAAGTTATCAATTGTCAATACTGCCATGGATCTTTGAAACTTGTGAAAAAGTTCTTATCCTGCTCTTGTGGAAGTTTTTGTTTTACTCACCACAAAGCAAATAAAGTAGAAATTCATGAAATATTCATCACTTTCTCTTTTATCCAAGTGACAAATACACGAGAAAATTTATGTAAGAGTGCGGAAAATAAAGCACCCAACTTCCTAAGAAACTTTTAAACAAACAGCATTTTTCAAGCCTCCAATAAAGGGCGTAATTTAAATGAAAGGCATAAACACAAACATTAGAATGCACAAAAATAAGAAGATCGAAGAACTGAGACAAACGACTTCAAAAGAAGCAACTTCTGTTTTAAATTAATAAGCAGGATGTGTGAAACAATACGGCTTCCTGTTTTTCATTTAACATGATATTTTATTCAAAGAAATGCAAATTAAAATAACTCCTGCAACTTGGAAATTTCTATTAATTTCATTTCGTTTACATGTTAAAACTAATTGAAAGTACTTTTACTAATGTCTGGCATAACAGCATGAAAAATTGCATATTTTATTTCTTAAAAATGCAAATCAAAGAATAAGTGTTTTAAAATTAAATAACGCCAGTTCTTTTTCTTTTATCAGCATTATTCAATGTTGGTTTATGTACTTTAATTTATTTGAATGTAAGAGAAATGAAATGTAATTTAATGAGCAAAATATTTTGTTAATTGTTAGTGACATCTTAATTTTTTTAACCAAATGTTAGGACGCATGTTCATATTTCATTTATTTTAAGTAAATGAATAGAATATGCATTAAGATCATTTTAGTACTTATATATATTTTGTTCAGATACATTTTAGATTTTATTGCTGAATTTTTTTATTGACGTGTAATATCATATTTTTCTAAAGTTATTGCATTGTAAGTACGGTCTTAACAAGAAATACGTTCCCCTTTTCGTAGGCATTTAAAATAAGTTACATTGTTCCAAAAGAGATAAAATATAAACTGTAGATAACTCACATGATGCGCTTGACATCCATTTTTAAGAATTCTTTCATTTAGAGAAGATTCGAAGAGGCCATAAGTCTGCATTTGCCCTACGCAAAATGGCGCATAAAATTGTAACTGGAAAACTTGGAATTCTTTCGGTCATAGAATGAAATCAAATATAGTATACTAGCCTAAAAAATGTGGCTACCGTAGTCATTGAAATCAGAGGTCAGTTACTGCATGGTAGTGTTAGTTTGCCTGCAGTTTCCCATGTAGCAAACTAATTGCTTTTGTGTGAATTACAGCGATATCTATCTGTGGATTTTCGTACTCTTTTTTCAATTTAATAAATATCAAGTGTATCCTTTGAATTATCTGTAATTGAAATTTTGTCTCATTTGGGCCAATAGAACGCATTTTAGAGTCCTCTTAAGTAGGCAACTTATTTTTTGATAATCGTGTATAATGTAATTAAAGCATTATTTAAAAAAAATCTTAATAATTTGTAAGGGAATGTAGAGAAAATTTGTCCAGTCCACAAGTACATTGCAGTGCACGGTTAAAAACGTCTTTTTTAATGATACAGTCAATAATCACGTCATATAAAGTGTTATTTAGCTTTTCCTATCAAGCT
Organism: Cheiracanthium punctorium; assembly: GCA_038373885.1. Lineage (NCBI taxonomy): Eukaryota > Metazoa > Arthropoda > Arachnida > Araneae > Cheiracanthiidae > Cheiracanthium > Cheiracanthium punctorium. The sequence goes on along the minus strand of JAWZYV010014086.1, from coordinate 1,319,810 downwards.
TTTTTAAAAATCATTTCATTAATAAACATTTGCGTCATTTAAAATGAAATAGTATTTTTAATTATTGATCTGAATTTATCCATACGTAATTTGTAAATTTTACCAAAACGACAATACCTTTTCTCAAGTGTTCAATCATAGATGCACGAACACATCTATCTGACTGCATTGCTATATATTTCTGAACCCTCTCCGTTTCCGTCTATCACACTTTAAAATTGCGCAGGGGACTTATAAAACTCCTTGTTTAATGTATTTGTAAGTATGAGAAGATTGAGAAAATAAAAATGATTTTGGGCCTCGAACATTGTCTTACATATATATTTAAAATATTTGAATTTAACATTGGTAACGTTTTTAACTGTATCGTTTATACCTATGTATTAAACTAATTTCAAAATAGAGGTTAGCGCTGTTCAAATTATCAAAACACTAGATAAAATAAATAAATGAAACAAAAACCATGTGACAATAAAATGTTTAAAAATACCGTAATTATAGGATTTTGAAACCTATTGCATATTTATAAAGAATAAAGAACCACTTTGAACTAAACTAAAGTCAGTGGCAAAGTAAAGTCAGTGTATATATATATATATATATTAATGACTATGTCATTTTATCTTTCACCCCCTTTACAGAAAATTGTCGGAAAAATGTGTCCCAAAAAAGCGACATATTTTTACATATTTTTAAATACAATTAGCTCACAGCAGCTTTAATCTATTCTTACAATATTTCGTAAGCTGTAGAATATGCATCACATGTATTTTTAATGACCGTGCCATTTTATCTCTCACCCCCTTTATCGAAAATTGTCCGAAAAATGTGTCCCAAAAATGGGACTTAAAACTGCGACATAAAAGTATGCGACATAATTTTACATATATTTAAATATAATTAGTTCACTACAGCTTTAATCTATTGTTAAAATATTTCGTAAGCTGTAGAATATTCATCACATGTATTTTTTACATATATTTAAAGACTACTAGTTCACAACAACTTTAATCTATTGTTAGAATATTTCGAAAGCTGTAGAATATGCATCACATGTATTTTTGAATAAATAAGTTACAATAAAAAAAAATTCAACATAGGGTTACCATTCGAAATACACGAAAGATGAGAGATAAAAGGACATAGTCAATTAATATTGTTTTAATATGGCAATAATGGAACTAAAAAATTAGGGGTGGTCTCCTCCTGACGAGGCTCGAACTGCCGAGTTATACCGAGCCATACATACATACATACATACATATATATATATATATATATATATATATATATATATACATGTGATATATAAAATAACAAAACTTACGTAATATGGAATCCCTAGTAAAACATTAAGTAGTAGCACATGATGACAAAAAAGTACTGAAAAACTGAAAACATGAAATAAAAAATTGATAATCCAGAGGCAAGAAATTGTATTAAACAGAGCTGTTAAAGCTACAGAGAAGTGGTAGGACAAGCCAAGTAAGATCACGTGGGCGTAGGCCTAATTGTTCGATCCCATGCAATGAAGTGGAGATGGAGAGTAAAATTGAAATGGAATTATAAAAAAAGTGCTTAACCTATATTATTAGAATAATTGTGTAAGCAAGCTTTTGTAAGTAATGCATAAAAGAAAGAAGCCCATCCGAATGAAGAATTGTTTAAAATAAATAAAATTTTACTCATCGAATATAATCTTTCGCATCGTTTAGTGTCATTATTAACATCATTACTTAATTTAATTTTTCCAGTAAGATTACTCATCCCCGTATTTATTCAAAACGTGCATTTTGATGAAATATCAAAACAACTGGTAGGTGTCTCATTATCGTACTATGACTAAAGTTAACTTTTTTTTAAAAAAACATTAAATTTACCATTTTCTTTGGTATTATCTAATTTAGCAATGATTTATAGCATCATAAAGTTCAATTTACATGCATTGTCTTAGTAATTTAGGTAATATTTAGTAAATGAAGCCAATTTATTTGAAATATAATGCAGAACATTATTTTACTGTCAAAATTTTGCTGCGCTTTAAAATTGGATTCATGAGTTAAATTTTATTAACAGACTCCCTTGTTAACCCCATAAAGTTAAGTCGCATAGATTATTGTGAATTGATGAAAAAAATCTTTGTCCTTCATTTATGTACGATAATATGAGATTCTGGAGGGAAGCAAAGCTTGAAATGGTGCTTAAATTGTAGTAAGAACTTAAGTCTACATTTTGTTACTTCAAATATTTGTTTTAATACTAACTGGTTGTATCGATAGATTTAAATAATAAACTAGATAGATTTAAAAAGAAGAATGAATTAATAATACCACTTATGGGGTTAATGCATGTGATCTTTTTCCTGTTAATTTTTACATTTTAATTGAGTCATAATAAGCCTGTTTCAAAACTTAACTACATAGTGTTTTTAAATGTCTTTATCAAAGGAGAGTAATATCTTTATAATACCTTTTTCCTCTTACTTATGACTCCTTTGATTGCATTTCGGATTGATCATTATGTTAGCTACACATTTAAAATTGTGCATATTGCGATGTGAAAGACATCACAATAAGTATAATAATGCTTCATATTGGAAAATTATTTTTTACTGCATTGCATTATGTTCTTTAACTATTAGGCATCAATCTTCTTCCTTTTCAGTGATTACACCGCAGTTGTCAAATGAATAGATTTGCTAAACGTCGTATATAACATTATACCTATGTTCATTTTCTTTTACAGTACGTCATAACATCTGTGTTGTGGAATATTTCTGAGAAAGCTTTCTACTTTCCATAAGTAAAGGAGAAGTCCAAGTACTTTAGCCTGTCTGTTAATAGCGTTGAACAAGTTTTGATGTCTCGACATCATCACCGCGCACTCTGCGCCATAGCAATTGAAGGCCGACCAAATGGGTATATTTTATCCGTTCGAAAGACGCCTTCAATTTACCTCGCGCCAGATCCTAGAATCTAGCTGTCATCATACCCTCTCTTCTCAAAGTCAGAGGGAGAAACGAATACCCATTCTTCTTCTAGCTTTCTGCGACAGATGGCGCCAACAGCGAACACATCCATTTTTCGAGTCTTCCAAGTCGTTCGCACGAAGCAGCAATTCCCACAACAGATGACTATCTAATCAAAGACCACAACCCAAGCCAGATATGCCCACCGAAGTGTAACAACTTATCCGGCCTTTAATTGCCAACATAAAGCGTTCACGATGTTAACCTCCTGATTCGACGACATGTTCCTGGATTTCTACACTAATGTAAATCCTTAATTCAAAATGAAAATTTAATTTCTATGAAATAACTTCATCCCTGATTAGTTAAGAAGCTTTTCTATCAGCCAGGTTCCAATCTTGGCTTGGGAATGGATGTTAATTTGTCCGTCCCTTCATAGGGGGTAATGCTGTCAGCCCACTGCGTGCTCCCATAATAAAATGGATAGTAACTCGGGCCTTTGTAGTGGCGAATGCTTGATGAGCAAGTGCCCACCCATTGAACAAAAAACAATCAACCACACCCACTAATTTCTGTTATTAAATCAGCATCTTACCGCATGGTAATTTTTTTTTACTTGCATTACTTTCTGTTTTTTGCTGTGGGGATCAAAATGCATTGCCTACAGTTCACGGATAAACAAAATAAAAGTTTTGGCGGATATCTTTGTCATAGAGATATGAATACCAGGAGAAGGCATTACTTATCTGATAGTGAAGCTGAAACTGTAACCGAGGTGCCATGTTGCTGTGACGAAAACATTGTTATTTCATGGTGATAGTTCCAATGTCTCCTTCAATTATTCCAACAATTTTAATATTTCTTGAAATTGTGTCAATTTTAACAACTTTTACTACCTCGTACCAAGTAAATGGAAGCATAGTCTAGTGGTGGGTAAAGTCAGTCCTTTTGAGGATCTGGTCCTTGCGGACCCGGTCCTCTGAAGGACCGATTCCTTCAGACGCGATTCTTTTGGATCCTCTGCAATCAAATTCCATTGTTCCGCCATACTGTGACCAACTCAGTTACTTCATTTCGTCCAATGCTGAAGATAGCTAATGCTCCTGGTATTCATATCTCTATGATCTTGGTATCCAACACTTGTTCTAAGACAATTGAGGCATGCTGATTAAAAATATGCAAACCGTTTGTCTCTATCACCCACCGTTTTTGAGATATCTGACATTAACCATTTATACATGTTTAACATTGTATCAAGGCAAACAACTAGCAGAAGAGTTACAGTAGAGCACATATTGCTGAATGGAGTACTAATTAACATAAACTATAGCATCATCTAGTTTAAGGAATAATGCACATATAAAATACATAGGTATTACATAAAGTTCGTTAATTTAAAGTTACTTTGTTTTGAATTTGTTTGCTGTAGACTAGCGTTTGTGCTGAGTATTTGTCATGTTGCGCTGAAGCATCCAGCAGAAGTCAGCCAACATTGCTGCACTTCATCGACCCTGATAGCGTGACTGCTCCGTGGCCCAGATGTCCTGATGAAGACGTTCGTCATGTTCATCACTGACAGAACCTAGGTTCTCGTGAAAGAAGTGGAGATGTGAGTTGAGGAGATGAATCTTGAGGGAAATGTTGCAACCCATCCAGCTGTACGCACTAATGCACTTCTGCACGATATTTACATAGTCAGGAGATTTATTATTTCCAAGGAAATTGGCTACAACAGACTTGAATGCCAACCATGAATCTTTTTCAGTAGTGCTGATGAGTAAGTCTTCGAAGTGACTGTCTGCAATGATCTTCCATATTTGTGGACCTATGAACACACCTTCTTTCACTTTCGCATATTTCAACTTTGGACACTTGTTGGTTAGGTGCCGAAAAGCATCTGAGTTGTTCTATAGTGCCTTCACGAGGTTCTTCATGATTCCCAGCTTTATATGAAGTGCAGGCATAATAACTTTTTCACTCTCAACCAACGGCACACGAAGGACGCTTTTACTAGCTGGCTGCATTTTATCTTTGATGGGCCAATTCTTCTTTATTTAGTGGTGTTTCCTATCTCTGCTGTCCCACTCGCAGATAAAGCAGCAGTACTTGGTGCACCCTGTATGCATTCCCATGAGATACTGATTACTTTCAAATCACCACAGAACTTCCAATTGCAATCGCGATGGCGAATTTTTTCAAGAAGTAGCGGCATGGTTTCGTACGTCTCTTTTAGATGGGCAGAATATCCAACCGGTACTGATACATACATGTTCCCATTGTGTAATAATACAGCCTTCAAACTTGCCTTGGAGGAATCAATAAACAGTCGCCGTGCTTCAGTGATATGTTCCTCCCCGAGGCTTGACATAAGACCTTAGATTCCGTGCAGTAGCACATATTGTCACTCATTGCAATGAACTGCACGAGTTCTTTGTGTCGAAATTGTGAAGTTCTTGTACCTGGTGATAGCAAATTAAATTCTTTTAGTGGTGAACCTAGCAGTTCAGCTTGGCCTTTTGTTAGTGCCAAGTCCGGTACGATTTCGCAAAGATCATCATTATTAATCAAATGAATATCTTCACCAGGATGGTAGTCAGAGTCTGAGTTGTTGCTAGAAGATGGAAAACTCTCTTCTTGCGATCCTTCATCGACTCTGTATTCTGTAGGTGGTGCTGGTAATAGACAAGTGACGGGACCATGTGCAATTGGCTTTGAAACTGAGGTAATATCTGGATACTTCACAGATGCACGAGTTTTGTCTGAGAAACCAGTGACATTTGTCAAACTGAAATAACAGTCCGTTGTGTGGTTGCTTGACTCACGCCACATCATAGGAACTCCGGATGCCAGATGGTTGTTCTTCTTCGCTTGCCTTATCCAACCCTGTAAGTTGCATGCACATGTCAAACAGATGAACTGTGATGCCCACGACATACCGCTGTCAACCTTCGAATCAAAGTATAGTTCATATGCTCTCCTCAGAAATGGTGTAAATGTCTTCCGATGGACCTTGTTTGTGAGATAGATGCACACATAGCAAAACAAATCCGATGAATTGGTGCAACTTGTAGACGCCATTGTTTTCACTGAAAATAAAAAATAAGCAAATGAAAGAATAGTACAACTCATATAATATCATACAACTCGATGATATGATTTCCAGCAATCAAAAACACGATTTGCCCGGTAATTGAGCAACGGAGAGCACTGAACACTTATCGCCGCAAAACGCAGAACCCGGATGTGTCAGCTGGCGTCCTCATTTTACTGACGTAAGATCAGCCTCGCCAGTCTCGAAGCTCTCGCCCATAAGAGGTTTCTCTCCTGATAGATATCCATGGTAGGAAGCAATGGAATGTGAAGGGGGACTTAACATCGGGGAGGGGAAAAAGTTTTAAAACAACGAAATTCTTATAATATATTTAACTAAACATTTTAATATAACATTGTAGCTTATATATTTTCATTGGGGTATTAAAATTTCGGAAGCCCTGAACTGTACTCACAAACAATGGGAAAATTTGGCGCTGCATTTAAAAAAAAAAAAAAAAAAAAAAAAAAAAAAAAAAAGGGAAAAAAATTCCAACGAAAGGGGATTAAAAAATATATGTTTTTGTTGATATCTTGAGAACCTGACTTGATAGATCAAAACAGTTTCAGATTTGTAATTAGCTTGAAAAACTGCATTAGAAAAAGTAAGCATCATGCCAGATACCTATGGCTTGTTAGTGTGTGTTATATTCATCTGTGCAATATTTAAGGTACATAAATAAATACTCTTTTGTAGGTGTTATTGCAAATTGCTAATGTTCAGCTGTGAATAAAAGGCTTTTGTGATTCGAGAACTGTGTTCAACATGAAGGTATCTACAAATATTACATATACATTACATTATTACATATATATATTACACAAATATTACATAAGTATTAGGTGACTCTAACATAGCCGAATAGATAAGTCACGGTACACGGTAAACAGCTGAAGTGTGAAGGTACTGCGTTTCATCTTACCTTACGACTAACTGTCCTGAGTGTTGGTCGGTTTTCTCCAGAAATAACGTAAATGCGAAATAGAATGTCCTGAAAAGTCTGAAGACCAAAGACCAAATATTCATGATTAAATACTACAGATTAAATATGAATTCAAAGATTAAATACTAATTCAAATGTACGCATTTTAAAAAATAGAGTTATTAGTAGGAATTATAAAAAAAAAGTAAATAGCAAACATATTGAAAATTCTTTGAATACTTACTTTAAACAACTTCGTTCAGATTTTTTTTTACAATTAATTACTAGCAAATGTACACATAAAATGTATGTTGCGATTGTTCGAATTATTTGCAAAACAAAATGGGATTATCAAATGACGTTTCATTTCCCAAGTTATTTTTATACTATGAAATGCATTATGCTAATACACATGACTCGTTCAGCTTCTCCAAAATTTTCACATCTATGCTTTTCTCACCATGTATTTTTGACTTTTCGTAATCTGGAACTTTCTAATTATGTTCATCCCAGACGTCATTAAAATTTCAAATCATTCTGAGTATATTTCCTCATTTCTGTAAATATAAACATGTTTAGCTAGCTGTAAACATCATTTTATTCGTCACAACCATTACCAAATCATCTTCCAATCATTTCTTGCAAACATCTTTTCGCTAAAACTTTAGAACACCAAAATTAGGCGAATTACTGGATAAATGAAAATCGCGCGCTCGCGCCATGGAGTTAGTTGGGTGGATTGTAACTAAAAGGATGATGATGCTTTGACGTCATTTTACGATTGTTACATCCTCCCCCTCTGGTTCTGACGACGTCCCGACGAAGAACCAGGAGGCTTTTTCGGTGGTCTACCTCGTTTTCTTATCGGAGCCACTGGTGTAGCGTCCGAATTATGACACAATTTTAATGCTGATGAATGATACGTTGCAAGCGGTTCATGTGGATTATCCAGGCTTGCAATTTCAAATGTAGTAGGCGATCTTTGAGTCAATATCACATATGGTCCATCACGCTTAGGCATGAACTTTGCAGTTTTGTGATTGGAGGCTTTACTCACAGGATGTGAGGTTACCCATACTTTATCTCCCGGTATGAAGTTAGGTCCTTGCTGCCTTTTACGATCAGCATATTTCTTTCTTTGGTCTTGTTTTATTTCCACTCTTTCCTTAATTTCCTTAGAAATATTAGCAAATCTCTTCAAATATGGTGTAATTTCTGGCACAAAGTTGTCGTTATAAATAACTGCACGTGTCTATGTCATGCGTACGTCATCGACTGTCCGTAGTTCTCGGCCGAACTGCAAATATGCTGCACTTTGTCCGGTGGTATCACATTTGGCAGTGTTCATAGCAAAACGAATTGTTGGGAGCTTTTCTTCCCAAGAGTCATGTTCATTACCCACAAGGATAACCAATCTCGGTTTCAGATCCCGATTTTTTCTCTCTACAGGGTTAGCTTCAGGATGATAGACAGGAATCAAGCTTTGTTTTATATCCAAGAGGAAACAGAGTTGTTGCATTACACCACTGACAAATTGGCTTCCGTTATCACTAATTAGACGTCTTGGGAGACCATATCTCAAAATAACTTCTTCTAACAACGTCGTTGCACATTCCTTTGCAGTGGCTTGCTTTAAGGCAAACAATTCTACCCATCTAGTTGCACAGTCTTCAACAATAAATATCCACTTTTTGCCACTTTTACTTTCTGGTAAGGGACCAAAAAGATCAATAGATAGGACTTCAAACCTTTGAGAATAAACAGGAGTTTGCAACAATCCTGATGGTTTTTGATTTGACGGCTTGTACCTGTTGCATTCAGCACAGTTCTTTACATAGTTTGCAATATATGAACGCATTCCGGTCCAATAGTATCTTTTGGAAATTCTATCATAAGTTCCTTCAGCACCGTAATGACCTGCTGTTGGCGAATTCATAATCTTTTCTTTCTCGTGCGATGGCACAACAAGCTGTGCCTCTTCCGAATCTGAACTTGGGGAATATCTGTACAAAACACCTTGGTTCATAATGTAACCACGTTCGGTCCAGTTATAATAGTCAACACTTTTTTGGTCACTTTCAAAGCTGTTAATTATCTTTTTCAATTCTTCATCTTTCATTTGGTTAAAACGTAAATCACTTGGTTTACTTGCTGGTATGTCCACAACGACCGAGCAGAGCTCACAGCTATCTTTAGGAGGATGCCCACAACTAGGCCGGGACAACATATCAGCTATAACATTCGCCTTTCCAGGTATGTATTCTATCTTCAAATTGAATTCCTGCAATTGCAAAGCCCATCTGCAAGTCGTCCAGAGGGCAGATGAGCTTAAGACTCATGAGCCATCTTAAAGGCTGTTGGTCTGATGCCACAGTAACTTCACTTCCATCAATGTACCCTCGGAACTTGTTAAGAGCCCAAATTACAGCAAGTGCCTCACGCTCAGTAGTTGAATAGTTACGTTCTGCAGAATTCAATAATCTACTAGCATACTCAATCACTCGTTCTTCAGAATTCTCCCCCTGGAGGAGCACTGCTCCAAGAGCATAGCTGCTTGCATCAGTCCGAACAATGAATGGTTTTGTTTCATCAGCCTGTTCCAGTATTGGTGCCGAAACCAAGCAGCGTTTTAAAGCTTGAAATGCATTTTCTTCATGGGTACCCCAAAACCACGTTGATTTCTTCTTAGTGAGATTGCTTAACGGTCGAGATAGTTCTGCAAAGTTAGGTATGAATCGTCGATACCATGAACAGGTTTGTAGGAAGGACTGCAGTTGTTTAACATTCTTGGGAGGCGGAATCCGAGTGATGGCTTCAACCTTTTCAGAGTCTACTTCAATGCCATAGGGGTAATCCAGTGACCTAAGTACTTTACTTTGTTACATGCAAAATTACGCTTTTCTCTATTTACAAAAAGTTTCCATTTTTCAAGTCTCTGAAAAACAGCTTCAAGATCTGACATGTGCTGCTCAAAAGTGGATGACAAAACTATAATATCATCTAAATAAGTAAGTATATTTATTTCAGGAAGTCCCTTTCGAAAGTTATCCATAAGTCTCTGAAAAGTTGCTGGTGCATTACGCAGACCAAAAGGCATTCTGCGATAGCGAAATGTTCCTAGAGAACACACGAAAGCTGTTTTGTCACGATCAGGTGCATACACATTTACCTGGTGGTAACCAGAACGTAAGTCAAGCGTAGACATGAATTCAGTACGTTTGGCTTGATGCAAAAGATCGTCCATCCTCGGTAAAGGATAAGAATCGGGTATAGTCACAGAGTTTAGCTTTCTGTAATCGATACAAAGACGTACGTCACCATTCGATTTTGGAACAAGGACAACCGGTGCCGAGTACGGAGATTCACATCCTCAAACCATTTCCTTTCACAAGAAGGTCATCTATTTTAGCTTTCAGCAACTCTCTTTTCGCTGGGGACAACCGATAAGGTGGAACTGACACTGGCGGGTGATTTCCTGTATTAATATGATGCTCTACTAGTCGAGTGGCCTCTCCCCCTGCCTGAAAGATTTTCTCATATTTGCAGAGCAAATCATTTAAAATTTTCTTTTCTTCACAATCTAATCTTGAACCTTCGCTTTCTCTCAAAGAATAAGAATTTACTTCGATATTTTCGACAGTTTCTTCCAGATTTGGATCCTCTTTTGCAAACGAGAATTTGTGACGAGGTGTGTTATCAAAGTGCCAAAACCCGCTCTTGATATCTAACACAATACCAGATTTTTGTAAAAAGTCTACACCCAACAGAGTGCGATTTCCCTTAGCATGGGGCAAGAAAATAAGATTCGTAATAAATGTTCGGTTTTGAATAGTAATTGGCACGTCAGCACTCAACACTCTAGACGTAGTTCGATGACCATCAGCTAACTGCATAGAAAGTTCTAGATCCGTGAATATTTGGCCTCTTTCCTTGAGAAATTTATATAAGGATTCTCCACCAATAGAACGGCTAGCACCAGTATCCGCGCAAACAGCTCCAGTTGCTTCAAAAATGGATATGTCTAACAAAACAGTTGGAGGGGGTGAACCCAAACAAGTGTACATATGTACAGAATTAAATCTAGTTTGTTCTTCTCTGTTTTTTGAACAATTTGGACATTTTGCCTTTATGTATCCAGGGTTACCACAACCGTAACATGTTAAAGGATTTCTATCATCTGAGACAGATTTTATTTGTGTTCTTTCAGACCATTTAGACTGGTAGTCTCGTTTTGGCGAATTAGTTTTATATCCACTAAATTTCTTTCTAAAATAGACAGAGTCTTTTCCTAAATTATTTCGAATATTTACATAAGCATCAAGCTTTTCAGCTAATTCACTAGGAGAATTCCAGTTTGCCCATACATCCATAAAATGATCTCTCATTTCTGATGGGGTTTTTCTTTTTATTTGGTCGGAAATTATTAAGTCTTTAAGGCTTTTGAAATCACTGATACCCAGTTCTGAAATACGACCTTCAAGGTATGTCCTTAATTCAAAATAGAAATCTCGCCAAGTACCGTCAGGCGATTTGTTATGCTGACAGAATAACTGTCTGAATTTATCTGCCGTAAGCTTAAACCTTTGTAACAACAAGTTTTTAACGTATTTATAATTCTGAGTCTTCTCATTTGGCTCCCTAGCAATAAGTTTGGCGATATCGGCTGGTAGCACACCGATCAAATAAGCAACCCATTTAGAATCGGGCACATTAAAGAAGTTTAACTGCCTTTCAAACAAATTCAAAAATAAACCCATATCATCTTCCTTTGGACAGAAAACTGGTAAAAGTTTTTGTACTTCCAAGATAGACTGATTCATTTCTACACTAGCTCTATTAATTTCGGTTGGCAAACCTAACCTATGAGCTTCGAGTTGGGACCTAAGCCTTTCTATTTCGAGATTCTTGTCATTAAGTATTTCTTGTTCTTTTAATTTCCGAACTTCAATTATATTTGATAGGACATCTTTTACAAACACTTCCTCATAATTCTTAGACTTCATAATTAAATTTCTAAGATCTATAATCTTTAAGTCTGTACTAACTTCTTCCTCCCCAATCTCTTGGGCAAGCAGGATTAGATCCTCCTTCCGTGCCTTACCCAAAAACGCCATATTTCCTGAATTTAAAGTAAAACGTCACTCACTTATCTGTACCATTTTTACGTTGGGCGCCACTTTTAGCTAGCTGTAAACATCATTTTATTCGTTACAACCATTACCAAATCATCTTCCAATCATTTCTTGCAAACATCTTTTCACTAAAACTTTAGAACACCAAAATTAGGCGAATTACTGGATAAATGAAAATCGCGCGCTCGCGCCATGGAGTTAGTTGGGTGGATTGTAACTAAAAGGATGATGATGCTTTGACGTCATTTTACGATTGTTACACATGTAATAATAACAGACTGAAGCTATATCATTATTTTACATTTTTCCAAAGTACCGTATATCATGTTAGCACGTCAAATGAAAGTTTAACAAACACTTTAGTGATCTAATGAACACTCACGTACAAATAAGAGAATTAAGAAACATGTAGTGGATCACAAAACATATTTCAAATCCTGCTGAGATTATTGTTCATTCGAATAGAAAATACTCCATAATCAGGCATGCGTAGTATTAGTCTAATTAATGATCAGCGGAGCATGCCATAACACTGTACAAAAATTACCATTAAAGAAAATTGCCGCTGTTGCGATAAAGGTTTTTAATATTCAATACTGTTTCTTTCCCATACATTGATCCCTTAAAATGAGTGTCTGGGTTATTCCCAATTCCTATTATGTTAATGGAATTAAAACCTTTAGTTAAAGTATTTTAATGAGACAAATATCAGGGCAGTCTTTGGTTTGATATTTCTTAAACATTTATAAACAAATCTTATTATAGAGATGGTCTAAAAGCATATAATTCCAATTTTCAGTCTGCGCTTTTCTCCCTATGCATTGATCAAAAACTTGTAAACTACATTTGAATTGATACAATCTTACATACAAGTGCTATGATGTTGCAAAACTAGATCACATTACAGATATGTATTGATTTTTAACCAATTCATTAGGTTAATTAATAACGTTTATATACATATTATCATAGCTAAGTTATTGATTTAACATTCAATCTAGTCTGTTGAAATACTCAAAATGTACGAAGGCGATTACTTAAAAGCAATCATAAAAATTAACCATAACTATAACTATACGTTCTCTTTCAGCATACATTTTATGCAATATATCATGCTCATGAAAAGACCATAAATTAGAATGCTTTATTATTGGAAGTAGTCTAAGAAAAATTGAAGTAGTTAGAAATATACTTGTCTGCCTATTTTATCATGTTCTCAACAGTTTTGTACAAACAATTAATCACAACTTTACAAGCAACGAGTACAAGTAAATATATATCACTTCTTTCCAAAAAACTACGGCTATGAATATTATCTTTGAAGAATAAATGAAGTAGTGAATGGCGTTTCACAGCTGAAAGTCGTTACTTTCAGTAACTAAAGTAGCATTATGTTACAGCACTTAACGATTTTTTCGTTACCTTTTTTTTTACCATTTATGCTAGTTTCTTTATATGCAGAGTCTCTCAAAAAGATGGTAACAAGCTTTAATTCTTTATCTTTTAGAGATAAGTGGACAATATAAATTGAAAAAAATGTTCAAATTAAGGTAGTTAAAAAGACTAAGTTAAGAAAAAATTCCTGTTGGTAATTTTCAAAATTTACATTTTTAAAATTTGTATGCGACTTCCACACACAAAAAAAATAAAAATCTTAAATTGTAAAATATACCCCATGCACTATTGAGGTGATTTACAAAATTTGAAAATTATACCTAAAAAGTGTCAGAAGTATTAAGATAAACAAATACTGACTTAAACCACTTTCCAATGACAAAAACACTAAAAAGCAACTGGTATTTAACAGATAAAAAACTTAGTAAAATAGCACACACAAAAGGTGCTTATTAATATCTACACATATTTCCTTAAAAAACGTGTTCCGACGAAGTTCGTAATTTTTTAGATCGATACACGTTAGAGATGAGTTCGGGCTCATTTTTTGAAGCCCGAGCCCGAGGACTTTTAATCCGAGCCCGCCCGAGCCCGAGCAATGTAATTTAAGTCGGAGCCCGAGCCCGAAATTTCAGTTAAAGATTTAAAAAAAAATCCAATTACTTCATTGATAGAATACAATGAATTTTGCCGTTTGTGCAAATTAAAGACAAATATAGTTGCAAACTCTCAATGCACTTTTTAATTCTTTATTTATCCATATGTTTATCAAATAATGTCGGATCTCATGACTAACTAATGAATATAAGCCGCCGTTCTGAACTATCCAAAGAGCTTAACGCACCTTCTAGGCGCCAGTGCCGATATTTTTTTTATAAGTACAGCCAACTTCGGTTATAGTGAACCCGGATATAGTGAACCATCAGATATAATGATCGCAAACCATTCGTCTCGATTCATACACAGTATCTCTCTATCCATCATGAAGACACTTGGGTTTTAGTGAACTTCGAATATAGTGGACGAAATTTGATGGTCCCCAGAGGTTCACTATAACCGGAGTTGACTGTACTTTTATTTTCCCCATGAATCACTTTTTAAAATCTGTTTCAAGGAGTATGTTCAATAAAGGAGAAATTTTTCAGGATCCCGAGCCCGCCCGAGCCCGAACGCAATTGTGAATTACAGAGCCCGAGCCCGGTTCGGGCTCCGGCTGAGCCCGTCTCATCTCTAATACACGTATACACAATGTGTGCTATTTTACAAAATTTTAATTATTTTATCTCTTTTCAATGGCTTTGGAGGGGAAATATCACGTCATATGATCGCATTTCAGGGACCGTGCAGTATTTACGAAAGAAAATAATTTCTTACGCTATCACTAAATGCTTACTGTCAATTCATGTATAGTACTTGATAATCTTTTGCTTGTAAATAGCTCTATGCCGGTTTTTTGTACGAGGTTTTATAGAAATTAAAAAAGTGTAAATTTTTAAAATTTAACAAGAGGCATTTTCTCATAACGTAGTATTTATTTCTACACAATTTTCAACATTTTTTCAGTTTACATTGCCCACTTATTTCTCGGCACGTGACGTGAGATAAAGAACTAAAGTAGGTTACCACCTTTTGGGGATACCTTCTATTTTTTTAGTGAAAGCTTTCTCATTAAAAATAATTTGTAAATGCATAAATAAATACTTGACCATTTACAAAATAGTGTATGAGATTCCATAACTTTCATTTACATATATATACGAGCTATGGTGGATTAAAAGCCGGCGGTGATCGAAATTTCAGGAGATATTAACTAATTTAAAAGTTAAAATTCAATACCGATGCATATGCAGTTTCAAAAATAATCCATATTGCGTATGTGTCCCTATATAATCGAGGAATGCTTCTCAAAGACGAGGCTTTTTCTAATTAGAAATTACTTTATTAAAGCCTAGAAAAATGCCACAAGGAAGTGGGGACGGTATATAACTTCCACTATTAAAGGTATAGGTCAGGGATTGTATATTAATACGCAAAAGTAATATGTGGTCTGCATCACTCGAACAATCACGTCGAACTGGGGCTGTGGTAGCCCAGTAATTAAGGCGTTAGACTCATAACCGGACGATTTCGTGCTCGATAGCGGCATACCACTGTGCACATACAGTGTACGTGTACTTTAAATCCGTGGTTTTGAAAGTCATATCTGGGTCGCTGGCAGTTTCTGAGGGGTGTCAATATTCAGAAGTCTCACATCTTCTGATGAGGATCAGAATTGTTGAAGAACCTCCAGGAAGGAAGTACGTAGCTCTAAACGACACGTTCAATGACGTGAGCTGTTCTTTCGTGGCAAATAAATAAAAATAACGATAGTCAAAAAACACGCTAATTTTCCACATTTAAATCACATTGCTATCATATTGTCATAGTCCAATGAATGTTTACTTCGGTACACTCACTGATCTGATAAACATATATGTACAATAAGTTAAATTTGGAACGTATATGTATAGCCAAAAATATATTCCAAGCACTCAAGGGATTGTTATCCATCGAAATAGAAAAGAGTCCGTAATCATTCATCCAAACTTAATGGAATTAATAAGCACCAGAGCGTGATATAACTATGTACAAAAATTACTATCAATGGAAACTACCGTTGATGTGGTGAGCGCTTTTCATATTGGTACTAATTACTTTTCTACATATTAGTTAACTATAATGATAAACATTGTTAGTTACAGTTCCTATAAGGTAAGAGAGTTTGTGAAAGAGAGTTATGAAGTGCCGCAAAATTATTTTAATAATTATAACGTTAAATTTTGTTGTTCCATCCCTTCACTTAAGTCGCAGAAGGTTGCTGACTAAAGTAAGAAATGCTTTGTTCTGATTCATAATGCTACCGGGATGTAAAATTATACTAAGTACCAAATATGAAATAAATAATGTTCTACAGTATTTAAAAAAAGAAAAGTAAAAAGAAAGAAATGAAATAAGTTATGAAAAGAAAGTAAGAAATGAATAAATAAATAAAATAATAAGAAAGTTTTTTTTAACAGCTATTTTTGCTTTCTTTTACTTTTACTCATAGGAGAGCTCTCATTCCGCACTTTTTGTTCAGTCCTAATACTAATAAGGAGCTGATAGTTTGATGCATACTTTTAAAATGTACTGCGAAAATTTCTTTCTGAAACGTAAAAAAAAATATAATAATGTTTTTAAAATTACCATTGTTAGCAATGTTTTAAAAATTAGGTATTTAGCTTAATGTGAATATCTATTATCACTATAATGATATTATAAAATGAGATTAAATGAAATATAGCTATGAAACCTACTGAAAGAAAATATATTTAAAATCAAAAGATTAAATTTTATTTAAATAACTAAGGGTAGTACATTGCATTAAATTTATTATATTTTAGATTACAGCCTTATTAATAAAAACAAATGAAAAAATGGGGAAAATAAATTATGGAAAACATTTCTTGATTTTTAATTTATTTGAAATAATACTACACAAATATTAACTATATAAAATAATCCCATTCATAATTACTGAAACAACCAAATTAAGTTCCTATGTCACACACACAATACATATTTATACTTATTTAAAAAAATCAAACTTGATTTTTGTCTTATTTTTACACATGTTAAATCTCATTAAAAATCAAAAATAATAATGATTATATTTTTTATTAGGAATTTTAAGGAATTCGTTATACTTTTAGTAAAAAAAAAAATTCATTTTACTCCCATTAAAAAGAAATGCAGGTTTATAGATATTTCTTAACTTCCAAAAATGTTTCGAACCTGTCAGAAAAATATGCACAGCAAATATGGCTATTGATTTGGAGCAGAATTATTTCCACTGTTAAAATTAATAAAAGACTAAAACCGTTTTGATTCAATCCACGACGAAAATTTTGTACAGTTTTGTACCTGAATTCTTATGCGAACGAACTTGAAACAAATTGAACCGAGCTTTCACAATACCGCGGGTTATTTTTTCTTGCTATCTGATACAAAATTAGAACAAATTTGGAATACACATTTGGAAATGACAAATAAGTATTCTGAAAAATATATGTATATGTTACAGTGAAAACCCGAATTAACTAGGGAAAACGCGTTCTAACTGAGAGCGTTAGGCAAAACCCGAATTAACTAGGGAAAACGCGTTCTGACTGGCAGCGCTAGGCAAAACCGGAATTAACTAGGTAAAACCCGTTGTATTCGAGTAGCGGTAGCATGTTTTCGAGGGACCCCTACAGTGGTGCCATATTTTCCAAGGGGGCTCCCTAAAGCGATGGCCGGACTCACTGATGGTTTTTGGGTCTCAAAAAGGGCCAGCGTTAGCATATTTTCCAGGGTGGCCCCTAAAGCGATTTCTGGACCCACTGATTTTTGGGGGTCTTGCAAAGGGCCAGCGTTAGTATATTTTAGAGAGGGGGGGTCCCTTAAGCGATGGCCGGACTCACTGATGCATTTTTGGGTCTCGCAAAGGGCCAGCGTTAGTATATTTCTGAGGGCGCCCCCTACAGCGATAGCCGGACCCACTGATATTTTTTGGGGGTCTCGCAAAGGGTCAGCGTTAGCATATTTTCGAGGGGGCACCTAAAGCGATGGCCGGACCCACTGATGTTTTTTGGGGTCTCGCAGAGGGCCATTGTTAGCATATTTTCGAGGGGGCCCTCTGCAGCAATAGCCGGAGGCAGTGATGTTTTTTTTGGATCTCGCAGAAGGCCAGCGTTAGCATATTTTCGAAGGGGCTCTCTACAGTGGTGGCCGGAGGCAGTGATGTTTTTTTCGGTCTGGCAAAGGGCCAGCGTTTGCATATTTTCAAGGGGATGCAAGATCCAATTTTTAGTGCATAAAGCATTAACACTTCGGAATTCACTTGGGAAAACGGGTTTTGCCTAACGCTCTCAGTTAGAACGCGTTTTCCCTAGTTAATAAGGGTTTTCACTGTAACATATATATACATATCACATTAAATTGTATTTAACTTGAAAATGTATGCTTTAGAGAAAAATCGAATAAAGCTAAGAATTCGATCAGAAGATATTTGGTTAATTTAGAAGCAATCATCGTGTTACTGTTTCTGTTAAAGTAATATAACAGAAGCATCGAGTTTGAAAAGTTGCACGTGTTAATACTACAATGCATATGCAGAATTACACGTATTTCAGAAATGTTTCAGAATTCGTACATTAAAAATTAAAATATAACATGCATATACATACATATATATGCATAATGTGTGTGATTTTCCATTAAGAAGAAAACATGTCGGCTTCCTTATTAAATAATTATATAATCAATGGAATGTGTTTCTACAATTCATTCAGAATGATATTAATCCAATATCACAGAAATAAATGTAACATTTATAAGTATTTTTCTTTTTATCTTTTTTGTTACTTACGCTGTATCTTTTTTCAAAGACATCAGCGATTTTCAATTTGTAGTTACATCTGTTACCTGTTTCATATTTTGTAACATCTCAAAATAAATGTATTTAATGTTAAATTAAGTACCCTGTCGTAATTTGATTTTTACGAGCTTTGGAATCTCTTTTGGAATACAAAATCGGAATGCATAGAGTGATAGAAATGTAATTGTAGTAAAGTATTTGTGTTTAGAGATGTAAAGCATGCTCTTGGGAAATACATGTTATCTATCAATGTATCAAGAAACAGCACATTAAACTGTAGTTTAACGTTATCTGTATCTAAAGTAAATTTTTATTTAAAATAGTAAAGTGTTAAAGAAGTTCAGTGTTTAAATGATCTAGATGAATCTTGAAATGAAGTGAACCAAATATTGTATGTTTTATCACTGTTATTATAAAAATAGAAGTGAAATGCGTTTCATTTAAAATAAGTATAGGCAAGTACATGATTAATTTTTGGAAATTAAAATAATGTACATAATGCACTGAGCAGCTTGTAAAATCATAAGTTGACAAATATTTAATTTCCCAAACGCGAGTCCTAGATGCACAATTCCAATTACAAAAATGGTTAAACTTATATGTAAAGATGATAAAAGTTTGCAGCGAAAACAAAATGCTGTAAAAAATACACAATCGAACTTTGTATCCGTCGCTCAGAATGTGTAGTGGCCATTCTACCACACCACGGCAAGAGCGTGGGTGTCATTTTCTCCGGCCCTTCATAGGAGGCAACGCTGGTCTACCTATTAGGTGATTCCATAATACAGAGACCAGTACTTCCAGCCTAGTGTGGCCAATTGTGTACAAAAGGCAAGTGTCCGCCATTAAGTAAAAAAACTATAGAGCCAATAGGACTCCACATACATATTTAGGGAAATGCTGTACATACACAAACATTGGAAACACAAAAAGGTCGGATTTTCTGCGGCCAATATTCACCGAGATGTGAAATTGCATTTAGTAGCTTAAACCACATACGTGTTCGTTTATGTATTTTCAGGGTCCGTATCCAAAGTGAAACACAGAATAAAGCCAATTTTGTTTGGAATATTATTCAAAAATTAAATTTGTGTGATCGATTTATGAATGTTTGCAATAAAGGATGGACACTGAACACGTTGAAAAGAGAGATCGTAGGTGCTTTATCTGCCTCTGCCGCCAAAATTCTACAACATCTTACTGCTTTTTCGAACATGAACGTAAACTTCCACACTTGCTAGAGCATTGATTCCTTTGTTTAATTAATTGCAGTATCTTTTTAATTCATGGAACAAAATTTACAGATATTACTTTAAAAAAACGGTTATGTTCCCTTGAAGATACAAATAAATTGAATTGATTTACAGAAAATTTCACAAGGCATTTTACACACATTAATGAAAAAATAAGCCATTTTGACGTGTTTTATATGATTAACGTATTACTTTTGATTATAAACGAAACTTTCACCTATTCGAAGACTTTCATAATATTTATTGGGATCATTTCTGTTAATCACTTGTACAATTAATTATGCCTGCAGTTGTACTGCTGATGCAGAGTAGGAAATTTAGAACTATAATAAAATTTAAAAATGTTATCTTTTAAAGATATGTAGAAATATATTGGATTTATTTATAAAATAGTTAAAAATTCATTACAACTATTTTATTATGGGATACATCTGGACATGGTTTATAAATTTTATGGATAAGTGTAATGTCTTTGAAATACAAACTGGAATTTGATAAAAAAAATTGTCAGTCCTTTCATACATGATCGAGAAATGACAATTCCAATATATATGACAGATACATACTTAAGGAAAGCTGTTTCTTTTGATGGCTTCTTCATTTTTCAGAAGTAAAATAATAACTTTTGTAAAATGCGAATTTTAGGTTATTCTTCAGTATCATGGTTTTACGTCTGATACATACTTTATCATTATAATTTTTCTTTCTAATATCCAATACTGTTAGGGAACATTTCTTGAACATTTGACTTTAAGGTTCTTTATTCATGTTTGCGATCTTATTCGTGATGCACTATTTTATTGGTAATAAACATCCTTTCAGGTAACTGTTGGGATAATTAATTACATGAAGCAAATATTTTTGAATTTTGTTATTAAAAAAGATGTTTTAAATTTATTTAGAAAGGTGCATACATAAATCTCTACTATTATACAATGTCTTTTCAATTATGCTATTATGAAAATAATTTTTAAACAAATTTAGAAGCCTGTTGGTAACATTACATTCCGAGGTTATTGGACAATTCAAATCGTGCAGAAAGTTTAAAATAAAATGCTTTATATTTAAAATGAAGTGTGAACGTTTTTTTTTTTTTTTTTTTTTTTTTTTTTAGTATATTTTTGGAATTTTGCCCCAGATTATGCGTTTAAATTGTAGAAAATTTCAGCGGCCGGCAGATTGTATAAAAATTGTTAACGAACGTTTTCTATACGAAAGGCATACGATTTTTATTGTCGCAATTTAATGCTTATAAGACGAATGTTACTTGAGGTCTCAAAATATGAACAAAAATCTGATCAAGATCTGATTTTTTCCCATCTTCTTAATACATGATTTATCCTCGATTTTATAAAAGTATGTTCTTACAAATAATTGGATTATGTAGACATTTATATAAAAGTTAACTAGTTTATGTTTTTAACTACATAATACACACATTAAGTCTCTCACGTAATGCTAAGGAACTTCATTTTTTCATTTATTCTGTAATACTTAACATTAAATACTCAATCAAAAGGAAGCAACGAAATGTACTGCTAACAATAATGTTTAAACTTTGAAACTAAAACAATAATTTTTGAGATCCTAAATAGTATGCTCTGAGTTGTACAGATTTATTTTTTACATTTATGTGTTAAAATGTCAATAAATATTTCCCTTTATTTACACTTATGATTGGAAAATGTTTGTTAAAAAATAAAAACGTTATTTCTTCGTGTGTGATCTTTACTTTTGGGATTGTTTGTAAATGTGGAGAAAGTGTTTATAAGTCTTTCTTAAATTTCATTCGCGGGTTGACTTTTTAACTGATCACAAAGTAAATGCGAGTACTTTATCTGTTCGATCAAAAAGCTTACAAATGCTGTTTTTTTTAATTTGTTTGTATAAACCGTGTTACTATAAATTAAACTTATCATAAATATATTACAACTCTCATCATGATGTGAAGCAACATATACACTATTTAAAATATTTCTCTAGGTTGTTAGTTGTCTGGCGCTTAGTGAAAATAAAGTTTTGTTTTTGTAATTTTTTCCGAGATAAAAAAAATATCATCTCCAAATTTTCTTCTACTTTACAATATAAAAAAAAATTAAAGTTTTGAGTGCTTCTATTACACTCATTATTGTAACTGTACTCTGAAATAAATTTATAAATCCTTGACGAATCATTTTGACAACAGAAGAAAATCTTTTTAGTAGTACAATAAAAGTAAAATATTAGCAAAGTGTACGGAATATAATTAAACTAACTATTCTCTATGTTAGCAAAATACTAAACTTTTGAGCAGGGACTATATTTATTTAATTTAATTCGCTTTTAACCAGACTAAAAGTAGTTTCTTTCGTATCAAACAAATCACACCGCAAAGCACTTATGAACACCCAAATGATGCTCAAACTTTACCTAAACAAATACATCTTTCTATTCCCCACGAAAATAGAAAATACTTAAAACGCTATAATTTACTTTCGCTTTATTTCAATACTTAAATTATAATCAAAATATTCGAGCAAAAAAAATAAAGAACAAATTGTGCTTTCACTCAAAATTGACCTATTAATCTCCGGTGGATCCGGACTGACGTTTCATTTTCTTACCTCGCCCAATCGATTTCCGCTGACGTCACTAATGGTGTAGAGCATAAAGAGAGTAAATGCCCTCGTCTCTCCGAATGAGCTTAGAGACATATTTAAACTTACGAGAAAAGCCTTTATTCATAAATTTGTTCAGAGAAACTGGGACGGAACAGGGATGGATATTTGCATAATGGTGTGCGAAAAGCGTGAAATATCTTCATTTCTAATGATTGATGAGAAGGAGTTATGCGAGGAAAAGAAAGAAAAACAAATAATAATCAAAATTTTCCCCATTATGAAATATGCAACAGGAATTCAGTTATTTGGGAATCGACAATGCCGCTCATTAAGAATTGACTGACAGTGGAGCATACTCTTCATAAAGAAAGGAAAATTATCTGTGTTTTTATGCGCATCCCTTTCTAAAATTATAAGTCAAAATGTGGCTTATTAAATAAAAATTATTCAAAACCACCGGAATTTCAGTAAAAACAATGGAATATAAAAATAAAATTGGAATCATTAGAAAAAAATAACATTAAAAAATAGAAATATAAAAAATAATATCATATATTATATTTACGAGAAAATAATGTAAAAAATAATATCATATATATTACATAATAAATAATAAATAATAAAGTAAAAAATAGAATCATATATTAAAGTGCTTTAGTACTAGAACATTGTTTTGCTATCTGCGAATTCATATATCCATAATGCGATGAAAAAGGAAACCTTAACCACAAATAACGCCTCTTAAAATAATTCGAGGGTTTAACTCAGTTGGATAAAACTCTCTCTTTAATTAAACAATTTGTAAAAGCCTACCTTTCTTTGTATACTATACATGTATGAATAACTTGAAGGAAATGAAAGTGAGAATGTTAAGAACATTGTTTCTATGATAATACAGAAGTAGTTCTAAAAGGCTTTGCTGATTTAATTTAAATGTTCTATTTTATCTTGAATAAAATTGCTCTCTGTATTACGATTGTGTTTCGAAAATGTAATTCAATATTAAATAGTAACACACATTTGTACAATCAGTGTTGCCAGATTGACTCTTTTATTAAGACCAAATGAAAAATTTTAGATGTTTATTATTATACTACTAAGATAAAGCCCGTTGTGGATGTAATTACAACGGAAGCTAGCAAAAGCATTTAACTAAATATTTCTACCCTCAATATATCTAATCTTCGTCCAATTAAACTGAATAACTTCGTATTCAATTTTACTATATGCCAAAATCGGAATTGCGTTTTCTTCTAAAAACGTGCGAAAACCTTTTGCATTTGAAAGATATTGTTTAGCTGGAAACATCCTCTCTTATTTCAATGTTTAATACTGTAGATGAAATCATTTTATTTGTGAAAAAAAGGACTTGTTATCAATATAATCTATTCTAAAGGAATTGGAATTGGGATTTTTCCTTCAAAGCCTGATAACAGTGATTTCTTTATGACATTATTGTCACATGCGACTGCTAATTTTATCACGCCAATTGTTATTTTCTGTTTTATTCTCGGAAATCAAAGAGCTGAAAATAGCGAAAAACCGCATAAAAATTGGGAAGGGGTGGATTTTCAGATTTTTAAAGTAGCGCAGTTTATATTCTATATTTTTGTACAGAATTATGAAAATTTTCAAGCAGATCCTACAAACGGTCTAGATGCTATTGCGCTTATTGTGCTTAGCGTTTTAATCTTTTTCGGAATCGTTACAAAATCAGTGAATCAGTGAGTCAGTGAATTGTTGTGTCAGTGAATCAGTGAGTACGCAATAAGGGATCACCGTAACAATGTAGTAGGATTACATGAAATACAATACAGCGGTGAAGCATTAAACCAGGGTTGCTAAATTGGCTTTCATTAAAAAAGTGAACGTGGAAGCTCTGCGTTGCTGAATTTCGCCTTATTTAAAACCAATTATGCAATCATGTGCGCAATTTTGTATTTATGTAAAAGCTATGTTTAAAAAAAATGCAATGTTTAAGCTATATATTTTGCTTATTTAAGAAACAGCATTTTGTTTTTAGTTCCAGAGAAAAAAAAAGAACATACGATAAATTATTGTAGTGATTTATAGTAAAATACATCATGTAAACTATTCATTTTTTACTAATTAAGAATCATGTTTCAGATTTTTAATATTTACTAACTGACGTTAGTTAAAAATACCATCTATGTACCACATGCTTATTCTCGACATTGTTTAGACATCATGAAAAATTGAGAGTGATATATCGAATATTTTGTACATGCCAATTTAAACCATAGTTTCACTAGCTCATCCGATTTTTACCAGACATATATTTCTCTTTTGTAGATAATGATGTTGCATTTTTTTTAAAGTTAAGAATCATCATCGAGCTACATACACATATATTGTTTATTGCCTAATAATCATTATTTACCCATTCAAAATATCTAATATATGTGCGAAAATTTTACACTTGTATTGTCTGATAAATAATTTCAATTAGAAAGTTTACGGATAATACCTTACATAAACATGCTTTACATTGTGGCATGTTTAGTAAGAATTAAATGTAACAACTTTATAACTATTTTAGAGAACCAAATTATATTAAAATAAAATTTTCACTAATATTCCAGATTGTTTTTTTCTTCGTGGAAGGAAAACTAGTCTTGACCATGTATTTTGAAAGCTCCCGATTACTGTTAGAGTAAAATTATGTTTTACAAAATAATAATCAACGACAAAAATATTTCTAAATTATTAATTTATTACAGATTCATGTTCACTAGGTTTGTATTTTAACTGGGCATATCGACATTGCATTCTTTCATATTACTGCTGTAGCAAATATATGCCGCCCATGTGGTCGAGCGGCTGCCTTACCATTCTTCCTCTCCTTGGGTCAACGTTCGAATCTCATTCATGGTTTAAGTCTTTGTGATGTTGCTGTGAGGGGTAATGATGACTGACCATTAGGTATCTCTTATTACTGACCATCACGTTCGGCCATCTTCCGGGTAAGGTTTGATGCGTCAGTTCTGGAAAAACAAAATATCATCAAATGTAAATTTATGTGTTTTTTGTTTTATTTTAGCTGTTGCGTATTAATCCCAAATAGCTGTTATATTTATTTAATGTAAGGGGGAAATTTCTAATTTGTGATTGTTTCGGAAATAGCTTGATTATACAGTTACTATCAGAGATTTTTCTACTAAATTTTAGTTGTTCTAGGCAACTTTTTAAGAAATTCCTTTTTCTTTTCTAAAGTCCGGGCCATTTGCCGACTACTGGCTTGACTTCTGTGATCATCTGAGATATTGGCCTTTTCGTTACGGGGTAACTTTGTAGGAAGGCCTACGTTGCACAACTGGAAGTGCCTCCTACTTTAGAATAATTTCCAGATGAGAGTCTTAGCACGTGTGTCAGCACTTCCAGAGGTATCGTTTGAAAAGGAAGGACATTAGAGCCAAAAACAGATATTACATGCAACAGCTCCCATTAGATACCACGGTTCCACAGTAATCCAGTCGTGAGAGGTTTACACTCTTCCAAGCATTGATCAAGGTCACCACTGTTTCATTTTCGGTGATCTTGTGGGTATAGAGCTTATCAACTAGTCTAGTGCATGAATGTCATTAGTATTCCAGAGAACCGCTTAATACTTTTATTAGAAAAAAAATTAGAAAAACAGATTTTTCTCTTCTAGCAACAACAACAGAAAATACGTGTGAATTATTTGACCATTTTTATATATCTTATTTTGATTAAAAGACATTCGTTTTTATACAAATAATTTCCAGTATTAACGATGCCACATAAATATTATTACCAGATAGTTGAAACTCGTTATTTTCGGTAGAGTGTTTCTTAATAAACATTTCATTCAACATCATCATAAAAATAAAGTCGTACAATACTGAATATCGGTGTCCATAAAGAATTTCCACAATACGTTATTCACTAACTTACTTAACTCTCTGGCTTATATCTAAACTTTCAGTTTGAATGTCTTACTTAAATTTACTGATAAAGAAAATTCTACCCAAAATAAAAAAGAAGCCTTGCAACAAAAGTTGAAAATGTGTACGAAAAGACAAATAGAGAGAAAAACACAGGCCAGCTTATACTATTAAGTAAAAAGGAAATAGTTTAATTCAAAACATTTGTGCTTTAAGCAAATCGTCTCACATTCTCGTTAACGAATGTATGTTTCGATAAATACTTAATTAAATAACTCAGAGGCAAATCTCTAGAGACTTCATTACAATATGAATAGAAACTTCGCAGCATTAATTAGCGATACTGTAAAGATAAGGAGTTCTGTATTTATCAATCACCAAAGATGTGAAAGAATATTTTTGCCTGATTTTTCCGTACAAGAAAAAATAATAAAACTCGCATATTTGTCGCTATGTTTTATCGAAATTTGGATACATATTTACTACTTATATGAGTTCGCTTTTAGGTATGATAGAGGTGCGTTGATACATGCAGTCTTCATCTGCTTTCAGTTCGTAATATTACGTTTTTAAATAACTAAAAACTTACGCATTCTCGTAAAAAAATACAATGTCTTGGTAAAAAATACAAAAATACATCCTTTTATAAAGTAAATTAACTTGACTACCTTAAAATGCTCCTTGAATTCTAAAAAGCAGAACTATTACATTTAA
The DNA here is from genome assembly GCA_038373885.1 of Cheiracanthium punctorium. Lineage (NCBI taxonomy): Eukaryota > Metazoa > Arthropoda > Arachnida > Araneae > Cheiracanthiidae > Cheiracanthium > Cheiracanthium punctorium. The sequence continues at coordinate 1,292,372 of JAWZYV010014086.1, read as the reverse complement.
TTAAATAAATAATAAATCTTTAGCGTAAAAAAAACAATAAAATGAAATAAAGTAAAATACATGTATTCTTTTATTAGTGATATTTTTTATACAAATAAAAAGTATGCACTTTGGAATTGGAAGTATTTTTTTAATCAAAAGATAAAGTGTATGACTTTATTAAGACACAAGTGCACTTCATACTTCACATTTATAATTTTTTTTTTAAATATATAAGTGATAAACTGTTTCAAACTGATTCAGTAAATTAGAAAGATACTAGCGCATCTAAGTTCTTCAGCTATCAAATCATATATTTCATAATTCAATCCAGTCAAAACATGCACATCAGTAAACATCTTTGTAGGTAGGGGAGACCCCTAACGACGTATAATTGAACTTCGATATTGGTTCTGATATCTGAGCCTGTGAGTGATTACTAGTGGTGAAATAAGTTGTTAAAGTGACAGATAATGAATAATAATAAACAATTACTGATCTGACAAAATAGCATTTGCAGCACACTTTAAAATATGTCAGTTTTGTGGGCACATAATGAGGATTTTAAGACAGAACAAATAAATACTTACTATGAGTAAAACTTGTAATGAAACGAATAAATATTAAATCTAAAACCTTTGATGATCAGAAGTAGAAACTATAAATGTAAGAAAACCTAAAGAAAAGACATTGCCGCCTAGTTTCAAAATTATCTCCCTCAAGATGTCTGTCCGTCCTACAGTGCGGTTAAATTCTGTGCTCAGTCCTTTGAAATACAGATTATTTAGGTTAGTGTCGATGCTTGTGTATTTTTTTTTTTTGTATTCAATAGTGGGAAAGCTGTCATTTTTAAAACCTGTGGAATTTTTTTTTTGGTCTTTAAATAACTAAAACAAATTCGTGAAAGACACGTGTCAGGGACACAATAGAACTATTGGCAGATGAAAAGTCATGACCTCGACACTTGAGTACTACATTTATATGCTAGAACAAGAACATCCTACGTATTACGACCTAGACCTACTAAATAAAAAAGGTAGGTTTTCAAAAAATAAAATCATTTATAAAATTTTAAATAAGCCTTTTTACGTATTTAAAAATTGCGACGTTTTGTCGAATAGATTTATTTCTAAAAATTGCAATAGATTTGTGGACTAATTTTTTCTAAAAACGCAAAGAATGTGTTTATTATTTTGTTTGGGTGTTAAAACAGTGTGTTTGCATTGAAAGCAGATAAGAAACATTTCGAATGCTGTAATGTTTAAGAACAATTTTAAAATAATCAGTTCTGAGAAAAACAGTCACCTCGTCTCAAAAGAATTAACTCTTTTATGTCTAACACCGAGTGTCAATGGATTGTCATTTACAGTGAGGCGAACTAACACCGAGAGTCTCTTTCGGCGGTAAAAGTGTCGGCTATAAATGTTTGCCGTCTTTTGAGACATTATCTATGAACATGTATTACATTATCGATTATTAATTTCTTAATCATTAGGGAATGTCATTGAACTGATTTTTTTCTGGATTTGTCAATAAAATAATCAATAATTAAAAGAAATATCGCAGGTTTAAAAGTGAAAAGAAAAGAGAAATTGAATTTGGAACTAAGGGAAATATGTACTTCTACTTATTTCCCAAGTATAACACAAATTCAATCTTTCACTGCATAAGAATTTATCAAAAGTATCCTATGTAGAGTAATAAAATCTCTAAACGAAACCTGGTCATTAAGACTGTCTCCCATGAGCTCTCGGCGGATCAATAATCTAACTTTGTCAGTCTTCCCTGTTTAGAAGAGGAAAGAAAAGGATGGAAGATTTCATTCCAAGGTAGAAGATGTGACCCAGAATATTGTCCTTGATGTTCAACGTATTTTCTAATATAGAATCTATGTACGTCTACTAGTATATGTCTATGTTTTCAACCTAGGTGAATAAAAAGGTTATTTTACAAGAAATCTCTTTACCTCTCTAGGAGATAAAAGCATAAAGCGTCTGCGGTGACCATGAAATCTGACAAACACTGAAGCAGATCGGGGCACTTCCTCGCTATTACTTCACCTCAGCAGAAAAAAGGCCAGTTGCTTACTATTAAAACAATAAAGTAACAAGTTTGGAAATACCAGCAGACCAGAATTTATTCGGATTAACTTTTCATCACTGGTAAGGTGAATTTTGCTTTCATCAAAAACTTAAGTGCAGTAGAATCTGCCAATTGTGACCACCCTTGGGAAAAACAAAACCTTAAAGAGGTCCCCATATAGAGGTGGTCACTTTACAAAGGTCGGAAAGTGTGATGGGTTAAAAATGAAACTGCACGAAAGTGGTCAATGTAGAAATGGTCACTTTACCAGGTTCCACTGTGCGTGATATGAATAGTTAACTTTTTACGCAGCGTATTTTTAGTGAGTAAAATCGAATAAAGTGTTTTGGTTTAGTTAAGCTAAGTAACTTTTGCTACATAAAATATTCTGCTTCATCTAAAAAGATAACACTGGAGCATATCAGGTGCTACTATAATGGTCCGAAGAGATGAAAGTCACTTGAAATCTAAACTCTAATTATACGGTATTGATTATTTGGCTACTTCTTTATGACATTTTCTTAGACTTTTTCGAAAGTAATATGCAAGCTAATCTACTCCAGATAAAGCTTTAAAACGTTTGCATGCATTTTTTATTCATAATTTAAAAAAGACATATTTATACAAAGAGTACCTTCAGTAGATGAAGTTTTAACGACGTATGAAATTTTTTTTCCCACAAAATAGTTTAACACTTTTGATAACTATTTTAACGAGCTTTACAGAAAGTTATTTTTCTTATAGCGCATATTTATTTTTTCGAATTGTTGCTTTTTTTCCTTTGGATATGAAATAATTTATGAAGCATTATTTAAATAATTCAAAAAACATTCATATTAAAAAATAGCTTCATAATATATATGAGCATATAATGGATTTTTCCCTAAAACATTTTTCTCGAAATTATCTACTTATTTTAAAACATTTAAAGGTGTTTAAAATTTCTATTTTAGTTTTATAATGATAGATAAGTGTAAGACTTTCTTTTTCATAAAATAGTTTTAAAAAGTTTGAACACATTTAAACCTTTACACGTGTTTTCCAAACGCATCAAGTAAGGGTAAATGGCTTAAAATGATCCCCTTAGGAGAAAATCTTGTCTGAAATACACAAATGTATAAATAAAACTTTAGCCCCTTTGCTAGTACGTTTTACACTCTAATTTGTATTATAAAAATATTTTAATAAAATTTCAAGCCCACATTGAGAAATTAAAAATATATATATATCGAAAAAGTGACCAAAGGATCATTTTACCCTTGCCCAGGGATAAAATAATCCTTCATTATTGTGAATTTTTTTTTATCGGAAGAAACGTATAAAAGTAGCTATGACTATCGATAATGAAATAAAATATGTTTTACAATAAAATGGCCCACATATATTATTTTATGAACATTTTAAAATGAAAAAAGATTTCTTTGGCGACTGTTGGATCTCACGTGGACTAAAAGAAAAAGGTTTGGGAGAATCACGCATTTTGAGAGCAGCTGAAAGAATGCTAATAACAAAGTCCCGGTACTGGATTTTCTTCAGCCCATGGATCATTTTATACGTCAAAATTGCGGTCCATTTTAGGTCAGATTACTGTATGACGCCGAGAAACATTAGCAAGTGTAATTACCACTAGAAACATTCTCTGTTCAGTGAACCAAGTCATATTTCTAAATGAATAGGAAAGTTAGTGCTAACCTTATAACAGATGTTATAAAATGCAATTTTTCAAAAACTCTACTTAGACGTGTAATACTGTGACCGAGTGAATGCTTTCGTTCCTTCTTTTTCACTTGACACAAATAGTTGATGCGTTACCCTGTAGAGAAATCTACCTGTATGAAAGAAAACATACTTATGCGGATCGTTTTGCCCGCTAGGATCATTTTAGGTCACATTCCCCTATTTTATTACAATGCAACTACATAAAAATGCACGTGTTGAATGCTGTTTTTATTAATAATTGTTAAACAGGATGTATACGTTTTGATCTTTTAAAAATAAAGCATAAATGTAAATGTCTACGAGTAACATTTCTGACAGTATATAAATATTCGATTGTTTTTTAAATTTCTCGAAATAACGGAAGTAAGTTTTTGTTCAATGAGTTTATCTAGGAATATTTAACGGAGATGTTCAATTTTTATTGTTATTGTTATTTTCGGTAAGTGAGAAAAAATAAATTTAGAAAAAATCTTATCAGTACGGTTCTTAAAAAAGTCCCAGGAAGATATTTACGTACGAACTTTTAGTAAATTGCTATAGATATTGCTTTTAATTTATTTTTGTTTCTCCTTTTGCAGAAATAATGTATCAATTTCATTCTTGTACAAACAGTTTTTTACCTCATCACTATCTTTTAAACGAAATTCTTTCGTTATTATAGAAAGTCTCCATCTTAATTATCTTTTTATCTTAATTGCAAATTTATAATCCTAAAATAGCATCATTTGTTGATAAAGACTTTTTTAACTCTTAATGTGATCGATTATGTATTACGTCAGTAATGACGACAGCTCAAGGAACCTTCTTTCCCATTATATCTTTTCTGTACCAGGAAAAGGAAAGCAAGGGGAAAATATGAATGGAAAATAGTTGTTAATATGCAGTTAACACACCGGTTTTAAAATCCATTTTATGAAATCTGAAATTGCGTTCATGTACGAAAAGAAAAAATCTTTCATAGACTTTTGTATGCTAAATTTATTTAAACCGTTAAAAAAATACAATATTTGTTGTGTGTTATACACTTTGCATAGGGTAGCGAGGTGCATAGAGGTGATAGGTTTGTTAAACAGTATCACCTCCATGAAAGCAAACGCATTTTTTGTTGAAAGTGAAATTTATATTACATAGATACCTTAAGCTAAAAAGAACTGAGTAAATAAAAAAATGTTTTTAAATTATTTTCATATTTAATAATAATAATAATAATAATATATAAACAGAGTGTTCTAAAAGAATGACATAAGCTGTTTTTGTTTCTTCAATAATGATCATAGGCAATAACAATAAATTAAGAAGTTACGTGAAAAAAGGTAAAGAATTGCATGTTGTTGACTAACATTTTCAGGAAATTAAATATAAAATGTGACATTGGTTTTTCCACTTAACCAATCCGAATACTTTCCAGGTATATCCCTTTTTTAAACCTTTAAGATCTAGAAAACATTCTTGAGTTCAGAGGGATTCAGATTATCAGACTTACGGATAAATTAATTGGAAGGGTTCTTTCTGTATTAAGGGGTACCTGATTAGCCATTCAAATGATGCTGCACAATGTAGAGCTTTTTCCAATATGGTAGAAGATGTGAAATTGATAGAATAAATTGAAACTCTTGGCATCACGTATTTTGATGAAATATTGATTAACATGTTTGTGCAGCATTTGTTCGCTAACTCCTCCGAGACCACTTATGTGAACTTTATCAAATTCGGTTCAGAAATAATTCCCGTAGTGTAAATGATATTAAATCGATATGGTAGTTATTCAATATGTCTTTGAAAACATTCTCTCCATAGATCATTCTCACATTTTGCTTTTTGGAGGCTACACACGACATTTTTTTAATGTCATTCTGCGAAAATAATGTTTTAGTCATCTAAGGGAATGAGTAAGTAATTTAGTTCCGCTGAGCAATTCCTAACTTCGGCCGGCCGTTGAGTCACCAATGGAATGCAAATTTTTAGGAGATTATTTTCTTCTCATGACAGATTCACTGGTTCAACAAAGTGCCATCTGTACCTTATATATTTAACTTTTAATCTTTAAAAATGACATAAAGCGGATAAAAGTAACATTCGATATTTAAAAGCAGAAGAAATATTAATTTTCACTGTATTTAATATTAAATTTAAGTGTTTCAGTACTGCTTAAATAAACATTTACATTTTTTTAAAGCTCCACTACACTTTCAGAAAATTGTTTTCATTGGACAACAAGTATATCGGAATAAAATTATATACAATATATTTACATACGCTATCGGTATTTTAATCCCAAATTTGATCAATAAAAAGCTATCCTATAATAAATGTGCTTAAAAAATAATTATTTTCACGTAAGTAGTGTGACGTTGAAAGTAGCATATTGAATTACTGATAGTAATTTTCTTTTCACTTACTATCCATCTTCAGTTTTCTTTTCCATTCAATAACAATCATTTGCATTTCCCTCAAGATAATGGTACTGATTTAATGGATACACTTACGTGTTTGAACAGACAATGTAAATTATACCTAATGAAATAAAATAGAATAGGTTTTTATTAACGCAAAAGAATAGCTAATATTTGTTTAGAAGCGTATAAATAAAATAGAAAATCCCAGATAACACGTTAAAGCAGCTTAATAACTACCAATCTAAGTATTATTATCCGAAAGCATTAAAATAAAAATTTCTCACAAAACTGTATCATTATTTTTAATGATGCCTAGAGTCACATTAAGTAAACAAATAACGTCCGTTTATTTCCCATTGTTGGTAAAATAATATGTGCTAAAACATAATCAACTTGACTACAATGAAACAAAATGGTGTTTGCAGAAACTGTGGGATTTTTTTTAATTATGAAAGTGAATAATAAATAGTTTAAATTAATTGGCGAGCCACTTAAATTAATTAGCTTGTTTTAAGTAAAAAAAGGAAAGCCGTATCTAACATTTTTATCCAAGTAAAAACAAATGGTTTATTTTCAGAAACCAATTCTTGTCTAGTGATCTTAAACGAAATTTTTAAAAGTAGTCTTATATAAAAATGAAACTATTTAAAATATACACTTTATAAACTGATTATTCAAACAAATAAAAATGAATTAAAAAATGAAAGCTTCTTAAACTGTATAAACGTCTTAAAAAGAGTCATGTAGTCATATGACTTTACAAGAAATATATATGAAAAGAGTCTTGAAAAGAGTCATTACAAAAGAGCTATTATATATATATATATATATATATCGAAATAATAGCTTTTTTGTACACATATGTAAATGAATTTAATCAAAATGATCTTAAAATGAGTCATATTAAATGTGCACACACATATATACATATATATAACTTTAATAAAAAACATGTATAAAAAAATATAAAATGCATACATATGTATGAAACTTCGACTTTTATGTTTGCAAAATTAATTCCGATATCTCAATCCCATCTCCTATACAGATATTTAATAAAAATTAATAATAATATTTAAGACACATACATACATTTGTATACGTATGCAAGATTTAATTTTCAGGATAAATCCACAGAACTTCCATACATAAATATACAAACTTATTTCAGGAGATTTTCTAATACAACGCTAAACATTGTCCTGCCTGATAAAAAAAAAGCAAAGTAAAATTTAGAATATGATTACGTTCCATTTATTAAAGCGAATTTGTTTATAGTAAATAAATACATATAAAAGTAGAAATGGAAATGCCTAAGGTTATTTCTTTTACGCATCACTTGTGTTATAACATTCTTCTAACAATAAAGTGTTTAGTAGAAATAAACAATACAATGCATTTGAAAAGTTGCGTTCTGCATGTGTAACTCTGCCATTTCCCTGAAAACTATTGAATAACTTTGAATTTTAGCTCTCAGGTTGGATGACTGGAGTTAAAAAATAATACGATAATCTGGATAAAACCAGACAACCATTCAGTTTTAAGATAACTTACGAAAGATATCTTTGTAAAGCAAACGGAAAGCGCTATTTATCTTGATGCTTGACAATCGTCTAAAATGCAAAAAAAAAAGTGCCGAGCATATCATTTCCAATTATGAGCGAAATCTACCTATCCTAAAGCATCTTACGAATCTTTCACGTGCAAAATGTAATTCGAAATAATCTTAAATTACTGCTGCGAGATAAAAGTTTCAGCTCCTAGAAGTAAACTCCAATTCTTTGGTTCTTTCCAAAATCAAGCACTTCGGATTGTGACTGGGTGGTAAAAATCGCCCATACACTGATTCTACAATTAACTCCCAACACTCTATAAATAGCAAAAAAACAGGTGCTTTCTAGTCTTCTTATATACTGTAACATGCATGCGACTGTTCCATACAAATTAGAAAATTAAGTACTGCATAGGCTAGCATCTCTTTTTTTCATTATTTTATACCCAGTGCAATATTCTATAATCTTGCATCACTGCTCATCATTAATTGATAAAAATCATATAAAACGCCGATTTATCAAAATATTACATGCAGAATTTTATGAAACTGACCTACACTATACAGAATATAGTAAGCTATAAAGTAACATAATAAGAAAATACCAGATACATATAGTCTCATAGAAATTAGCATATGTATAAAATAAATAAATTCAATGTCAGTGATGTGTCAGTTTGGCATAGGCAAAGTACATTCAATATGAAATATGATCACCACTCCTAGAAGCAATACAGCCCCTACAAATATGTGGGAGACATTGAGGTCTGTGCGTCTACCCAAAAAGATCCCAACCTAATCAGGATAAAAGGATAAACCTCAGAAATAAGTTCACCTTTCTGGTTTTAAGCACCGTTTGCTCTTCCGGTGCCGTTGAGTATATATATATATATATATATATATATATATATATATATATATATATATATATATATTCAGTCTGAGTCACATTATATCGGTGAACGGCTATTTGATATTTGAAAAAAATATTTTTTAAAGCATCAGTGCCTGCATCATTTTACTACAAAGCCGTTTTTTTCTAATACGCATTTTGTCTGATTAGGGATTTTTTTAAATTTCATACTGATTAAATAATGGACAAGAATTAAAGAAGTGAAAGGATGAGCCTGTACTTCTGCACTTACAGTTAGGAGCGGGGGATCTTTTGATTATCTCTGAGTATTGTGGGAAAGGTTCCACACTATTTTGAGAAAATCAAAAGATCCTCCTAACCAGTCTAAACACTTTAACTACCTCTTCCGTATGTATTTCTTTCACAGATGTTTGGTGGATGATAACGGGTTCCAGATTCTCTCCAAATCAAGCAACACCCAGGCTTGTTGAGAACAGCCCTTCACTGATTAGCCTTCTAGTGCACATATTGATGTGGCCACATAAAACGTTCCCTCCTGTGGCTTGGCGTGAGTGGCGCGCAAATGGCTACTACCCTCGCTAACGGACCGCCTTCGTGAAGACTCTCAAGCACGGTTGAAGTTGACATTAACCTTCCAGCGTATGCAGAAAAGGAGGATATGCGTTCAGTCGGAGTTGCGGTTCTATTCCTTCCTGGGCATAGGGACTAATATATGTCATCGGCACTGGTCGTAACAGTTGGCCGTCCTTGGCTGAATCTCCTGAATGCCGAATAAGAAGTTATAAATTGTTGCCAAAGTCTATTAGATTTACTCAGCAGCATTTTGCAATTTCGAACGGATTACCTTTTTTTTTTTTTTTTTTTTTTAAGCAAGTCATCGCTGTATTTTGTGATTTCTTCCTAATTCTGTAAATTGGTGGTCTCATTTTGCTTTTAAAAAAATGTGATAAAAATTAAGATTCAACATTTCATTGAAAGGAGATGGTGAATAGTCATATTGTTTCATGCTTATTCTCACATAGTAGTAAAAATGTTTAGAAAAAATGTAAATAGATAAAATTAATCGAAATTCAATACATTAATAAACTTATTTTAGCAGAATTGCTAAGGCAATTTTAAATATCGTCCAGCCAGATAAAAATTGATAAATAAAAAATAATAATAGAATATGATTACGTGCGCTTTGCTTAACTGAATTTGTTTATGGTAAGTAGACACATATGAAAGTAGAAATGCAAAATTCTACGTTTATTTTTTATCTTTTCAATCCTACATTTCTGCCAAAAAATTCTTCTTATAACTAAAGAGTTTATGGAAGAGTATATCTGAGAAGTTGCGTTAATTCACATTACTCCACTCTATTAAAATACAAACGCATTAAGATTTGTGATTATTATAGAACATAAACTCATCTAAAACCAAGTATCTTCATTTAAGAAAGAAAAGAATGAACTCAAACTAAGTCATTTTCTATCATAACAGAATACAATAGAATGCGCTGGAAACGAAAATGCAAGTTTGAAGAAGTTCAAGCTCTGAACAAAATTTTTATAGATAAAGTATTCGATTCTGTCATTCAATATTCAAATGAAGTGCGCATAGTGCTTCTGAGAATATATAAAAAAATAAACATGGTGACTGGGAAACATAGAACGACGATAAAATTTGAAATGCAGGATTTATTTGAAAGAAAAAAAAACTTTGCATTCTTTTTTCTTATTTTTCTTTTTTATCGGGAAGTTTTATTTAAAAAAAGGCTGGGATTTGTATCAGTAATGCAATATCAAATACACAGTGGTATGTGATTATGGCCTATTCCTAAAGCGAATTATTTTATAAAATTTTGACTAAATGCCTTTTAATACAGTCTGTATCGAATTGCAATACTCGTGTCTTATGAAGAAAAATGCATTATTAGCCGTACTTAACTAATGAAAAGGATTTAATAGTTCCAGCCAAAGAATTTTACATACAGCTGGGTAGGGAAATGAAACACAAAATTTTTCTTCATGACCAACAATTTCTAAACTATAAGTATGGTTACTGTTTGTTGTGTTATGGCAACGCTACGCAAAGGCTAACTGCCAAGGATGGGGGATGCCTTCGTCGGAGGACTTTTTAAACGGTTCTAAAGTGTATTCACGTTGCATCCGGAGAAAAACCTACCTTCAGACTGTTACTTTGGCAGCCGGTCAATAGGCCAGGCCAGAACGCTGGACCTTCACACTTCAGTCGTCTGCACTTTTGAGTATCTTATCCTTTCTGTCACGGTGGGGATGGGGGTGTAAAAAATTTAATTTAATAGTACTATTTATCAAAGAAAAGGAAACTATTCTCTGTGTAAAAATTGTAACGTTGGAGATATCAAAAGTTATTATATGAAATGTCTAATTTGCAGACTTTTTACTAAATGCTTCACTGAAAATCGTAAGTCATTCGTGTTTTCAATATGAAAGTTACTTATTTATCAACGAAGATGGAATTTAAATTTATAGATCAACCTTCTTTTTTCCTGGAAAATCTATTTTTAATGTGATTTAATATTAAAAATAATATAATGCTATCAATATATTATTTGCTGTAAACTAAGAATAAAGCTTGATTTTAGAAAAGTTAGTGTTTTAGAAACTAAATAAATTTCGGAAAAAAAATCTATTGCATCGAAAGTACCATTTTCGTAAATGAGTTACGGTTGCGATAATACACGATTCTTTCTTTGACTAACCTAAAAATTGAAAATAAATTTCTATTCATAAGCTGATACTCTCTAATTAAAAGCACATTTCAAGGTATGCATGCTTTAAATTTCTTACATGACTGTACTGTTATTCAAAAGTACTTAAAAATCATGATAATGTTCTTGATAATAATGTTTCCAAAAACCAGAAGAGTAGTTATCTGCATTTGTCTTTCAGCTACATATTGTAAAAAAAACTTGAGACTATTAAGTAGAAATTCCTTATTTTTAAGAGAAAGAAATTTTACCATTTTATGTCTGAACAACTTGAATAGATATTCAGAAAAATTTTAAAATAAAAAATTTTTATGAAGCAATAAAATGGAAAGAGATCTAAAGTATATTTTTAAAAAGTTGAGCTGATAAAATTTCACAAACAGAAAACAAAATTAAAGTTTAAACTATTACTTGCATGCTGTTTTTTTGTTCTCTTGAAGCATCACGACCAAGACGGACGGACACTAAATATCTTCCTAGATTACAGCACAACGTGTGGGTAAACCTAACGCTAACACGTTGTGTTGTAAAGACAGTGTCAATTTGTTGTACATGGTTTTTCGTGATTAGCTTATCAACGTCATTTCATCATTTCGTCAGTGGATTTACAACACACTGTGCCGTGTGTCCAAAGCTGCAGCACTTGTGCTGTAGTATTTTACAGGAATTGTGTGGTAAAGTTACAGGCATTTCTTATAGTGTATATCGGTTCAGAAATTAGGATTTATCCCTTTCTGAAGAAGTTTTTTCCAGAGTGCACACATCTAATAATCTTTCAACTTTTGTTTTACCGGAACTGAAAGCAATGAAGACTTTTTGACTCTTCGGATAAAATTCAAATAATATAAACTAAATGTTACTGGAATCACATATCCATTAAGAGATAATGCAAACTATGCGAATTTTAATGACGGAATTGAGATGCTTACATCAAATATATGTTTCAGCATACTAGGTGAAAACACATCTATCTTTGACAATAGCGAGGGCTTTTATAATCATCCTTTAAAAACAGTGGGGAGCTTCCTCAACAAATGTTACTGAAGAAATGTTCAAAAATGCTTGGAAGCGAATACTAAAGGAGTTTCGTAGCTGCAGAGAAATTTAAGATAGTTTATCCATTCAATGCATGTGAATAAGGCTTTCAAAAATGCCAAGCTCTATCAGCTCTAAGTTAAATCGTAATTTGCATGTATTTATCAAACCATAACTAGCATTATGCAAATACTGAATTGAAATATGCAATTTCCATTAGGCAGAAAATACTGAACCATCCAGTATCGTACATATCGTACATACGACAGATTTCACTGTTTTAACGGCATTTCAACTGATTTCTATCTTAATGGAAAGGCACGTAGATTCTTCATTTCTCGTAAGCCATTAGGAATGATTGGTTCGTTTGTCAGCCTTTCAATAAACAGTAATGTCTTAAAGCAACTGTAATTTACTAACTTGCTAGTAAAAGAATTTCACAAATAAATCATTTTGTCAGATTCCATGGTTCAATGTTTATTTGCGATATTTATTTTTTCTTTCCAAATTTCGAAGATCTCTATCTAGAATGCTTCGATAGGAATTTCAAAAAGCAGACTTAACAGCAAAAGATTATACTCGTTTGGCAGATGATGGATAAGTTTTATACATAAAGAACTGTAATTTATAAAAGTTGTAGTTTTTATTTAAAAAATGTTGAGTTTTCAATTATTAACAGAATGTTTTGCATGGTGCGCTATGAATTTAAAGATTAATTTTTAATTATTTTTCATAAATATATACGCTTGTATGAATACGCCAATATATAAGCAGGGCTTTAATAAAATTGCTAGAGTTGCAAGCTTTCCTAACTACATCCCAATTGGCGAGTCTGCATTTAAATCTTATGACTAGAGTTGTCTCTAACAGTATATCAACTGGAATTTTCAAAATTTGGCGATTTAATTGGTGACCGTTCTTCCTTGCTACTAGCGCTGCCTCCAAGTTGGCTTGTTGTGTTCTCGTTGCTTTTTGAGTAGCTTAAAACTCTGGGTCCTGACTGTGAAAGGTTTTTTGTGTGTGCTACGCTACCAGACACCGTTATATTTGTTCGTATTATTTTAAAAATAGCTACGTTAAATTAATCTTGTATTCGTTACTTATTTCTTGAGTGCATCGAGCAAAGGTTAGTGCCAACCCATTGTAGTCTACAAAATCTCAAATGCCTCTATTGAAATTTTAAATTCAATGTTATTTTCACCACTTAGCTTTACCATAGGGCCCATTCAAATTATTACACTAGATTTCCTAAAACCTAACCTAGAATATAATCTAAAAGGAATCATTTGTTTATTGGGTCTTAAGTAAAATAGAAGGAGAGAAACAGTTGTTTCTGCTCTGCATTTTCATGGTCTGGTAAAGCTGTTTTTGCGCTGCGTACACATAATGCTCCCATGCCAGTAATTACCAAAACGGTGAAACAAAAGATGAATGTCTGTGAACCAATGTAAATTATTTGTTTACTTCTAATATGAATATTTAAAACGGATGATTTAATTTTTAACTTATAAAATTTATGCTCTGTGAAATATCCACATGCAATTTTTAGAACGTTAAAATAATAATAATAATAGATTATTTACGTTTTGTTTCAAAAAGTGGTGTTACTATTTTACTGTTATCAATCGTTGCAATATTTTAGGATATGTGCTGTCTTGAGATCAAATATCGTTTTCAGTAGCTACTTTAATTACAAATTTAATATCTGCTAGTCCTAAGTCTTGTTTTTACTACAAGGTAACTATTATTTACGTATTCATAGACCACGGTTAACATTTTTTTCGACATCTTCAGTTATGAAATATTTTAGTGTAAAACATTCAATTTAAGTAAAGTATAAATCAGAGATTAGTTCATTTAGAAAACAGACAGTTTATATTTTCTGCAATTTTTTTAATCTTCGCAAGCTTCAACTTCGAATTTGAAGTATATGTCCAGGTAAAAATTAAAAAAAAATCGTATCTTTTTTTTTAATATACTAAACACATCTTCTGAAAAACGCAGTCGTACCAAAAATTAGTTTGTCTATTACCATATTCGTGATTTAAAAAAAAAAAAAAAAAATTCCAGCTTTCTTGTGTGCATTTATTCAAAAAAAGTAGTTTTACCAGTTAAAAAAAGTCCCTTTACTTCGAAGAATTTAGATGTTTCTGCACGTTTTTTCATCAACAATTTCAAGGTTTATTCTAATATTTTCTTTTAAAAGATTCCAGAATGGAGATTTTAATTCAATTCTTTCCACGTCCTCCAGAATTTCATATGCAAATCTGATAAGGTTTTATTTTCTTGAAGTAAGCATTACTGGAAGGAAAATATCTATTTTTTACCCTATTTAGTACATTTCTATGGAACTAAAATTACGGAATTTCAAATAAATCTTCAGACATTTTTATTTGTTTTACTAAAGGCATAAAAACCAAACGAGAAGCAGTGCAAAGAATAACATTATACCGTCATGATATCTCTCCAGGGAAGGGAAATGATAGAGTTTTCTATTTACCAAAGCATTATTTTCGAAGTAGAGATATATGTTTACTTATATTACTTGTTATAGAGACTTCATAATGCTTCACAAGACATTGTGCATTAAAGAAAGTAACAAAGATAATTAAAATCATGATTAATTTGTTGACGCACTTAACAATTGCGTATTATGAAGGAACATTTTTTCATAAAGCTGCAAAAAGTCATGTTACATTAAATGAATTAACAGAGGATAAATATTTCTTAATACTTTATTTTTAACTCCGATACATCACAAAAAATGTTGTTCTACAAATAAAACAGCCGTTATATCCAGTATAGACACAAATATTTAGAAATGGATTATATCAAAAGACGAGCTAGTGATGTGATGTGGCTTTAAATGTTGAAGCTTTTCTTTGATGTGACAGATTTGGCCTCCAATTCTTTTGTCCAGCTGAAAAAATGAGAAAATCGGAGCAAGTTCCAGACCAACATGTGGCTTTTTAAGAACGGTAATTAGAGATGAGATTGAACATTGAATTGAAGTTTCTCACTTGCATGTATCCTCTGACTTTCATTTTCACTTATTGGGTGAATTAAAAATCTCTACGATGTGTCAAAACGCCTAGTTCTGTGAAGAGCGCTAAAATGTAGTCCAAGTACATGTCAACCCATTACTTCATCTATGCAGCTGATATTAGTAAATAATGCTGGCTTACATGTGATGAATATGATTATCATCATACTTGAAACAAAGCATTGAATTAAAGTACAATTTTTTTAGACTAACACAGGAATTTCAAAAAGGAAGAAAAATTATTTCTGAGAAAGATTTATGCAGTCTTTCATGCACAAGTTTCAACCACAAAGAAAAAAAATGTATATGCAATATCAGTAAACAGATTTATAAAAAATAAAAATAAAAATAAAATAAAATTTTAATCAAATAATTTTATGAATCTTATCATTTGGAAAATGTTAGTTAAATGGTTATTAAAACGGCGCTTTTACTCGTTTTGTAATATCAAGTATGATAATTAACTCTTCTTAAGAAAGAAAGAAAAACTTTTTTTTCGTCCTGTAACTAATAAATAATTTATTACTAAAATATAAACGCGCCTTGCAAGGTTTTTATTTATTTATTCTTTTCATTTTTTAACAGCTAAGGAAGAATCCATCGTGCTTAAACTCACACTTTTATATGAAGCTATTTTTGTAAATTGCATAAAAAATATTTTTATGCATATAAAGTTTTTTTTTCTTTAAAGGTGTTATTATAAATAATGTGAATAGGTAGTGCGGAAAAATGCATAGTTCTTTTGTTTGGGGTAGGAAACTTAGAGATAGTAGATGAAGGAATAATTTCTTTATTATATTTATAAAACGAATTCTCCAGAAATGTGTTTATTTTTCTTAGACAAAGGCGATGAATTTGTGCATTTCATTTATTACGGTTTAGTGTTAGCTTTCTGCAAAAAATACTGCTTACAATTTTTCCGAAGAGCTCTCAGTCGTATGATTTGGCAAAAAAGAACATGGAAATCAATAGGTACTTAAAATGCATGGGGTCTGGTCTATCATGTTAAAAAAAAACCCTGCAACGTGGGTTTTAGATATGAAAGAATCTGTAAAATTATAATTTAAATAAAAGATGGTAATTCTTTCAGATGAAACGCATATGCCGAAAAAAAAGGGCGTGAAAAAAATTTTGGACCGTGTAAAAATGGATTAAGCATTATTACTACAGAATTTCTTATATGCATTTTCATGTTAATTTCATACGAGTATTGATCTATCTGTGTTAAGTAGTATTTCACAGTGCCATCGATTACAAGAAACTGTAATTTTCAATTTAATTAGGTCGGTAAATAATTTGCAAATAAATTTAAGTTGTGCAAAGCAGGTAAATTCAGAAATAACTTTTCAGAATTTCATATTTTTAAGGTTTCTCAAAAATCACTAATTAAATAAATCCGGGCTTTACAAAGAATTCAGTTAATAATTTATTGTTTTATTTTTATTTATTAAAGATTTTGTCAGAAATATTTTGGCAATAGTGTAATCTAGGATTGTCCTTCTTCTATCATATTTAGACTTCAAATTTTATTTCAATTATAAAAAAAAATTCTTTAGTTTTAAAAATAACCAATTTTAATGAAAATAACTATATTTTGGAGAGAAATTGCTAATTTTTGGAAGTATGTAAAAACTTGACTTCATTCCATCTTTTCGAAAAAAAAAACGGAATGAATAAAATTTGAAAAATCATTCATCTGCTAAATATTTAGAATGATAAATCATTGTAGTGTCTCTCTGTGGAACTCATAGTATATTAATTAGAGAGATTAAAATGAATTTTTAAGATCAGAGATATATAATTTTGCCCATACATTTCTGTATTGCTGCAGGCTTGGGTCTATTCCGTACAGTAAAAACTTTATTAGACTTTGAAAGTGTTTCAATCGCAATTCGATTTTCTGAAAAAAAAAATGAAATAGGTTGGATCAATTTTGCGGAATGTTATCCAATGCCGTTAAGTCTGTTATAATTTGTAACTTATTGTACTTTTTGTCATTTGTCTCCTTATAAGATCTTAAGCAATTCGTAAATCCCCCCCTCTCATTTCCTTTCTTTTATTTCGGAATTTTTTAACGTCTGTTTTTATGCATATCAAGATTTAGTCCCAAAAAGGTGTTATATAAATAATGTGAATAGGTAGTGCGGAAAGATGCATTGTTCTTTTGTTTGCGGCAGGGGTAGTAAATGAAGGAATGATTTCTTTATTTATATTTATGGAAAAATTATGTCATTTTGTTATCATGATGGTAATAGTATTTTATTATTATGATGGTGATGTATTGTATGATGATGATTATTATTATGGTAAATTATATTATTTTTGAAATTTTGACGGCAGAACATTTGGGCGAGTACGAAGCACTGACAGATTTTTCTTGTAGATTTCAGTGCTATTGACAGGCTAGGAGTTTAATGGCCTATTGACCAATGTAACTGGCATTTGACAAATAAAATAAATTGTGAAAAAATTTTTTGTTATCCAAGGTCCATTTCTAGTTTATAAAATACAGACTGGACCGGGATGACTAATTAGCCACTTCTTGAATTCCATTTCAAAGAAGTCGCACAATGAAGTCTCTCACTAGTAGGGCATCAAACGCAAGTACGTTGGGTTGTGTGAAGACGAAAGCATAGAAGGATCAGGTGATTTTCTTTATCTGCATTTATTATCTTGAGTTTTTGACATTCGAAGGTTGACTGTATAGAATAAAAAAAGAACTATCATGTATTCAGATATATTCAAAAACACAATAAATGTCTGGAACTATATGAGATAAGCCATGCATTCGTGTTGTACGCTGATAAATAGTAATACCGGTAGAATATCATCTAGCCTTCAGAAAAATAAACACAAATGAAATAAATGTCCTCTGCATATTATATGTAAATAGTTTTAAAATTTTTCATATTATTTGTGTTTTACAAAGTAAAAAAAAGAATTGTCCTCTCCGGTTGTGTCCGGCTGCTAAGTTCCATGTTTTATCATATAACGTCATCCCTCAATAAAAAAGGAAGAAGAAAACGTATTTCAAAAATGATTAAAATTACCGCTTAATTATTTTAAATAATAGCGAAAAAAGCCTAAACTTACCTCAAAGAGCCTTTCAGCAGTTAAAAAATTACATAGTAGTATAAATGAAGTATAAGCAACATTTCTTATCAAATTTTTCAAAATATCGGTATGAAAAGATATATCCTACATTTTTCTCATTCTATTCTAAATAGGAGAATTTCTGCAACGAGGTCCATGTGATTTTTGATATATTCAATGAGCAAGGCAGCGAAACTGACGAAAAACCATGTTTCAATATTTTGACCTATAGTTTACACATTCACTCATCGAGCTTTAACTGAATTGCCCGAATGTAGCTGAAAAACTAAGAACATTTAATTACATACTTATTTTTTTCATCCATAATGCTTTAGCGTTTTGTTTTCTGAATGAAAAATATAATTTTACAGAAATCAAACATATATCGTGAAATATTTAAAAAAAAATTTACCTTAAAAGCAAGTTTACAAGTTTGAGTTGGATATCATTTTATTTCATTCATAATTAAACATTTCCATACCTCTATATAAAAATATTTTTTTATAGAAATCACAAATAAAATCACACCTCCCTGGTTGTTTCTTTTTAAATTCATGCATAAATACAAATACATAAAGTGTAAAAGTTTCGTTATACACAAGAAAATAGGTCACATGTGTAATGCAATCGTGACACAGAGTATGCTTAACTACATCATACTAAATGTACTCATTTGAGTAGTTTGAAAACTTTAATGAGTAAGTTACACACTTTTTCTTTTCTTGTACATTCAATTCAAAGTATGTTTTAGATTGTATTCTCATGTAAAAATAATCAATAAATATCCATAAGCACGTGAAGCATATGAAATGATTCAAACCAAATCAAAGGAAGTATTTTCGCTTTTAATAATTTCTCTGATAACGAAAAATACAAGCGATCGCTAAAAGTCTTATGCTGTTTGATTATTCCCGAATCCTTCTTATGACAGGGAATTTTCTACTAAATGACAAGCAATAATTTTGTCCCTCTGGTTAGAGGCACTTTTAATTTATAAAACAATGATGGGAGTGATAAAGAATTTATCTGACAAACTAATTTGAGAATGATCAGGAAATTCGTAGATTATTTCTCTGAATATTTAAATAGATAAGTATGAATCTTTACAAAAGTTTGTAAAACAAAGAAAAATTTAAAAAAAAGTATAAATCCGTGGTAATTGCTTTTGCAGCTCTGATTATAAAAAATTATAGAACGAGAATGATAAATATTTTGATAAAGAAATGATTGAAGTATCACGATTATGAAAATGCAAAACGTTTCTAGTAGGAAAAGGGATTATATTGGATTTTCTTTCGAAAGATTTTTTAGAATGTTGTTTACCAGGGGCGAACCGACACCGTGAGCACGGTAATCATCGAATCGGGGCGCCATCTTTGAAGTGGGGCAATTTCGAACTCACTCAAAAATGGAGAAAACCTTAATCTGGAGCATAAAAGGGAGGGGGGGGGGAGGGTACGTACCCTAGGGCTGCCCTGTTGTTAACATGATACTTTTAAAGAGTTTCAGTGCCATAGTTAACTTTTTTACGTTTTTCATCTAATTAACTTTCAAAAGAAGATAACGTGTGAGTTACTTGTTCACATGTAAGTATGATTATCTGAATATCACAACAGAAGGTCGAATCTTAACTTATGCAGCTGGCAGCAGTCTCATTCAATCTGTAGATTGGCAAGACAATAGGAAAAATCATGAATATCAAGTACTTACTTTTGTCTTGAAATATTCGATTACTCACTGTTCTTATTGCCCGGCACAGTAAATAAGATTTTAAATCACTTAGAACATTTCGCTTATGAAATTTATTTGCCTTTGACACCACGTAATTCATATCACTGTCAATTTAAATTCGATGACTTTTAGAGGAAATCTTTCAGAGAATCTGGCGACACTGATTTAACATGCGTTTGCTCTTGCAAGTAGCTGTAAAGAAACCTGCCTCTTGTAAATAGAATTCTTTGATGTTTTTGTGACTTTTAGACATAACCTGTGCATTTCTTGCCTTTTCACATGTTTTAATTATATCTTGTGTTTATATAAATATTAAATGTTCCTTATAAATAAAATAGATTAAATAATTTCCATGCTAAATGAAATGCGATATTGCTCAGTTCTTTTGAACTAAATAATCTCAAATTGGTTTAATCTCAACTATTAAACATCTCAAACGCTAGAAAACTTACTTGTGTATCTATTATTTTCTTTAGTTTTATAAATAAAATGCAATATCAGGCAGATTAACCGAAGCAATTTGTAAGTCAGTATAGCAAACTAACAAAATGTTTTTACTTCGAGGTAAGCAATAAGCAGATACCAATTCATCCAGGAACATCCAGGGTATTTTTATAAATGATCTCTGGCAAGATTTAGCTAATAAGCAAACACCAAAAGAAAACTTCGTTGAGGGAATTGATTACTATGAATTAATCGTATTACTTCATAAAGGTCGTTAAGTCTTAATTGAGTTACGAATCTCGCTTCACTCCTCTGAAATTTAATCGCAATATTTTTCGGTTAATTGTGGTAAGTGGTTTTCCCAGTATAATTGGGAAGCATCATTTCCTTTGCGTGAGAGTGGAATTGTATAAAAATACTTCAGAATGTGTTCAGACATTTCGTTTGATAAAGAACTATTTGTAATGAATACACCTTTAGATAAGATCGATACCTTGTTTTTTCGTCTTAGAATAAACATCCGTTAATGTATATATATTTGCTAGTAATCCGATAATAAATGTGATAATTTATTTTCGAAACATAAACATGGAAATTGTGTTAAACTATATAATGAGGAAAAGCTTTAATTTTTTGAATGACGTTTAGAAGTTGAGTAACTTCATTTTCGCGTACATAATTCAAACTTACTTTTAAATTATAATCTAGATTAGTTCAAAAACCTCTAACTGATACTTAGTGATCACAAAATAACGATTATATAAATGCAATTTTATTGTGGATACAATTATATTAACATAACAGCATTGGGACTATGTGTCCATCCGACTTAACATCCGTGGCTAAAGGTGTGATTTCGGTTCTCAAACAGTTTTCTCTTGATCCCTTTTTTAAATCAAGTATAGTGGCTGACTCTTAATTGGATCACTGGTTAATTGGATCAGCCGCTTTATCGAATCAAATCACGGAGAACGGAACGGTATCGCCCTTTTCAAAGCCTTAGTCAAACCCGCCGCAAGAAAGTCAGTCAAAAATTGATGGCACGAACATGATCCAGTTAAGTGGCGGCCACTGTATTATGTATTTCAGTTTTATTCATTCCGTACTTTGCTTATCTGCTTGATAAAAAAATGCATCCCTTTCTATTATGTGCTGTGGGTCGATGCATCAGCAACAATCTGCAAGTTTTGGCACTCCTGCTTTGGCAAATGCTTTTGACCATTTTATTAAAAAATTTATGTGATGTGCCTACCCGTCACTTAAGGTCACGTGGGCAATCGTTTATGAGTGGCTCACCTTTTTCTCGGCAGGCTGTGAAAAGATGGCCTTGTTGAAAAAACTTTTAAATGACTTCTACGTTTGACTACGAACAACGAGGTTTCACTTTGTTTACGGAGCTCCGGCAGGTCGTGGAGGATATAACGCAATAAGATTTACCTGGTGTTTCTTATAAACCACTTTGACGCATTGTAAAGACAGTTTAATAATGTTTGAGATTCTTTAAGTTATAACCTCAATAAAGAATATAGATCTTTTCGCGTATTGATGTCATATCTTGATTTATGACTTAATTGTTTTTTTATCAGTTCTGTTGTTATGTATTTATTACCACTGTATGATGTCGAACGGGTAAACTGCAAATTTCTACTCTACCACAGACAACTTTCTAACACAAGGGCTTGAGACTTCACTTAATAGTTTTGTGGACTTTTGGGGAAATAGCGGGTATAGTAGTTGATATACTGAAAAATAAGAATAATCCAAAGGGTGCATCCGTTTTATTTTTTTCTTTTTAAATCGAAAGGAGGGTATACGGAAAGTTAGATATTTGGGTCCATAATGCTGTGTAAATTCCCTCAGAATATTCACTCGACCTTGAGATAGCTCGACAACAGAGCCTGAATAATCATAATTTTAGCGATTATTTGAAGCTTACTAAAATAATGATTACTTAAATTTAAAAAAAAAAACACCAAAAGCTCTATCGCAGGGTTTTGGAGCATCCAAGTACATTGCAAAACTCAAATGAACTAACGCAAGTCTTTAACAGAAGTTACGTAGCCACTTTTTCAATTGTAAGCCTGCATGTGTTTCCGAGATTGCAATTTTGTTGAAATATGCAGGTCTATAGCCTCATATCCGTAATGTGCGGCGGCGGCTCCTGTAACAGGTTTCACTAATTTCGATTGCTCTAGCATGACAAAGAATGTCAAAAACACTTTCTTCCAACATGTGTCCGAAAAAGATAAATCTACTACCTATCTCATCTGTAAAAATTGTCACTAGAGGTGGCTCTGTGTTTTTTAAAATCCTTAAATCCACATAGGGTTTCGCTTCAAGATCGATAGTCAGCAAGTGGATATGTCTAGTCAATGTAGTTCGACTTGTTCTCGTTAGTTGCTTTCATAACTCTTCTCGAAGGTAAACTTCGAAAATCCTTTCGGGTATCTGTCAGCATAACCAAGAAAACATTTTCCGAGTGGTCGAAACATGCATTACAGAGAAGAATCGGATCGATGAAGCATTTAGTTGTTTCATCCATACAAAACTGTTTGCAACGCCTTCTGTCCAGGATAAAATATTCCTTCGCGCACACACTGTCACAGCAAAAATGCATAAACTGCTTAGGTTTTCCTACGGATTGGTGGTATTTACATACAGAAGAATAATTATTTTGCCGCTAAAAACCAGCGAGAGCGTGGCGACAGAACAAAATGTGATCTTGAAACTGCTTTGCGAATGTCGGAAAAACAGCGCTGAAAGACACTTAAGTTTTTTTATCAACATTTTCTTGTAGTGGCACATAAATTGGGAGAAAATGTTTTTTTTCCCAGTTAACTAAAATTGTTTCGATTGATCTCGAAAATGCGGTCAGGCCAACAGTTTTTTTTTTTATATAGATAGAATACTAGAGGTTAGAAAAAGCACAAACGCTCGCTTTTATTTATAACCCAAAAACAGTATCTACAATTATAATGCATACAAACGCTCCAAATCACTAAAAATGTAACGAGTGCCCTTGGTAATCTTAAAAGCATAAATAATTAGCCTTTACAAAAGTTTGATATGCTTCCTAAATATACAGTTTTTCATCATGTGTCGAGCTATACTAGGGCCGAATTAAAATTCGGGAGTGGGGGAATTCATACCGTATTATATACCCAGATAGCCTCTTAAGCGGAGTCCCGCTTTTCAATATCGAATACAAAAATTTGATGAGCCCTAATCGGCAAGTCTCGGTGAACATGATACATTGGAATATTTACTGATGTATTCATTACATGTATATGACGTAATATCAGAAATTTAAGCGTTACGAACACGCATAATACTATGCAGCATAATTGGATAAATATGAATAAATAACGAAATATAAATAAATATATGACTAATGTCATATTACAAGCTGTTTTCTTTTAACATACTTTAATTTGAATTTTTTACAATAATTCATGTGGTGGTAATAAATGCAATTAAAATAACATTATTGAATGAAAAGTCAATAACAACGTTTTGCATTTTTCCTAGTTATTAAATAATACAATATTAATTTTTATTCGAAAATGAAACTTATTATGATGTCCAATAATGTCAGCTTTAGAAAACGTAGGCTAGAATGTTAATTAATACACAATTAGCTCCGTCAATTATTAGAGCAAAATAATAAAAGTTTGATGTATTACAGGCCTTAAAACCATCAGTCACTGTCATTCTGTCATAAGTGGGAGAAATTCGTTACAGTCCACTCATTCACCAAACAATGGAAAATGCGTAAAGTGTGACAGCTATGTCATTAGCTTTTGTATTTTAATGACAAACTTTTCTTTAAAGTTCAGTGGCTTTTGCACTTATGTATACAGCATGATATTAAGCATATATGATTTGCTTTTTCAAGTCTTAAGCTAATTTAATGAATGAGTTATAGGTGTTAATTTTTGGTGTAACTTCGATATCTAATTCGCAGTGGCTGCATCCATGGTGTCGGTCAAAAGTATTTTCTGTGCAGTGGAAAGAGAAACTATAAAACTTCTGGGATTACGTAGTCTCGCCGAGAACGTTGTATTGTCACAGACAAGATATTCTGCGCTGTTCATTTCGGTTTTGATCAAGTAGTTCGTTGTTCAGACATTTATGTTGCTTGTTCTTAATAAGATTCCTATTATTGATTTAGTATTTGTCCATATGAGAAAGAAGTATTTTACAAGAATTATCGCAATACATTCTCTTCTAAAGTACGTATAGGAAGTTTTTCAGAAGTAATAAATATACATAATTTTGTATTAAAATTAATTAAATCCATAAATAATTGTAATTTAAAAATATTTAAGCTAATTATTATTAGTTAATGGATATAAAACGATTTTAAAAATTAAATAAACTAACATTACAAAACTATTTAAATTATAACTAATTGGTTGAAATTATCATTTTAAACCAATCAGTTTAACATTTTATTTAATTTCAATTTTGACAGCGGAACTTTCGGTGGATGAATTTTAAGTTTCAGTAGGTCAATTTTGTTACCCATTACACACAGACGAATTCATATCACGACGGCCCTGCTCAGGATGTACAAATTCTTTCAAAATATTTATAACATTTGCTTATAGTGAAATAACTAACAGGAAAAAAATATAAATTGCTCACATTATGTCGCATTTATAAAGTATTCTTTTTTAAAAAAGTATTCAACGTTTTACTCTTCAATGTTTGTTTAACAAGAATTACGAACTTTTAAAAAAATAATATAAATTCTTTTACAGCAAGGAATGATCTTTTATCTCGTAGAATATATATATACATTTATATGAACAATTTAATCATAATATAAAGTAAAGAAGAATTAAAGTAACCTTATTAAACGGTTCAAAAGTTTTAAGGCATTTTAAAAGTATTTAAAGAGAAAATATACTAAACAAATATTTTTTCCCCTATTTCAAGAATAAAAATTTTGAAATAAGTTACTTGAGAAATGCAGAATTTTTTTAAAGAGTAGATATTGTTTTTAAGTAGTAATTTTTTAATACCCAAATCAAATTTGAAGTTATTAAAACATGCTTCGATATTTAATTATTTAAGTCATACAAATTATAAGAGCACTATGTCTAAGGCATACATGCGCCATCAATTATTTGGTACCTTTATTTTCCGCGCGCATACGCAGAACTCAACTCAACAAGTCGGAATGAACAAACCGACTTGCTTCTCGTTTTCATGAAAATGCTTGACTCACGGTGAAGCATTAGTGTATTTGTTGACGCACTGTCTGCTGCCGTAAAAATGATTTTTTCCCGGCACCGTGAATCTACCAACTACGATTCAAATTTCTTATCACAAAAAAAAATTGATTAAATAAAATCGATAAATATACAGGAAAAAAAACGAAACGTAACAATTGAGAAAACAGAACACATTAAAAGCAAATCACATAAAGTAGTTTCACCTTTATTAATTTTTCTAATAATTGAAAATGTAGGCGATCGTGAAAAGGTTAGTGCTTCTTAGATATGCCCGAATGCTTCTTATAATATTCAATTTTCTACTAAATGACAAGCAATAATTTTCTCTCTCGGGAAAGAAGCACTTTAATTTAGAAAACTGAGGGAAAGTGATACAGATCTTATCTGACAATGTATCTTGAGAATGCGCAGGAAAGAGGACGATTGTTTCACTCAATATTTAAGTGAGATGAGTATCAAGCTTTACAAAATACGGCGGATAATAGGGGTAAGGTATAAAAACATAAAATCCAATCAGTGTAATGATTTCTGCAAGTATCGAGTAGAAAAATGTATGGAATGATAAAGGTTTTGATCGAAAATATGAAAATGTATTTACCGTTCGTAAAAGTGTTCTTCAATATGATGTACGAACACTCTCGCGAAAATTCATGACACATAACGTAAAGGTTTTCTTTTAGAAACTACATTTTAGAGTAATAATATTGCAAAATGCCCTTAAGAATGATAATGTTCAGTATAATTTCAAAGTGTAATGTACAGCTTAATATAATAACAATAATAATATCTATATATGTATATGTACAGTTAAAATGTTTCTAAATATTTAGCTACAAACATGATTTTTCTTAATTTTAATCTTTCTTCACAAATATAGAAATGCTAGTAGTTCCTAATAAAATAGGCAATATACTAGCTTTACTTTACATGCTTCAGTATTTTGGTAAATGATCGTATATCTTTTTATAGCTTAATAAAATCAAACACACATTTTTATAAAGTTTTAGAAGTCCCTTCTAATTTATAAGAGATTGATTGACCCATTTTTAGATTGTCCTTTATTAGCATATTCTAAAATTATTTTCCTTAAGTATCTAACAAAATGTTACTTTTCTCAGATGATATATGCAAAAATGTTTCTTTCTTACTCTGAAACGCTGCTTCACTTTTGTTAAAAACCATTATGTGACTACTCTCCTTTTTTAGAAAATTTTGAAGTTTGTTTTTTTTACTGCACATCTCTGGAGGAATCAGAATTGTCAGAATTTTTGGCACTGATTTTTGGACAGACTCTGTTTTGGAGCAGGAGTTGTAAACTCTGAATCCGCACTCATGTGAGGCTATACTGTTAAAGTTATACAATTGAACACGCCAAATGGAATATCAGTTAAAGGGATATCTCGCTTTGTTGTAATAAGTTTTCGCTGTACCAAACTTTAATAATTAGCCGAAGTGATCCCGGATTATAGAATATCCCACATATTGGAATAAATATATGACACAAACTGTCCATTCCAGTAAGAGGGATCGACTGCATTGGTCATTTTTCAATAGTATTACGCTTGAAATAGTTTCTAAAACTAAACATGTTCTTCATATATTAACTGTTGCAAAGAATTGAAAATAAAATGTGTAAAAGTTGTCTAACATATCCTAAATTCATCAAAATACTTCTTAATTAAATGATATTTCTTTACGCTGGCACACTTAAAATAAGGGGAATAAGGATTTTAATATAAATATTCTAATCTCACTTACGAAAGAAAACCTAATACATTTAATGCGTTTTAAAAGCTCAAAGGAAAAGAAATTCAGAGATAGAGGTTTTTAAAAGACAAAAACTGAATTACTTGTTTTTATATGTTCTACGAAGTCGTTAAGATCAAACGAAAAGGAGTAACGTTTATCTTTATTTGTACAATGTCTAAACACAGAATGAAAATAAAACTTGATAACTTCTGTTTTCTCTCATTTTGAATGTGATACGTGCTTAAATTACTTCGTCTGAAATAAGAATCTGAATACATTTTATGCCTCGTTGACTGAGATAAAAAAGAAAGGTTTTTTTTTAGTAAAGGAACATAAAATAAAGTTTCAGTTTATGAATCCCTAGTGTGCTACTGAAATGACTGATTTATCCAATTTCAAATTATTTTAATTTAAACAGTATTCCGCATTGCAATGCATCAAGTCTGAAGATGCTACAGTATTTTTTCTTCATAAAAAAGTAATATTTTTGTACATTGAATTTAGTTTCGGGGCATTCAAGTTATCCCAGAAACACGTAAGTTGTATTTATTGTTTTGATTCAACTGAATGGCAGGCGCTCCGTTTTCACATTTTATCGGCACATTTTTTTAAAGAAATAAATTGGCATAAAATTACGTAAAAATGAATGATACTTCGATTATTTACAGAGACTTGAACCCATGGTTTGAAAGTAAAATAAAATAAACGAGTTCAAAATATATGAGTTGGACTAAAAAGGAACAGAGAGAAATTTAAAATCAGCATATTTGTAGGTTTGTGTTTGAAATATTTTGTATGTATAAATATAAAATTGTCGGATTCCACAGATGTTGTATAATAAGCGTACTATGAGAGAATCCTAATTATCTTAAAAATTCCACGATTCGGGTAGCTTTGGAAGCCCCTGTTCTAAAGTACAACGTACTTACGCCGGTAACGATAAATTATTAACTAACAAGACGACAAAAACAATATGAAAATCGCAATTTCAAATGCGTTTGCTATCAGAATCCGCAGTCTATCACACACTAAGTGGACAGTAAGATTGACTCCTTATATATAGATTTACAAGTAGACGTGACGTCATATAGAACGAGGCATCATATTTCTAGATTTTTCCTGTTCTTTTCTAATTGAGATTCAGCCAAAATTCCAAAAGGTTCAAAAACTTTCCTTGGCCGCCAAAGCCGCAATTTTTTTTGCCAAGTCGCAAAAACAGCCACCAAGTTTTTAGCCAAGGTCAAGGTGTCACGTACTCATTTCACTTGCAATAATACCTGTAAAACTCTCTTTCCTAAAACCCATATTAATGCGGGTAAAGAACATTACAACTTTGTAACAATATATGCATTAAGAAACAAGACAGATGTTTAAGTTAAACTTGGTGGGCATACATTTGAAAAACAGCGTTTTCAAATATTTTATAAAATTATAAATTGCAATGTTTTTATAGCCTTTTCGAAGAAAGTGGGGGTGAATATGACATAATACTGAAGGACATGTCAGCTGATAAATTTATTTTATAAATTGAAGAGCAATTTTGATATAACTTCAGTAAATTCAAAAGAAAGGAATGAATTTATTTAACCATTTATTTATCCTACCACAACAATTAAAAATCTAAGCGATAAGTAACCTCTAAGTAAATAAAAATACTATACAATAGGGAAGAGATTTCTTCCTGCAATTTCCTGGGATTCTGTTTTCAGACACACCCACAGACACAAAAAAAGCAAAAGCCAAAACTAAAATGAAGATACGTATGGTAATCTGATTTCATTATTTATTTGATAAAAAATAAATATATTTTATAGAATCAATGAAAACGAATTATAAATATACTTTTATTTTATGTTTGAAAACGAAATCAAAAAAGTTTTTAACTTCCAAAAGAAAATTACAAATTCTAAGACATAGAGATATTACAAATAAATGGAAAATAAAGTCATTGTGATTTTGCTGTGGAGCACATTAACTTTCTGAAGCTATGGGAAAGTAAATATAGTATATCAAACTATTTTGGTGGACATAATCTTTTATGATAATAATAAAGCATGTTCTGATGCATCTAACCATTGGAATATTTAAAATTAAGTAATATTGTATGTTTAATATACAACTTAGCAGAGTTAAAGCATTTCGTGCTTATTTATTAATAATGTATTTACTGTTTTTACTGTTGTTTTTCCTAGAAAAAAAAAGGTTTTGAAATAGAAAAATTTTTGGATTTTAAAATAGATGTATTTTATCAGTATTGATGTTATGGTTATAACCTGACCATTATAATTTAATTTCAAGACAATTTGAATCATGGTGAGGGTAATATGATAATATCTATCGTCAAAACTTATAGCGCCTTTGTCTATTTTTCAGAAAAGTTATAGCAATATGTCTGTATCTTATTTACTGGTAAACTTACTGCCAGTAAAAAGAGACATCGGATATAAAATTAAAACAGGGTAACAGGTACATTAAATATATCATTACTTTTATTGTGAGGTGCATGTGATAAAATTAAAGAATTACATCGCATATTTTTAGAAATGGATGACCTTTTTAACTTGCACAGTACATGTGTGCCAAGTGTGAAGCAAACAATTGTATTGGCGTGAATTAATAATTTTCTATAATTTTTGAGAAGGGTAAAATCATATTAATGTGAAAATTTTGCACTCTGGCACATATATTTTAATTTTATTTCGCGCGATTTTTTATTTGCCGTTAAGAAAAATAAATGAATATCAATTGAAATTGTCTAGGTTGAACTACATTTTCTTTCAAAATTATCTTTGCTGAAAAAAGAAAAGAAAATCTTGCTTCCATCATTTATATTTAAAAGTTTATTAATAATGTTTGCATAAGAGTGATATGATTTCTTTATTACTCAGCGAGGGACTTGGCATTTATTTTTAAAATTATTTTAAAATGCGTACTTGTGTCTTTTAGTTGTAATAGGTAAAAAGTAATCTGTGAGTTTTCTTTTTCTATTTTTTTAAAATTTCAAATGTGAGATTTATATCGGTTCTCGGGCAGATATATATTCTTTCTTCTAAATATTTTCATAGAAAAATATTAATGTTAAATGGCATTAGACATTACTCAATGATTTTCATATAACGTTATAAACGAAAACTTTTGAAAACTTATTTTTGTATCTATTATTTTTTTAGTTTAAAAAATAAATTCTGTAGAAATAATGACAAAAAAACCACTTTGTGTTTGAACAATATCCCACGTGCCACTGAAAGCATTTATAACGTAAAATAGCAAACTTGTAAAATGGTTCTAAGCCCAGGCAAGAAGCAAACAGATACCAACAGATCCAGTAATATCTTGGGTATTTTAAAAAATGATTTCTGGCAAGATTTTGCCAATAAGCAAACACCAACACAAAGCTTCGTTGGGGGAATTGATTGCTGTGAATTAATCGTATTATTTCATAAAGGTTGTTAAGTCTTAATTAAGTTACAAATCTCGTTTCATTCCCCTGAAATTTAATTACACAATATTTTTCCGTTAATTGCGGTAGATTTTTTTACCAGTACATTTGGCATGCATCATTTTCATTGCGTGCGCCTGGACTCGTATAAAAACATTTCAGAATGTGTTCAGACATTTCGTTTCTAAAGGAAATATCTGTAATGAATGCATATTTAAATATGATGGCTATTTTGTTTCTTCGTATTTAATTAAGCGCTTTGAAAGCGCAACCCACCTAGCATCCAATAATATACGTGTTAATTAATTTTAGAAATATAAACATGGAAGCAGTGTCAGAAAGTTTAATGAGAAAATATTATATTTAATTTTATGTATGGCATTCAACATTTGATTAACTTTGTAATGCTATTTTACACGTGTTAGCATGGTTCCGGTACCCCACTTCCGACCAGGAACTTCAAAAAGTAATTGAATCGTGACAATGTGGTCGCCCGTAAAATATTTTGCTGACAGTCCCGTAAAGCAGCGACAGCGTATAGGCTTCACGGTGCGTACTGGCTATTATTTACAATAAAGGCATTGGGTCTGTACATTTACAACGCCTAAGATGTAAAAGGACAATATTGGATGGCATTATTCATAAAAAAGGCACTGGCCTAGTACCTTATTAGTTTCTTTAATGTAATAACAGAGTGCCAGTCTAGTGCCTACTTATAATAATGATGCCAGAAAGCTAAAACATTTGTAAGAACTATTATTTTAGTGATATTATTTTTAATTCAGTTTTGAAACTGTACAGATTACTTATGCGTTAACGCAATCTTGAAAAAAAAATTAGAGTAACAATAAAATAAAATAAATAAATAAATAAATGAAATAAAATAATAATAATAATAATAATAATAATAATAATAATAATAATAGGATTACAAGTAAATAAAGAATTTTTATTGCTTGTTGAATTTTTTTTAATAAGTTATTTTGAATTAATAAATGAAGTAAGGAAATTTTTCTTAGTAGTAGTAGTATAGAAAAAGAATAGCAAATTTAACTATTTTTTACAAGTTACTACACACAAACTGTAGTTAAATTTACTTGTACTTATTTTGCATCACTTCTAACCAGTATTACGTCTAATTTAATAACTCAAAATTCATAATTGAAATTAAAGTTCGACTATTAACAAAACTTCTTTATTTACATTTAATTACATTATTAACTTTTTAGATTGGAAATTTTTCTTAGTAGTAGTAGTATAGAAAAAGAATAGCAAATTTAACTATTTTTTACAAGTTACTACACACAAACTGTAGTTAAATTTACTTGTACTTATTCTGCATCACTTCTAACCAGTATTACGTCTAATTTAATAACTCAAAATTCATAATTGAAATTAAAGTTCGACTACTAACAAAACTTCTTTATTTACATTTAATTACATTATTAACTTTTCAGATAACTTTAAAGTTTTTTTTTATTGTAGTAACCCATCACAGCTCTGTAGAGTTTCAAAAGAAAATTTAAAAATGAACAGGTGTAAAACTACAACTTTTACGTGATCAATAACAAATAAAAATTATTTATTTACATACATTCTAAAGGATCTCAATTCTATACCAACACACATTACACAAATTTGGACTTCGGCTGGCAAAATGATAATAATCAAGCCTGGTCAGTCTACGTGCCTTGATATGTTTGCATGTAAATTACAAGAATAAAGTTTTATTTAAAAATGATTTTTTTAACATTTAATGAAGAATAATTAAATGATAAAAATACCAGGCAATATTATTTCTTAATTCAAATTTAAATGTACCCTTAAGATTACTAAAATACAAAAATAACGTGAAAAATACTAGTACCCTGCCATACATTATATACCTTAAAATATATTTGTATTTTTTAAAGATTAAATAGAACTTTCTTCTTTTTGTGGCAATCCACGTTTTTTTTTTTTTTTTCATCTGTATCATTTACCGAAAGCTTACTTCAGTAGTATGATGAATTTTACGATAGCGATATACCGCATACAGTCAATCTTCCTCTTTTAAGCAGACTTGGGATGGGTATATTGCCCTATCTCTTATCCTAGATGCGCCACTAGTTGGCACATATATCTCTGCAACTAAGTTCTGCAGATGCTGAGAGGGTTTAACGTAGAAAAATGACTCTAGTTAGATTTACAGAGAAATTTCAACGAAGCTATCAAAAAATAGTACAAATTGAAAAAAAAAATACAAATAAAATACGTAATTTTGGTATTTTTTTAATTTTTGAATCTCCTATTCACTTTCGATTGTTTCTGTACCATGTGGATTTAAGTAATGTTACTTAATTACGTGATGCTATTTTATGTTAATACTATACCTATTAGTTAAAGGCCATTATTGGAAAATTTTGCCGACCCGATACATTTTAAATTGTGCCACGCCATTAACGTGGTTCGCCATGTTATAGAAATATGACCGCTTTAACCATACTGTCGTTGCGGCCACAGTACTTTTGCGCATAAAATTTTCAGACACCGACCGCTCGATGCCTTGTAGTTGCCAACAATGTACTTTGCTCCAGGCACAAGTTACTTTGCTAGCATGACCAGTATGGTCTCGTTATATTGTTGGCAGTAGTGTGTTTGCTTGGAAGTTCTTTGCTTTCAACGCTGTAATTTGTATTTTTCACAAGGACGCATTGTGATACTAAACACATTTACATTACGAATAATTAATTAACAGTTGCTGATATTAGTGCATTTTTTATCTGCAGTATTGCTCTAAAAATTCTCAAATTATTTAAATTATAAATAGTTTTTGGTGTCTAGTGATTTTTTTTCCTTTTATTAAATAATACAATATGAATTTTACTTGAAAACATTCTTTAGAGCAATGTCTAATAATGCTGTTTTAGGAAAATATGGTACAGAACTTTAATTATTGAAGAAATAGTACTGCCAGTTATAAGAGCAAAGTTATAAAACTTTGATAAATTACAAGCACTAAGGCAATCTGCAACTGCTAGTCTCTCATGTATGCGATAAAATGATTGCAGTGTCTTCATTCACCAAATAATGAAAAATGCATAGTTACATTGTTATCTTTGGTATTTCAATGACAAATTTTCTTTTAAATGCAGTATATATTTTTTCGCATAATAGCATGTTTTATTATTTATTTTTTTACTACATTTGCTATTTCAAGGGTCATAATAAACTAAGTTAATGAATATGCCACATATGTTAATTTTAACTGCATTTAATTCAAATGTTACGTTTCTAATTCATTCTCATGAAATAAAAATTTAAAACATCAATAAATATTCACGAAGAAAACAAAACGTACTGAATGATAAAGCAAAATATATTAAAAGCAAATCAAATGAAGTATTTTCACTTTTAATAATTTCTCTAATAGCGAAAAATGTAAGCGATCGTGGAAAGTTTAGTTCTTTTCAGTTAAGCCCGAATGCTTCTTATAATATCGAATTTCCTATTAAATGACAAGCAATAATTTTCTCCCTCGGGAAAGAGGCACTTTAATTTGCAGAACAAAGAGAGAAGTGATTGAGATCTTATCTGACAATCTAACTTCAGATTGCGCAAAGAGGTCGATTGTTTCACTCAATATTTAAATGAGATGCATACGAAACTTTACAAAATATTGGAGAAAAAGGGAAGGTATAAAAACTGAAAAGTCCATGGACTGTAAGAGGTTTTTTTAGAACCGATTATAAAAACGTATTAGGTTTTGATAAAGGGGTTGCGTAAAAATAATACAATTATGGAAACGCAAACTACTTCTTACAAAAACGAGTAATGTATTGACTAATATGTAAAATATTCTGTCGTATGTTTTTAAGATGTTCTTTGAAAATGTTTTAATTATTCAGTATAATTAAATAAGTAAATATATTAACTATTTATATTTATCTAAATACAAACATGAAATCGTGTAGAAATCCGATTTTTTTTTCCAAAATGATGATAAAGCCTTTCGTAAGTTTATTTAAAAAAAAATTTTTATTTTAAAAAGTGAAATATATCCTCCAATTTGTACATATAATTAATCTTGTATTAAAATAGTTGCAAAACGTTTGAAATCACTTTCTTCTTAACCACCAATAGAAGCAGCTGAACTAAAATCAGTTTAAATTCCTATCCAGCAATAATTCATTTTCCTCGTCGCATTTAAACGAAATTGACAAAAAGATATACGAGATAGTTTCTTGACAACTTCAAGTAATAAATTATTCAACCTAAAACTTCATTTTCGGAAATTGGTTATATATTTTTATAAATTTTTATTCCAATGTATCTAATTTTTTCGCTAAATATTGAACAGTTATAATTGTTCTGAATGCCTCTCTCCATTTCCATCAATATATTTGTATCTCTGACTATATCACTAGCCTACTTTCCATACCCAAGTCCACAGAAATGTACTATGCTATTTGAAGACTGGAAGAGTAAATATAGATGTTCAGTACACAGTTTAAAGACGAATTGCTGTATCTCAGTAAAAATTTAGTTAAAAATAAACTCGTTTTTTAAATTCGTTCAATGTGCCTCTATTATACAGATCACTTATTTATTAATCATTTTATTTAGTTTCAGTTTTAAAAAATGTAATTTTTTTAATTGGGTATTTTAACTTTTAGCTTCTTTTCTAACTTATTTTCCTTTTTTGGTTTATATAGCATTTTGGTCAATAGTGATAAGGAAACGGAACGACGACATCTGTTTTAAATTCTCATGAAATTCCTAAAACGTTGGTTAAGAGTACTTAAAGATTCAAATTCGCATAAAAATATAATGTGGCAAACTTTTTCTTCTTGTATTAGTGACATCCGTTCTTTTTATGTTTATTTTTTAAAAAGTCATCAAGTAAAGGTTACTTTTCTAAAAAGTGTGAGATCAGAGTTAAAAATACAAGCAAAAGGAATTTATTCATGTTTTTTTAATTTATTTATTAATGTTGATCATATTAAAAATATGCGGTAGATCAAGACATTTTTTTTTCCTTTTTTGTACCCCGCAGCTCTATGAAATTGCTTTTGCCTAACTGCCTTTTCGTAATCTACTCATTCTTTTTATACGCTAAAGTAGACCAGCATTCTATATATTACATTTTTAAACACCGAAAGCTGTCGAATTTGAAAGTTCCAAGACGAATGTCAGCATTCACAGAGGATTGTATATTGACAAATTTTATTATATTAGCTATTCATTTTTCTTAAATATGGGAATATCGACTGTCAACAAGCACTGATGTTGGAAGTAAAGCAAGACTTTTTTCTTTTGCAACACTAAAAAATATCGAGTGTGCAAAACGTTAGTTATAACGATCATTTTGATCTTTACACGTCAAATGTGTTTTTAAAATAGTCTAGTTTAAGGCTTTTTCCATTTAAGAAAAGCTTTATTTTGAAATACACTGGTAACCTAAGCAATCATATTAGATTTTAATGAAAAAATGTCTGTAAAACATTTTTTCGTATTTTATTTATATATGCGGTGTTTCTCTTTTTCTTTCTCTAAGTCAATTAATGAATAATTTGTTAAATATTTTCCTACAATTATCGGTTGCTAAAAATACGCATTTGTTTGTCCCACACATATCCATATATTTGTATACCCGTTTTTACCATTTGGAACCTCAGCCAAATATTCTAATTTTCTCCGATAAGTACAAATAAAAATTATCTTACTTCTATTCAATGCACATGTTTGGTTTTTCTTATAACCATGAGAAAATTTACTTCCCAATAGGGAACAAGAATGTCTCCATATTTTTTAATTATCTATTCCTCCCCTTTGTTATAGTTTTATTTCGATCATTTATCCTGATTTTACTGTTTGTTTAATGCAGAGAATTTCTTTTTCCCCAATCAAAAGCTGTTTATACACATGTTTTATGTTGAAAAAAGGGTGTTAGACATTTATTTTTAATCACAAAAGATAAAATATCCATGTACATACAAATATTATGAAAAGGTGACTCTTGTATTAGCATACACACAAGAGATAGTTTTTATTTATTTGTTTATCTTATTTAATATAAAAATTTCCCTTTGTTCATTGTTTTCATTTATTCATTCAATTACAGAAAGTATATATCACTGTTTCGAACAAATAAATTATAAAAAAAATTAGTCTAGTCATGCTAATTGAAAAGTATAGAATATATCGTTATTTCTGTAGATTTTTAGAGCATAAACTTTAATATTTGACTTCAAAAGGTTATCATTTGGTCGGATGTGTGAAAATATATCTTTTCATAAGAATTTTAAAGACTTTAGAGTTTAGTACTGTATACTGTCTAGACAATGTTAAGAGTTCTATATAAAATGTATGAATGGTCTTTAAACGGCTTAGGGAAAGTTTAGCTATTACAATGTACAACATTTTTAATTGTGAACAAACGTTACTCTTCACTAAGTCTTAGAATTACAGCCATATAACTGTAGCAAAACACAAATTTTCATTTATAATTCGTAGGCAAGTTTCATATGTTTTGAAACTTACTGCTTTCAGACAAATGTTTATTTAGTATTGTTATTATACTTTAGTTGAAATGTAAAATATTAATATAGTATTAAAGACTTTCGCTACAGCGGTAATTTCAAGAGGCATTGGTGGCACTGTTTAATAGCTATCGTAAAACAGTGATGTGACCTACCATGCTTCATCATACTAAAAATACTATCTAGTTCGCTGTTTCATCTTTAGTCGAATTCGAAGATATTGTGCAGACCTGATTAAGACTGTTTTGAAAGGAACAGACAGATCGTAACCCAATTCATAAAAATCAGTAGTCCCTGTCTGAAGAATGTATTAAAAAAGTAGACAACAAAAAATTAGATATCCTCGCCCATTCTCCCTTGTTTTACTAAAATCCAGATTTGAGGGTAATCTATAATTCAGATTTACACTATTTTGTTTAAAATTCATTGATCAAGGTACTATTGAAAAATACTTTTGAATGTTGAAATAATATAGGAGTCAATAAGTCAAATAACTTTTAAGAATATTTAAGGATGCATGGCAAAGAGATTCATTAATTAAAAGTTTATTTCGATTATTACAGACGGCTTTGAACAGAGATATATTTTTCTTCGGATATCTATAATCCAACGATTCTGTTCAAAAATTCTTTTCAATTAAATCCTCCTTCAAAATGCTTACTTACAATTTATTTCTCTTTGTGAATGAGAAAATATTTGTAAACGCCAGCACATTTAAATATATATTTAACTTGTTTATTTAAAAGATAATGAATGATAATTTATCAGAATTATTAGTGTTTTTCAAATGTTTTATGAACTTTCAGAATTTCCATGTCTTAGAAGTTTTTTATAATTACAATGTAAAATTATTTATTCTATTACGATAACTTTTCAGACAACTTTATTGAACCAGTATAATTGAAAAAATTAAAATATTGAATTGGGAGAACTTCTTTATGTAAATTATGTAATCGCCGATTCAAAAACGAAAGGAATTCCGTGTAAAAAAGTGCTGTTCATCATTTAGTTTTTATAAAAGGATTACTATATAGGCGGAACTGATAATATTTTATGCGCAAGTAAGAAAAGAATTTGTTGTTAATTTGTGACTATAATTAAATAATACCTTTTAAACGAATCTAACAGTGAATTTTTACTCAAATATTTTTATTTCGTCTCTAAAGACATTTTTGTTTGTTTTGTTTTGTTTTTAACAAAAATTTGTGAGTAAATAAATCGGTTATTTTCAAAGATAATTCTAAGTTTGTTATGCTTTGTGATAGAGTACACAATTGATTTTTTTATGCTCAATGCTTTCATTACCTTATCGCTTAAATAATGCTTATCAAATATTGTGCAGATTCCTTACTGCACAATATTTGAAAAGCATTATTTGGCTTAAAATATTTTTACAAATTACATACATAAAATTCTCAAGGATTTAAAATTCTCAGCTATAAGAAAAGAACTCGTCCCTGGGATTAAGTGAATAAAAAAATCATTACTTTCGTGTTAGGTATAAACAATAAGAGCACTAAAAAGAAAACACTATATTTCCTTCATGAGACTAGTTACAGCGTTCTTGATTCAAGAGAGCGAGAATAATTTGACGTTTCTCATGATGAAACATATTCAGATCCACAAAAAGTATCAATTTACTAATCTTTAACAGGGGCGTAGCCAAAGGTGACTTATCGGACTGCAGCTACCTCTATAAAATGAAGTAAGAACTACGCAGAAAATTTTTAAATGTATACAAGAATTTCCAGCTGCAAAGATTTTAAACTCTACAGCTTATATTAACTATGCTGCCATAACTTATATATATATATATAAGTAAACATTATAAACGCACCCGCTGCTTTAATAAATAAGCGAGCTGTTAAAAGAACACGGGCTAGAAAATAAAATAAGTATGCGCATTTTTTCTAAAGATTGAATTTTGAATTATTATATAAAAGGACCTGACTGATGCCTAGTAAATGGCTAGAGTCTAAGTATGTATGTGTATCGTGTTAATAAATTTATCGGTTACCATTTTGAAGATAGTTATAATGTTTGTATTACGTTCCATTAAAATTTGAAAATTAGCGTGGGAAAACTTTAGTGGCGCAGCCGGTAGGATTGGATTGGACTGGATGCGATACTACAGAATGCTCAGGTGAGAGCTGTATTTCTTCATCAATTTCATGCAACTGTATTTGTACTTAGCTGTAGCAGTTGATCTGCATTATTTTGAATTTAGTAGGCCAGTTTGGCAGGTTTTTAAGGAAGTTTCCCTGTTGGTGTTAATATATAGTTGGCCGTCCCGGCATATTTACTTGAAGAATCCTCCTGATTCGTATATAAACATATACTTGTAACAGTAGCTGAAAACTAGCATTTGAAAAGTGAAATGGCATTTTTCGGTAAAGGAAAGAAACAAGATTTAATAGTTCTTGCTGAAGAACTGGGTTTAACGGTTGATACGACATTTACTGTGGCGAAGTTACGTGATCTGATTACGAACGATAAAAACTATGATGAAGAATTTTGTAAAGAAATATTGGCTAGAATTATTGCTGATAGAAATGAAGAAAAAGAAAGAGAGAAGAAAGCGAAAGGCAGAATCAGAAAGAGAGAGAAAAAAGGGAAAGACGGGATCAGAAAGAGAGAGAAGAAAGGGAAAGACAGGAACAGAAAGAGAGAGAAGAAAGGGAAAGACAGGATCAGAAAGAGAGAGAAGAAAAAGAAAGAGAAAAAGTTTTTGAATTAGAAAAATTGAAAATTGAAAAAATGGCAGAAAATGCGATGTTGGGAAGCCAAGTACGGGAAGGAAGTGGTGTTAAAACTAATTTAGAAAAATTATTGCCTAGGTTTGATCCGACGGAAAGTGATATCTGTTTATTTCTTACGTTGTTTGAGAGACAGTTAAAGATGCTTGGCGTCGATAAAGAAAATTGGGTTGCTCATTTAATTGGGGTGTTGCCAACTCCTGTTTCCTGTTTGATTGCTAGGGAAACAGAAGAGGTAGCGCAAAATTACGATGAAATTAAGAAGATGCTGTTAAAAAGATTTAAATTAAGCGCCGAGAAATTCAGACAGTTATTTATGAATCATCAAAAGTCCACAGAAGAAATGTGGATGGAATTTTATTTTAAAATGAAAGCCTATTTTGATGGGTGGATTGACGGTTTAAAAATTAAATCACTAGAAGATTTAAAAAGTCTGATGATCACTGATCAGATTAAAAGAAAGGTACCATTTGAAGTGAAAGAACATTTCATGGATTAATGGACGGAAATTGTATCCCCAATAACGTTGGCCGAAAAACTAGATGGATATGACGATGTAAGAAGAGTAATGAAGCCAAAATTCGCCAAGGAACGTCCTCTTGTGAAAACAGAAAACGATAATTGGGCAACTAACCCGTATCAGTCAAAATACGGAAATTTTGAAAGTCGCCGAAATACAACGACTCGAAAGGAAAATGATTTTCAAGATAGAAGAAAAGAAAATTTGCATGAACAAAGGAAACGGAATCGATGTTTTAAATGCGGATCGTTTGAACATTTGCGATCGCAATGTCCGAGATTTAAAAATAAAACGGATTCACTTAATTTCCATAACAGAAGATCAGAGCGTGCACAGAGTAATTTAGTTCAAATGCAGACTAGTGACGCGAATAAAGAAGATAACACTGAAGAAAAATTGAGCATGCTCACTGCACGGGTTGATTTGAGAACATCAAATAAATTTAAACTCAAAAGTAATTGCGATAATCTTATGATTTTGGAAGTTGAATGCGAAGGGAAAACATTTAATGGTATCGTAGATACTGGGGCACAAATATCAGTCATACGAAATGTTTTAATACAGAAACACGAAGAAAAGAGTGAGGGTACTGTAAAGCTTTACTCAGCGTTTGGAGAAGAAGAAACACTTCCGTTAAGAATAGTGAATGTAAAAATAAATGATGGGTTACATGGAAGAGTACCGGTTATATGTGGTATATCTAGGAAACTAAAATGCGATATGTTAATTTGTAATACGGCATTTAAATTAATGAAAGAAAACATACAGTTATTTAATGGTACGGAATTAAAATCTGATGTGTGCAGTATTTTAGTTCAAGACGAAGACAAAAGGTATATAAATCAATTGGTATCGGGAAATGTACAAACAAGGGCTGAAAACACTGAAGCAGAAAAGAACGCGAAAGTTCCTGAGACTGTAGCATCGTTCC
Source organism: Cheiracanthium punctorium (assembly GCA_038373885.1). Classification (NCBI taxonomy): domain Eukaryota; kingdom Metazoa; phylum Arthropoda; class Arachnida; order Araneae; family Cheiracanthiidae; genus Cheiracanthium; species Cheiracanthium punctorium. The sequence continues at coordinate 1,250,534 of JAWZYV010014086.1, read as the reverse complement.
AGAAGCTCCAAACGGAAGACGAACAATTAAAACCATATTGGAAACATGCAGAAAATCATCAAAATTCATATGAAGTTTTAGATGGTATTCTTATACATGCCGAAACAATATGTGGGGAAGATGTCAAACAAGTAGTACTACCCCAATGTAAGAGATCGGATGTGCTTAAAATGGCCCATGAAATTTCATTAGCCGGACATTTAGGAGAACGGAAAACTAAAGAACGAATTAAATATACATTTTTTTGGCCATCAATCAAACGAGACGTTAAAATATTTTGTGAGAGTTGTAAAGAATGCCAATAAGGAAGAGTTGAGACATACCGAGATAGGATTCCCATACAACCTACTGTCAGACCTGAAATACCATTCGAAGTATGGAGTTTAGATTGTGTTGGCCCACTAGAACCACCTTCGGGAAGAAGACATCGGTTTATCATATGTGCAGTAGATTTATGCACACGATGGGCTGAAGCCATTCCTGTAAGAGAAATCAGTGCTAAAACCACATGTGATGTATTAATGAAGATATTTACCCAAACGGGATTTCCTAAAATTATCTGTACAGACCAAGGTACAAACTTTACTTCCAAGTTAACTCGGGCATTTGAGAACATGTTAGGCGTTTCACCTCGCTTTTCCACTCCCGGACATCCTGAGAGTATGGGAGCAGTCGAACGCTGTAATAGAACTCTGAAGGATATGTTGAATAAAATTATACAAGAATATGGTAAAGATTGGGACATTCACCTCCCGTTTCTTATGTTTGCATATAGACAAGTGCCTCACAGCTCTACCGGATTGTCACCTTATCAATTGGTATATGGAAGATTACCTCCAGGACCTTTAGCGTTGCTAAAAGATATTTGGACAGGTGAACGAATATTTGCAAAACTTGGTGGAGAGTTTAAAAAGGGCTCACGAATTCGCTTCTGAGAATAGCAAGAAGGCTCAGGAAGAATATGTCTCTAGATATAACCTCCGGTCAAAAGAAAAGTCATTTGCAGTGGGCGATAAAGTTTTAGTATTGAGGCCGTCATCCTCGCATAAGCTTTTAAATACCTGGATCGGCCCCGGAACAGTTACACAGATTACCAGACCACATTCTGTAAAGGTTGAAATGGAAGAAGGAAGTATAAGAGATAAGGAAGTATAAGTGCGTCCGTATATTCAAAGAGTAAATCATGTTGGTATGATTTTTGAGTTAGACGAAGATTTCGGGACCATTCATTATGCATCTACTGATGCACAAAGTAAAAGCATAAAAGATATTAGGACACACCTTGGGAATGTCAAGTTAACGAATAAGCAAGTACAGGAATTACTTCATGTACTTAAAAAATATGCAGGTGTGTTTAGTGCTAAACCTGGCTGCGTTAGGGTAGAAGGTCACTCTGTTAGGGTTACAGGCGATTGTACACCAAAGAGACTTAAACCATACCGAATACCTATTAGTTTGCAACAAGAAGTGGATCGACAGATTCAAGAAATGTTAGACCTGGGTCTAATCGAACACAGTGACAGCGAATGGGCTCATCCTGTGGTTTGCGTTGCCAAGAAAGATGAAAGTGTCAGATTATGTATCGACTTCAGATTATTAAATAGTTTTACTATACCAGACGTGTACCCTATGAAAATAGCCAATGACTTAATATATGAGGTGGGAAATGCATCATTTATTACATTCATAGGCCTTACCAAAGGATACTGGAAAATTCCTATGAAGGAAAATTCAAAGCATTATACCGCATTTGTAACCCACTCAGGTCATTACCAGTGGAATGTCATGCCCTTTGGAATGAAAAATTCTAGAGGAACGTTTCAAAAATCAATGGATAAGGCTTTGATCGCACATAGAGAATACTGCCGTTCATATATCGACGATGTGGCTATATTTTCTAGCACGTGGGATGAACATTTGGTTCATTTAGACAATGTTTTCGAGACCTTGAAGGAAGTAGATCTGACAGTAAATTTGGGAAAGTGCGAATTTGGAAAACCCCATGTGAAATTTCTAGGTCATGTAGTTGGATCGGGACAACATTCCCCGGATCCAGAAAAGGTTGAAATTATACGAAAGTTAGCAAATCCACCACTAAGAAAGAGTTGAGAAGTTTGATTGGTCTGGCTAGTTACTATCGTGACTATATACCTCAGTTTTCACAAATCGTATTACCGTTGACAAACCTGACGAAGAAAAATGTTCCAATTAAGATACCGTGGAGTTCGGAGGCGGATAAAGCATTTACAAAGCCCAAAGAGGAACTGATAAAAATGCCTTCATTACACACTCCAGACCTTGAGAAACCTTTTCAATTATACACAGATGCCTCGGCCACTGCAATTGGGGCATGCTTAGCTCAACGTGATGACAATGGAAAAGAATTACCTATTGCATTTTCAGTAAAAAACTAAGCACGAGTCAAATAAAGTGGGCGACCATTGAAAGAGAAGCTTTTTGGAAATTTGACACCTGGATATTTGGATCTGAAATTCAAATAGTTTCAGACCATAATCCTCTGACGTATTTAACGAGAAGTGCGCCCCATGGTGCTAAGCTATCTCGGTGGGCTTTAGCCCTGCAACGTTATAACATGACGATTACATATCGGAAAGGCAGTCAACATAGTAATGCTGATGCATTATCAAGACTAAAATTTGAGGATTCTCATTAATTTAAGTTGAAAAAGTTTATTTATTCCAGCAACATCGCCACTCCTGTGGCGGATGTGCTTTTTCCCCATGGCAGCAGTAAAGATTATAAACGCACCCGCTGCTTTAATAAATAAGCGAGCTGTTAAAAGAACACGGGCTAGAAAATAAAATAAGTATGCGCGTTTTTTCTAAAGATTGAATTTTGAATTATTATATAAAAGGACCTGACTGATGCTAGCCGCCTTGTAAATGGCTAGAGTCTTAGTATGTATGTGTATTGTGTAAATAAAATTATCGGTTACCATTTTGAAGATAGTTATAATGTTTGTATTACGTTCCATTAAAATTTGAAAATTAGCGTGGGAAAACTTTACTATATATATATATAAATTATATATATATCAGAACACTTTTTGATAAAAATGAAATAAAATATTAGCCTTTAAATAAAACTAGTTATTTTGATTTTATCGACTATTCGACTATATTTATTTCCAGTTTTTGACTTTTCAGCCAACTCCGAAACGGAATCCTGGTTGCGTACTGCTCTTACATGAACCAAGTTGAAAACATAATTTAATGAAGATATTTCTAAAACATTAAATAACTAATTCATATCAAAATAATGGCCGGCTTAAAAACCGGCGGATGCGGGGTGGTAATAGTGCTCGTCGACGGAGTGTCTAGGCGGCGCAGACCTCTACTGGCAACAGATTTTTCAATTACCCGAAGCGGACTATGCTGTTATTCATAGAAAATGCAACAAACTTTTGACCGCCTACATGGTACTCGTCCTTTAATTTTAATTCATGTGTTCTTTTACAGCAAACATTTTCACTCCTTTCGTTGCTATGGAAACAGCATTAAAATTCAAAATGTTCTTTAAAATTTGCAGAAAGTCTAATGATTTATATTTTTTAAGTTGTTTACCTTTGAAGCCTTAATGGGCAATTTCTTACTTGACAAAATTTAAAAAAAGATTCCGATTAATAAATTTCAGGATGCGAGAGTGAAAATCCGAAATGATACGTAATCTTAAATTTTAATAAATGTCTATACTCTGCAATTGATCTGAAATAAGAAAATTTGCGGAATGGACAATATGGTTGTGACGTCATTCTTCAACCAACAGGTGACCCTCAACCAATCAACCTTAGCGGTAGATTCTTTCTTTAATCTGATTGGTACATATTTATATTTTCCATCGACATGTGACTGAAATAGCCTGTTATCGATATCGTCCATTATTTCGTGTGTGGCGTATTTTTTGCTTGGAATAGTTTGTTATTCTGTTTGAGTTCCGAAAGGTGTTTGAAACTCGTTACATCAAAATGACGAAGATCTATCTCTCTTACGAAAACTCGGAGTTTTGTTTAGATGTAGTTTTATTTATTTTTTTCAACGGGTAATTCTATTCATTATTACTGTTTACAAGACAACCAAACCGTAGGATATGACAGCGAAATATTTAAGCTGCTATCGGATTCAAGATCTTCCTTTACTAAAATCTCTTAATTTACATTTGCCTCCTGTTTTTCTTTTAAAAGAGGGCAAAATACATGTTCCGTGATTTGACAAAATATCAAAAAAGTATCACGGATAGACTTCAAGATGAACCAGTTTTAAAATTATTTTACGAAAATTATCGTCAAAAGTAATTCTCTTTAAAATATCACAAAAATCTGCAAATTATCTAACACAGTAAGTACAAACTGTTTTTAAAAGAAATTTTTCTCCTCCATCCGATGATGCAAATATCGTTTTATTGCTTGTGAAATTACCGGAGTTATTATGTATTATGCGAGAAAAAAATGTCAAAAATCACATAAAACACAAAATAAAATGTTTTTTATTCTAATTTTGAAAAATTCCTTATGAGGTGTGTTGGGACATTTCGTAGTGAAGACATATACAAACTTGGTAGGTCTGTGACCACCCGTCACGGCGCTATGTGATCGAAAGGCACACGCACAAAAAGATCGGAGGTCACAAAGCTACACACATACATAGCCAGCCAGCCAGCTACAAATTTCGCTTACTCTCGGATTTTACTGTGTATGATGCTGAAAAGTCGATTCCATTCACATTCTGAACATGAAATTAATTTCTTAAAACAAGAAAAAAAAACGCATTCATTATTTATTTTCACAGAAAATATGGGACATGTGTCATGAAGAATTGCACAGAACTTTCGAAACCAGTCATGTTTTGATAAATCCATAGAATTCCCGAGATTTTTGGCTTTTCCTTGCATTTGTGAAATTTTAAAAATGCCGTATGATAATTAATTTCATTTATTTGAAAACAGTGATTTTTATTGATATTGAGTTTCTATTCAAGCACCTTTTTTTTACTTACTTAAAAAAATTATATATTTAACAATAAGTTTGATACTTGATACTCATTTTGAAATATTCAAAAAACATCTGAGTTCTTTGTATCCACCTAGGCATGTAATTATATGTACATGCAATTTGTGAAACTTGACCAATTTTTCAAGTGTTACAAAAGAATTTGCAATCTTTTAAATGTTTTTTGAAAAGAAAATACCATTGTAATTAAAAATAAATTTGAGCCTTTAAGGAAAATTGATAATGTAAAACAACGTTACTTTCTGAAATGAAATTAAAAATTCTGTAACTTATCAAGTGTTTCAAATTTATGCTATTTGCACACAGTAATTATTGTACGTGCTATCAAATTTTTAATTAAAAATAAGAACTTAGAGGAATAAATATATTTATTACAAAGTATCGCTATCAGGAAATTTTAAATGTTTATACAAAGGAATTATATATATATATATATACACCTCTCTAAAAATGTTTGTGATACAAAAGGAAAAACAAATATTTATTGAAAATAATTTTTGAACTTATTTCTTTGCTGGGATTTCCGTCTAATTTTTCTGCTTTAAATCTTAGCAATTTTCGATATGCAACGTTATATTGATTTCATCTTTATTAGACATAAGTTTATCGATATATTCATTTATCGGAAAATCAATAAGCTGTTTATCAGATTTTCTTCCTACATTAGGTCGATAATATATATTTATTTAAGTTGTACAAACAATAAATGGTTAAAATGATAGTAATAAAATATGACTTTTTGAAATTATATTTTAAAATATCGAACTGGTACTTAATGTTAACAAATCATGAAAGAAAAATGTTCCAAAAAATATATGAATAATACATATTTTCGATAAGAATTTTTGCATTTGTTTAATGCGTAAATTAATACTACATTCTTTTTTTAATGAATATTACAAGAAAAAATAACCAAGGCAACACACATTATTATTTATTAATTTGTTAAGGAATACTTAGTTTCTAAGAAATTTTTAAAAGTTGTCGCTCTCTCTGCTGTTATAACGTCCATATGCTCTACTAACGACCCATCTTCCTGGGACGTTTTGGACTGTCAATTATCCATTAAAATTTGGAATTGTCGGAAAAATCCGTTAGGGATCTATTAGGGATTTAGTAGATCCCGGGACACTGTGGACAACAGGCTGATGCACTGGCAAAGCCGGTGCTGGTGTATTGCAATTTATGAATGGCAGTGTTTCCTTTTTGTAAGAAGAAACGACTTATTAAGAATTCCGTTTTCTCCTGGTTTTTTATGAAGAAATAAGGACTCGGACTGCTTCCAAAAGTTGGAGACATCTAGACTAATTATTTGTACCAGATTACCCTCGCCGTCAGACGGTTGCAATTTTTAGACTCTATACTAAACATGACAGTCTGGCTGGATACATTTTTACAATTGGTGTCCTCCCGAATCCCTATTATACCCTCTGCGGGGACATTGGCCACCATATAACTTGCTGCAGAGCATTTCTTGGGATTCCTTGGGCGAGCGATATTGGGAGGCTAGAAGCCGAATGAGACAATGACTTTCCTTAATTTTTTTTCTTGTTCCTTGTTTTTCCTTTTCATATTTTATGTCAAGCTCTCTGCCATTAAAAAAAAGTTACTGACGGGAATATTTTGTTATCATTTGTCCGAGAATTTTGTGAATGCGAAAGGTTTCACTCTTACCACACTGGTTGTAATTGTTGCTATATGCTTCTTAGTGCAAAGGAAACCTTGCGATAGTGTAGATAGTAGTTAAAAGCAGGTGGTCTGGAGAAACCCGCTCTACAAGCTTTTCAAAGGCGATTTACTTTAAGCTCTTGATAATTATTTGAACTTTACATTTTATTTATTTATTTCTGATGGTGAGCATCTTAGCAAAATCAGCCCTTGGCCGACTATTAAGACTGAAAGTACTGGCCATTTTATTACGAAGGCACATATTATGTGGGCCACCGTTGCCAATTATGAAAACTTTTGTCTATATTGTAACTTAAAAATTCATTTAAAAATAACAACTATTGCTCATATTCTTAAAAGCACGTGTAATTTTTTATTTCATTTTTAAAGTGTTCGTTTGTAAAAAAAAAAGAGAGAGATAGAGAGAAAACTATAAAAAATAACTCGCAGATTTTTTTGAATGAAATGTCTTTTAAAACAAAAATTTAAATTATAAATAATAATAAGTAATGTAGAGGGTTCTGATTTACAAATTAGCTTATTTAAAATGAATGGTACATGTATAGGAAATTTCATCGTTAATGTACCGAAAGTCGACTTTTAAAGTCTACAGTCCTCTTAATGGAAAATGTATGTACTGACATTTTATTACGTCATTATGAAGGAATAAATAAGCTATATATTCAAAATGACATCAATTTATGCATCTGTAAAGGGGACTAATATACAAACTGGGTGAAAAGGTATTTCTCAGATTTTTTGTTGGCTTTTACTATGTGGATATTATTAGGTACACAGCGAATATGATTACTGGAGCCCTACAGAAGGCATGGCTGTCCTTATTACTTATACAGCAATTCTGAGAAAAAAAAACAGAAAGAAATTGATGGATAATGCTTTATTACAAACTGCTGAAAAGTTACGTCAATACGCTTAGATTTACGCAATACGCTAGAGTTACGTATGCATAAATTAGATACTCGTAGAATATTATTTTGCAGTCAATTAGCTTTGATAAATCAGTGATTCCACTAACGTCCACTATTTATCTAAAATGTTCACCAAGAAAACACTTAATTTTCTATTCAAAATCTGAGTTAATTGGCGCCCCACTGTGGTCGATTGGATAAGTAACTGAACATGGTAGACGGCTGAAGTCTAAAGAACCAGAGTTCTAGCCTACCGCCCGGCTGTCGATTAAATGGACAGGAGTTTTGATCGGTTTTCTCTTGATGTAACATGAATACGCGTTAGAGCCTCTTAAACTCTTCGTTCAAGCGGTCCACTTATGAGATCTTTTTTGTTTCCACTCTCGCAACGATCCTTTACGAATTTTTGTAGTTCTGAACTGACGTACACATTCTTGAATGCTTCAATTTTCAGTAAATAATTTTAACTTATTTGAGTGTGTAAATTCTGCACACTGACGCTATTTATTTTTTTTGCCGTTATACAAAAGAACATTAAATGTTATTGAAATTATCTAAGTTGAATTTGTGAATATATTTTATTTTTCGAAATTCCTATATTTAAAAAGAACATGTATTGCACCATTTATCTTTACAATTTTCTTGGCAATCTTCGTTTATTGTTGATAAAACTTTATACTACTTAGGAAGTAGGTTTTTATTGGAAAAACGTTTGAAAATACGTTTTCTACTTATCTTTTTTAAAGTTTACTAAGTTTTTTAAAAACAATTATGTGATTTATCTTTATATTTAAGATTTGAGATTTCTGCCAAATCTAAAGAAGTTTTAGTAAATACTGCGATCAAGGCACACTTCCTAAACAAATGTAGGCATTCCCTGCGTAGTTTTGCCTCAACAATTGAAATTGAAACTGAGTTTTACCTGCATGCCTGTGTTGGACTGGAACTTATCCGACAAGGGTTTGTTTTTTAGGATTTTACGATTAAAAGCACAAAATTTGTACATCAACTCATTAGTGTATGCAGCATATTTTATTAGCTGGAGTTTGTTTGTACAGGGGATCGTGTACAAATTCAAAGAGTGTCACTTTTTGAAAAATAATGAAAGGGGTTTTTTCATTAGTATTTTTTCCTACCCTATTCCTAACATTTTTTTTTTTCCATTTACAATGCTCTCTTATCTTTAATGGATAAGTAAGTAAACTGTGCTACCAACATTTGCGGATATCCTGTATAAACAAAATATTTGGCCTTCTAATTAGAAAGTTTATGAAATTCGATCTTTTCCCCTAATCGTAATTTCTTAATAAAGACGTATCAAATATTCAAATGCAGCTAGCCAATAATGAGGTAAGAAGCAGGTACAAAATACAGCCGTTGCTAGGATACAAACAATCCCTTCCAATTACAAGGATTCAAAATACGTCTCTGTTTACAACTTCCCTCTTACCGCAATAATGTTGCCGACAGATGATTACAAGTTTAGTTGGTGCAAAGAATAAGTTGGAAATGGAATAGGCTTCTCAGTATCTTAATCAGTATTGGGAGAAACGGAGTGTTAGCGTCTGATAGATTAGTTCTACCTACTAAATAACTTCCATTTAATTACATAGATCAACAACCAACAGAGTTTTCTTGAAGTAATCATTTAGCATCACAAATTTTCGTGAACGATCTTTTGAAATGTGTTTAGAGATTACAGATGATAAATAATGCGAACTAATATTAAGTACACTCTCCAAAAAAAGTATTCGAGCAAGAGAGAAATTTCCTATTTTAGATTTGCGAATACTAATTGAGTTTTTGAAAAACGTACAACTTGATAGAAATATGGAAAGTCATATTTATACATAGCCTAATACATATTCTATGATAAATAATTTTTAATATACGAAACCAACGTAGGACATTTCTCTTTTGCTCGAATACTTTTTTTGGAGAGTGTACATCGATAAAAATTACATTAAAAGCTTACTTTGATTGTTTTTCATTTCGTAAACTTCAACGTCCTGGTTAGTAATGAGGCAATATACGCCGCTGTTACGATCACTCGCATTACATACAAGCCTGTCATTGACAGGTTTGTATGTAATGCAGATTTCCAAAAAGCCTGAATTTTCGTCAGCGTTGCTGGAGTAGAAAGAATGGGCGTAGCAAATTTGCAAAAGTATAAAAAGCAAAGTTATTACATCAGTGCATTATTAAAAAATTACAAGTTAGAGAGTAACGAAGTGCTGATTGAAATTGTCAATAGATAAAACATTTTATTTTCAAAATTGATGTTTTATTTTAGTGGGAAGAGCTTTTAATGCCAAGAGGTCATTAGTTACCTGTACCTAAATTTTGTTTTCTTCACTACAAATATTTTAATAATGTGCCTCCAAATTTTTTTAAATATTCTACTATACTACTACCTATAGACTAAGTTGAGTTACCACCTATCATGTCACTAAATTTCTTTTCATTCGCTATCGTCATTTTGACTTCATTGCATTAAAAAATAAATGAACTTGTTTTTCAACTTATTTCTTGGGTGTCAATTACTGGCACTTAAAGTGTCAAACACTAGAACCACTTTTTTTTCATGGTGCCAATTACTGGTGCCGTCACCGTGACAACATATGGAATGTAGAAAAAATAGCAATTTTAAATATTGTGTAATAAATTATACCGTACATGAATTTTCAAAGTTCAAAGTTTTGAAAAACAATTAGTTCAGGGTAGTTTTAGTAATTAGCAAGTACTAGTTAATGGGTATACTTATCTTAAAGTGTCAATTACTGGTGCATGTACCTCATTTCTGTAAATCTGCTAATTTTGTACTTACGCATTTGACAAGGAACTACCCAATTACAGTAAGTCATGTACTTTCCCCAATAAAAAAGTTTTCAAAATACAGCTTCTAACGTTGAAAATAGCATGCCTTGCAGTTTACTTACAATACGCTTGGATACTGTTAAAAATCTTTAATTCTAAAATGATAATGTGGGAAAAGATAACAAAGAATTCTTCTTATGCCAGGAAGAAACAACGAAGGACAAATCAGGTACAAATCTTGGGCACATGATGAGTCATCTGGCTGGGATTGAAATGAAGTGAAAAACGCATGCGATTTTGTATATGGACTTTATTACCTGTAGTTTTTCTTAATTTTTGAATGTAATTAAGTTTTTATTTGTTGTGGTTGATATACCACCTGTTTTTCAGTTTTATCTGAGTCATTTTCATTAACTATCTAAGTTAACCCTTTGGGGGTTAACCCTTTAACTTAACCCCCTAAGTTAACCCTTGAAACCACCCTTTTAAAAAATATTCAAATGCAAGTCAATTTTCCTATGTCTATTTCATTATAAAGTGTTGTTCTTTATAATAAGTAGATTATGTATTCTATAATAACAACTTCTAATGTTTCTTATAAGCTGCATGCATTTAATTAAAAATTTTCCAGTTACTCACAAAATTAATACAGGATATTTCTCTCATTCTCGAATAATTTTTAAGTGGATATTCTAACTATTGATATTTCTAGAAAAAAAACGCGAATTAAAGTGTTACATTGTTTCTCTGCATTTTTTGAAAATAAAACTTTATTTGATAATCTATTCGTCCTCTTAAACCATTAAATTTTTCTTTCATCTAAGAAGAGATGAAAATTTATTATTATTTTTAATAATTTTTAACACAAAGGTTCAAAGAAGACTTTTTGTAAATTTTCTGGATTTTAAACAATTTAATGTATTCAGAAAAAATATTTGAAGCTTAATTTCATCAGCTTACCCTACTATCTCTTAATTTATAAAGAATAAATACAGGATATCTATTAAAAGAGTGACCCATGTTGAACGTAAATAAGAAAAATACGGTTTGAGATTTAAAAAAAAAACTGTTCCGTTTGCAGAATTTTTATTAGAAACTCAATAAATTTCAAAAAAATACATTTTATTTCAATAGTTCCAAATATCATCGCTCGATGATGCTGGCAGATGAAAAACTAAATTACAATAATCTCAATATAGCTGCCCTTTGCAGGAATAATATGGCGTAGTCTCCGAACAAAATTTGTACATACGCGTAACAATGTCTCAGTCGAAATGGCCTCACATGCATTACAGACGAAATGTTCCGCGTCAGCAAGAGTTTGTGGATTTTACTGGTACAACTGCTCTTTCAAGTGTCCCCACAGAAAGAAATCACATGTATTCCAATCCGGCGAATAGAGAGGGGGGGGGGATTCCATTCCTGTTGCTGTACGGTTGATGAAGTCTAAAGCAATGACAAGGGGCAACGGCGCCATCTCATGGTGATATTTTGAACTATCTGAACAAAATGTGTTTTTCGAAACTTATCACATATCTAAAAAAATTCTGTAAACGGCGCATTTTTATCTCAAAGCATGTTGTTCTTATTTACGCTCAAAGTAAGTCACTCGTTTAATAGACAGCGTGAATGATCCTGTTCATATTGATCATTGTTGGCCATTATAAATATCTAAGATAATCTTTCAAGTTTTAAAATTGAAGAAAATGATTTTGTTATCACGATATTAGATTTAATGTAATTTTGATATATAAAAAAAACTATGAAGTATATATTTTATTTGAGTGTCAGGTTAACTGACTCGTGAAAATCATATTTTTCTTTATCCATTGACTTTTTTATAAATATTGTTAGAAATTCTAATATACATTTTATTGTTGTCAGATGATGATAAATCTTCCCATATTTAATCTGAAATCTGGAACAAAAAACAAGTTGTCAAAAAAGGCTTTTATTATAAACAGTAACTTGGTATTTCAACATCGGAATTATTAATTCTACTTTGCGTGTGTGAAAAGTTCGCTTGTGCATTTAAGAAATACCTTTTATGTCTTCTAATAGCTGGCTTTCTTAAACGTTCAAAGTTTGTCGTGCTAAAAGCATTTTTCGCAACCTAAAATTCATAACAATGTCTCATCTTATTAAAATATTGAATATTTTATTCAACAGTTTTTAAATGATTCCCTTATAACTGATGTAGAATTTTAAACATGTGCGAACACTTATATATAATACGTGTTTATTCTTTTAACGCATAAAATATGTATGAAGTGTGAGTTTGTATGCTTTAATTTTTAAAGTTCCTAAATATAAGTGAGTGCTTTAGGAAAACTGAATTGTAGCTGTACATAAATTTCACAAATTAACTGATCCTGTAAGGATATTTTAATTTAGTAGGATTTATTGTTCAAGAAAACAGTATGTGCTTAACCTATCACATACCAAGAGAAAATAAATTTGAAATTAAAGTTCATACGTAATAAACTTTTATATTTTAAAGTGCAATACAAACTTTTTCTTTGTATCGTAATTTAAAAAAAAACAGTGTCTTATTCTTCTTGTACAACTATTTTAGTTCTTGTGAATGTGCAATAGTTTTTCAGAAACTCTAGTACTACATGAGACATATTTTATAAATTGGTATATATTACATATAGGACCAAGATAATTGTTATGGTATTTACCATAGAACTAGGCAATTGGTTTTGATATTTACTTTATTCAACATAATGCACTGAATTCTTTTATAGCCTTCTTCAAGAATATATACATTTAAAATTTAAAATAACGGAAATAAAATACGTTTAATTAAACTCTTGAGGTAAAATTTCTTTTTACTATAAAGTGTTCTTTGCAAAATACCGATTATGAATAATGGAAAAAAAATATAAAGATATATATAATATAGGTCCCTTTAAGGTTAGGGTTCGACTTTTTTTCTGAATTCTAATAATGATAAAGTAACGGGAAATCTTAATTTTTTTATTAAATCATTGAAAATTTTAAAGTCTAAGAGGATATTGCAGGAAGTTAAGGTTAATTCGTAATAGTTAAACACTTCATCAGAATATAAAACACTTTTCAGAGAGGTGTTATTGAAAACATCATAGATATTTTTTTTTCAGCTTAAGTGAATTTAATCATATTATTTTTTTAAATAACACCAATTAACTTTTAAGTACAATTCCCTCGTAAATCATACTAATCTCCTTTTCATCTGTAATAATAAAGATAAAAATCCCATTATAATTACGAAATATTGTACTTGGCTCTTACTTTTCAGAATATCTTTGCCTGCGTCATAATTTATTTTGACGTCATTAGAAGAATAAGTTAGCTTCAAAGTAAGAAAAGAATTTAATTCGTATTTCACGTACGTTGTAAAAGTGTACTTTATCAGCAAAGATTTGTTTAGAAAATGTAATTATCTCAGTAGAAAATAAATTTTCACTATGGATAAATAATATTATCATTGTTCCTTTTTGTAAACAAGATTATTTATAAAAGGAGAAATTTATTTCAGGAAGGCAGAGATTCTAATTTTCTTAAAACTTTTAAAGGACCAATTATATTAGTAAGTGCTTGAAATACATTTCCTTCACATTCGGTTATGCAGTTAATTTTATTTAATAAAATTTCAAGGTATCAATCATTTTTTAATCAAATAAATATCTTCTTTATATTAATAAAGTACAACAACGACTACTTGTAAAACAGGGATTTTGTATTTTTATGTAAAATGTAATTTTTTACGTTTACAAATAATAATGTATGAACAAATGCTTTTCTCAAATTAATTAAAAATGTAAAACTTGAAATTAAATAAATGAAATACGTGTGGAATGTATTCGACAATTGCCGGAGAAAAACCAAACAACAGGCATATTGGTAGCTATTTAAAATACCGTATTTCATTATAAATGATGATCAGAAATTGAGTATACATTTCAAAAATTATAATTCACGGAATAATGTAGAGAGAGAGCTAAAAATTAACAACCACGTTTGGAGTTACATGGGGTTTTACTGCAACTTCGAAAAAAGAGATCAAAATATGACCAACAGATGGCGCTAGAGAGCAAAAGATCAGCGACGCTGCATGAGAATCGCATATAAAAAGAGATGTAATGAGAGAGGGAATCAGATGCACCCTACGGAGTGTAAGCCGCAGACATGCTGTCCTCAGGAGCTCCGGGCAGAAACAGGTTGACGGGGACGAGTGCGGAAGGCTGCCGGGGTCTTGGGTGGGGGGGCCGCCGGCTGAGTTCTGCCACTTCGTTCTCGGATGCTGGGATTATGTTACGGGCTCAGTCACTCTGTAGCTTTGCTACATTTTTCTTCATGCTGTTTTCAAGATCTTCACGCTGACTCAAGCTGTCATCAAAGTCGTCCCATCTGACTGTTTGCATTTTCACGCTGGCATAACATGCCAGGCCCATGGACTGTTTGGAGTAGTGGCCTCTTTCAACCAGGACTTTTGTCATCGCTGCGGTTGATTTCGGCTCGCGGGTGGCAGCCGACCTATGGTTTTGGAATTCGGACGCTGGAGTATGGACCCGTTAAAGAACAGCAACCAGAATGCAGGGGAGTATTTCGGTAGATCATGACCGCCACTTTATGGACGTGACACCCCGTCTGGGGCGACATAGG
Organism: Cheiracanthium punctorium; assembly: GCA_038373885.1. NCBI lineage: Eukaryota > Metazoa > Arthropoda > Arachnida > Araneae > Cheiracanthiidae > Cheiracanthium > Cheiracanthium punctorium. Next base: position 1,235,444 of record JAWZYV010014086.1, on the reverse strand, counting down.
GTGCCGTCTTTGACTGTTGTGTTGCAGCCAGGACGGAATCACAACCGCTTCTCTTCAAGCTCTCCAGTCATTGACTAGGACCTTTTTTGTTCTTTTTTCCTGAGACTTTCTTCATCATTCTCGGTCTCTTGCTACCTCCTCGGAGAGTCACTCTGCTAACCTAGCATTTCACGTTGTCCAGCCATACTTTTTTCATCGCAACCTGTTCATCGAATCTTCGGCTTCATGGACTGTATGGTGTGAGAACTCAACTTACTGCGATGACTCATCGTTTCTCTGCTGGCTGGTTTGCGTGTGGCAGACGACCAACGGTGTGGCGACTTTCATGCGACTGGTGGAGTTACCGCTAAAGAATAGTTACAGCCAGATTTCGTAGCCGGGCTACTTCCGTTTAGGGTTAGCCACCACTTTGTGGATGTGGCACCCTTCCAGGGCGACGCTGGGCACCCTCCTTCAGATGTTTGCTGTGAGTCATCCTGGTTCGTTTTCTTCTTGTGCCAGCCACTCCTGGTCATTGGACTTAGTTTATTTTTCACGCTGCTTGTTACTGTGTATTTTGGTCGCGGCCGAGCAACCCGCTGTGAAGTCCACCTCTCGTGGGTGGGGGGAAGGCGGGTCGGCTTTCATCCATCTCATTCCATCTCTTTTCCAACTCCCAGTTGCAGCTCGTCCGAGTCTTGCTCTTGCTTCGACTGAAGATTATGTTTGTTCGTGTCACTACGAACCGCAACTCGATTTATGCCCCTGCCATTGTCTATGGAGACTTTTCTACTTCAAGATTTTTAATACGACATCTCTTCAACTACATCTCTGGGGATAAGCGCGTGGCGCAGGTGCCTCATGAAAAACCCCTTTTCGGTTCGGGAATCAGATGCACAAGCAATCGCTGCCTGTTGACGTTACCACAAAAGGCACTGTTAAAGAAGCTGTATTATAAGAATGGGGAATCTGCTACTGCAGATTTGATATCCTATCACTATAGGAAGGGTATTCGAACGGGTAAAAGTCCTATGGCAGGTTCAGGTGTGAAAATAATAATTTCGAAGTTTAAGCCACCGTTTGTTTATGTTTAGACGATGGGCCGCATAATGGCTAACCGAGCACAATTGCTAATGCTGCTCAGACCATAGGTTTAGGAATACCTAGATGAAGCATCTAATTCTCTTAATCGTGTACATTTGATGCCAAAAACGCACCTTATTTAAGTCACTATAATGGATGCCGTCAATGTAAAATGGAGCATTAATTGCATTATCGTTGGAAAATACATAAATTCGAGGGGAAATATTTAGATACAAGTACTTTTGAAAATACAGATTGTCGTAAAATAACTGAAAGTACAATTATCGTTCAGGTTTCAGCTATTCTGCACATGCGCATGCCACTATCATGGCTGCCGTTCAAAGGTAAAGAGTTTCTCCCGTTATGCTCAATCTAGAGATTCCTTCATATATGTATGGCTCAGACAGTTCAGGAAGAAATGGAGATTGTAGCGCGTTCGTGTACGCATGGGGAAAGTCAGCACTCGTGAAGTCGCTGTGTGTGTTTAGGAATGACGGTCGTGTAGAGCAAAAGGGGTGCCCACACACGAAGAAGATTTACAATACTCAGACATAGTGGTGCCAGGTGTGTCACTAGGGGACAGTCAAAATTGCCCCATAATAAATTAGATAAATTTATAGTGGACTATTCCAGCAAGGTAGGATTTTGGGATTATTGCGGATTTGTACTACCACTTACGATTTTTTTTTTTAAAAAGGTTAACTTATGTAACCTACCTAAAATAAGTAATTCACTTTAAAAGTTATTGCGACCACACAACCCAAACATTATATATATTTTTACTTCAGGTCGACATGTAGAGCATTTGTTCTGAAGAACAACGTTTGTTATAACTCGACATGATGATTATTACTTTTCTTATGACTTGAAGCGCCATTAGTTGGTCTTTTTTGTGTGGTTGCAATAATACTCCATGTCATTCCAAGCATGAGTGTCATTTTTTTCCCTCTCTACCAACATTTTTCCGTGAATTACTAATTTTTCAAATGTATACTCATTTTCTGATCACCCTTTACATTTAACCGTATTATTTACTCATCAGATTCAGAAGATTTCTTCGTGCGTACAGTGTGTTAGAAAAATAACCGAATTTTCCGTAAAAATAAAAAATAAAATAAAGACACAGAAATTTCAAGACATTTTGTTTGAAATGAGATTTACACATTTTCATTCTTCAGTAATTGACAGAAATGCTAGAAAATTGTTTGAGGAGTTCGAAAACGAACTTTTCTTGAACAATGCTGATTTTGTTGCCTTTCTTCACCACCATTTTCCAGAGTCCACTAATATTTTATGATGCTGCTTATAAGGACGAAGTTCATTTAAAAGTACAATTGTTTTAAAGGTACAAAAGCAGTATAATCCATCGGGTACACGTCGGAGGACTTATCATGGAATGACTTTAAATGGTAAACTCTTAGTTCCTGTTTATTTCGCATTAAAAAAACAAAAACGAAAACAAAAACAACAAAACAGAACGGTTCATCGAGAGGTATGGCTGAGAGCTTCATCCTGAATGCATATTGATTATATGAATACTGGGATGCATTTCTTCAAAATCGATGTTAAAAAGTATTTCTGAAACTGTAATCACAGATAAATTTGTGACATAGTGCTTCATACTGTCCTTAATTTTACTCTTCCGTGATAAGAGATTTCAGTAAACATCGCAAAACCTTTAGCAAAATTACCGCATTTTCTCTGAACCAACGGCATATGTATTTTTCTATTATCCCCAAGCAGGGGAAGGTGGCCCAAAATGATCCCCTTAAGAGGAAAACTTGCATGAAATACCATAAACGGTAAATAAAACTTTGGCCCATTGCCACTATATTTTACACTATATTTTGATCTGAAGGCGTGTCATGATGACTAAGGCTCGGCACTGGAGTTTCTTCAGTCGATGGATTATTTTACCCGGCAGTATGCCCGCTCACTTTATGTCATATTACTGGAACACGCCGAGAAACATAACAAACTAAACAAGTCTCATCCACATCTAAAAATAAACTCTAATCAGTAAACCAAGTCATATTTCTGTATATTAAAGGATGTACTTCTAAATAAATCGGAAAGTTAATGCTTACCTTATAAAATATATGATAAAACACAATTTTTTAAAGTTCTACCCAGACACGTAATGCGTCGATTGCTTAAATGTTGCCATTACTTATTCTTGACTTGGCACAATTCGTTTATGTGTTACCTAGTAGATAACACTGCCTGTGTGGAAGAAAACATGGCTAAATTGCTTCGCCTGATAGGATCATTTTGCGCCATATTTGCCTATATCGATGCTTTTTTTATTGGTATAATGTATAGTTATCCAACCTCCAATAATTGTAACTACACATTTTCATTTTTCACCAGCAAAATAATTTTAATTTTACAATCTGCACATAGTTACACTCAAGCATACTTGGACATTAGACAGAAAACATCATGCTTTTTTTCGGTTTGATCAGCTTTAAATCAGATTTGATAATTTTGCTTACGGTTCTTGCAGATATGTTTCAAGATTTTTCGATAGCTGTTTTTGGAGATTGGATTTTCTTTTTAAATGTGAGATGCGACTTTGTGTATAATATAAAGTATGAGTACTTTTGTTCGGAAGGCATTTTTTTTAACTTTTTTTTGCTCTCAAATGTAAACTTTGACGTTTCTTTTCCTTTTAATTAACTATGTTACTTAATTTAAATGTAGAAATACTATAATAATGATTCAATAGGCAGCTACACGTTAAGCAAAGAATATTTTTTGTATCATGCAAATAGTAATTAAATTTTATTCCAAATTGGTGCGAAAGACAGATTTGTATTTCTTTTTTAATTCAGCTAAACCAAATTCATGAAGAAAGTCAAAATCCTTACAAAAAAGTGTAAACACTTTCTGCATCATATACTAAGAAATAATTTTTAATTTTTACATATTCGATAACATTGAAAGAAAGCAAAATCTAATATATTTTTTAAGTGAGCCTGAAAAAAATAAACATAAATTCAAACAGAAACTTTTTCGTTAGAAAAAATCTCTGAAGTCATAATATGCACAACGTGTTAAAAAATTAAAAAGATAAAGAGCGTGAAAAAATTTGCATTTTCACCGATGATCATTACTTTTAAACCTCAAATATGTTAAAAGAACAAAAACTTTTCAATGGGAAAGAATTTTAATAAAGATTTTAACATTTTTGAAAGATCTTTATTTATCATGCTGCATATTAAATAAATTTATGTCTTGCCTTATTAAAATTTATGAATCCTATCTTACAACTATGCATCTAAAATATTAAAAATAAACCCTTTGGGTTGGATATATATTAAGCAAGATTTTAATTTCGTACTTATCGAAACCATATCATACTAGAATGAAATATATTTCAAAATAATTTTGTTTAAGTATGACCGTTATAAAAGTACGAAAACATATGATTCATATTTATATATTGCTGATTTCATAGAAAACGTTTATGTTTCCAAAGTCTGCTGTAAAATGTGAACGAAAACATAAGCGCAAAATTAATCAAAAGAAACAAACATTTCATTTATTTCTGCTTCATTTCTACTGAATTATTTTTGAAACAGTCTTATTAATGATTCGGATCAATAAGCAATTTATTATATCTGCTGAATTACGAAATTGAATCTCTTTGTCCGCCCTAATCTTTCGGAGCATTAAAGCTTTATGATAGCAATAATAACATTTTTTTTTCTTTTTTTTTGTCTCCAATACGATACTTTCTCATAAACTTTTATGGGTTGTTGAATAGTTTTCTTTTATGCAGAAGCTCATACAAATGTGGTAATCTATGCTTTTAATTGAGCTTCATATTGAAAGGGAAGCACTAAATCTCACAATCTCACGAAATGCAACAATGCATTGAAAGCAACGCATTGAATAGCCTTAAAGCTTATTGCATGATCTCTTAATGAAGGCCTTTAGAAAAACAATTAATATTTCATTTAATGACTACAGAAGGAATGTAGGCATTATAATAAGTGAAAGATTATTTATGTTTTAACACATCCACTGACACTACTTTCTTTTACTATGGCATAATAAAAAATAACTAAATTTATCTGTGCACATTTTTTGTCACTTCGTACGTCAAAAAAGAAGATCTATATCTCTTATGCGAAATATATAAACGAAAACGCGAGTACAAAAGGAAATATCCTTGTACAAATTAAAATTTCAATTTTTTTCAAAACTGTTGGTAAATATATAATGCTATGACTTAAACTTACTCAAACTGATATCAATGATTTGAATGAAACCTAAATTATTATCGACATCACCGATTACTGTTATTTTGCTTTAGTACCATCTGCGAAATGGTCATTAGCACAAAGACAAATTTGTGAAGAATGCATAAGCGGTGTCTTAGGAGTAAAATGAACATTTTTTTTTTTGAGTTATAAAGCTTGTCTTCGCCATCCGCTACTGTTTATATGTAATAAAATTAATGAAACTAGTTCTGCGTATTAAAGTTTTCTTCTGATATAAAAGTTTTCTTCTGAGTATTTGGCTATAGGCTTCTCTAGATCACCAGTACAGGAGAATACTGGTCTATCAGATCAATGATTCCAAACAATGTTACTAAATCGATGCTTATATACGTTTTATCTTTATTATGCGTTGCAAGGTTTTTTTTTCTCGTAGTCAATGATGTAATAATACAACAATAACGGCGACAGAAAAATAAGAGTATTTCTTTTTGGTTCATGCCAAGCCACTATAGTTCACCCGTATGAAAAGTAATGCTGGTCAATCAACATTGTAATCCTAGAACTTGATTTGTTAACATTACAGGAAAAACAATTTCCCCAGAAATTGTCAGTAAAAAATTGTTTCAGAAAATTTCAGTTTTTTCTCCTTTAATTTTCAATGTTTAACCAAGTGGATGATATGTTTATTTTATACTTTTTAATACCAGGTCCTTTATTTTTGCAATGAAATATAATTGGGTAGTTACGAACACTATTATGAAATAAATGTCCGAAAACATTTATTTAAGTTTTAAATATGAGCATTTATTTGGACATTAAAATACACAATACATCAAAATTATTTACTAATAAAATTAATTGGATTTGAGTTTTTAAGAGTAAAACTAAAAATTTTGAATGTCACTTAAGGTAGTAAATGTCGCACTCACCATATAAAATCTATCTCATTCTCATTACCTATTTGGGTAATCCACAATATTGACACTTTAAAAAAATGATGGAAAAAGTTTCCCGAAATCTGCTAAATCTACGAAAATCTCCAAAATCATTTGAAATCTTTCAAATCCTTGAAAAACCTGCAAAATCTCTTGCTTTCCTCTCCGTTCTCAACTTAAATAACCGTTCCTTTCCATTCATAAAACCCTTTCTACAAATCTCGTTCAACTAGAAAACGCCATCTCAACTCCAGTGGCTAGATTTCCGCTTAAGGCACCTCTCTTCAATTTCACTGGCCTATAGTACCCCTTCTATAAAAATATTAAAATTTAGATGTATAATTGTTGTTCTCGTAAGCAAGAATTTTTGAAATCTGGAATTTGCAACTTTTATGTAACGATAGCTACTCGCTGATACAAAATGATGTTGTGAACATTTGCACATGAGTATACTTTCGTATTTCATAACTCATAAAAATATCTGTGCTTCTCGCCTGCTCAATATTTAATAAAATTGGTCCCCTTTCGCTCCAAAACTATTCTCGTACTTTCTATGTACCGGAAAAACCTTTACTGTCACCTTAAATACTGAAAAAAGGGGACGCCGAATGTGCGTTATGTGCGTTTTGCATTATCCCTAACTAGCAGTTATTCCTTGCAGTTATACCTCGTAAGATATTTCTTTCGCCTACCTTTTTGAGTTTTATCATCTTATATTTAGTGAGACAAATTTATGAATTTGTTATTCTGCACTTTTCGTATGTTTGAAGCAAAACAACATCTGATACGTGTTAAAGCTGGTTTTCATACTTCAGAGTGAAACAGGCTTCTTTTACAAAACTACCTTTATGTGACTTTTCTTTCATATTCACCTCAACTGCTCTTTTTCAAAAATGAATCTTGAGATTCCTAATATTCCTTCTTTAGATAAGGGTATTTATTCATATCTACAACAATTTCGTTAAAAGTAGAATTTTCGCTTTTAGCAGTTTACTTTCCACTCACAAAATTAATTCCTCGTATATTATATTTATATTTTATACATTTTAAAACACGAACTGCTGTATTTATTATTATTTTTTTATTTTTTTTATTACTACTCATGGAGGTTATTGCTCAATATTACTATTATTTAGACAAACCGTTAAAGATCAACTGACAAAACTGTAAATACTTAACAGCATCTCATTAACATTAATGTACTAATTATAAGTATAAAGCCATTTTGATTGTGCAATAAGAAAAACCCGAAAGTGAGGCTTGGAGCTTTTAAAATATATTTCAAAATTTAAATCCATTTTCAGAATTTAACATTTTAAACTAGCTACATAAATATGCATTAAATTTGAATTGTTTTAGCTTGTTTGAAAGGAAATTCATGAATGACATGTACTTAAACTAATGAGATTTTCTAAAATGAGCTTCAAAAATAAAATCTACCCCTTACGACAGAAACTAAAATGCCAAAATTTATGCCTCAAAATAAATCAATTTGTCTTTCAAAGTACAAAATTTTTAACGTAAAATGCCTCAAAAGATATATGTCTGTATTACAAGCTTTTTTCTTTAAAGAAAAAAAAATGAAGCGCGTTAAGTGTTAGAGATATATCTCATAATTAAAACTGTCAAATAGGAAATTCTGATACTTAATATTAAACGAAAGACATCAAACATCAAAGGTCAAACTCAGACTCAAATAAATAGTTTTAAATAACGACTTATGATGAGACACATTTAGTTTATATTTTGCTACTAATTATAAGATAAATGACACAAAAAAAGATGGCTCAACAAAAAGTAACATAAAGTAAATCGGGTATAAAAAATATAGTATAAGAAAATCTTGTCAAATTTTACCAAATGACAGGGGTATTCTAACAAAATTATTTTATAAAAATTATGTAAGTAAAATTCTGAACTCTTTTAATGGACATTTTCATTTAAAAACATTTTGTTTTAAAATATCGAAAAAAAAAACATTTGCTGTATGTAGCTTAATTATGTAGAAATAGTTTCCTTTTTGAGTTCAGTTTAAATCTGAAGAAGTTTGTAGTGTTAACTAATTTTAAATAGCGCTGAAATCGGATAGAAAAGCGTTAACTATTCATATATGCATTAAAGTTTAAGTAATTAATGGATCAGCATGAAAATCACTGAATAAAATGAACATAGTAAAAGAATATTTAAAAAAATTAAATGTGTTATATCATGATTGAAGCGGGTTTAAATTTTCACAATGCCTGAACATTAATAGCACTTAAAGTAATTAAAAAACTTTGTAAAAAACACACATAAGAAGTAAAAGGAAAGAGGATACGCGTTTCGTTCAAAAATTGTTTTGAACTTCTTCAGTCCAAGCCCTTCGACGTAAAGAACACAGGGAACTGAAAAGAGAAAAAACCTGCAAGACCTGCAGAACCTGCAGACCTGCAGACCCTCAAGAACCTGCAGACGGAGTCTTCGTATAGTGCAAGAGCGCAATCGCTTGTAACCCGTCGCATGTCCTGATAACTTATGGGTTTTATCTGGAACATCCAGAAATCATTTAGATGGAACAAATAAAAACAACTTAAATAAGACCTTTCTGTTACATCAATGTTTTTAAGAAATGCAATTTATATATTTATCTATAACTGTTATTTCAAAGTTACTGTTTTCCTTATAGCTGTCAGATGGAAGTACCTGATAAAACATTTTAAACATCTATATATATTTAGATAGTTCTGTCCATTTTATTTGTATTCATATGATTTTCTATATTTTTTAACATTAACCTGTATTTCAGTCTGTTTATTTATTAGTTTAAATACCAGCGTCTTGATAGTTCTGTTTGAATGGAACATCTTAATCAGTAAACTCTACATAACAGTGATATAAGTGTCAATAAACTGTATGTCAGTATGAATTTAATATATTTTTACAAGTGCAATTAATGCAATCTAATTCGCAGTAAAATAGTTAGCTTTATTTTAGGAAATTATTTGTAAAATTTTTATCAAATACCACTACTCAATTACTTCTTTGAATTTCAAAAAAATTAAAAGCTAACGTAAGAGCGTATCTGTGTTCTGTAAACTATTAATTTAAAAAGGGCTTAAAACAAAGTTTAGTGGATATTGGGTTAAGATGACGAACTGTAGCTTCAAAAATGCTCCAAAATTTGTAAGTAGCTCAAAATTGTAAAATTTACAGAAAAAAATCTTTGATCTTCCGTATTTTAATAGAATAAGAAAGAAAGAAAGAAGCAATTTGATTTTTTCTTGTCAGATGGCAAACATCTTCTGCTATAAATAAGATGTTCTTTTTCCCGTCAGTTTAGATATTAGGTGGGGTAAGGTGACGAATTCATAAAACTTTTTCTTTCAAAAATTTATAGAAATAATTTCATTTTAATAATGAAAGAAAATGACACAGATAGCACTTTAAAATAATTATAAATTACCCATAATGAAACAAAAACTTACTTAAATACAAAAGTTACGGAAAACAGGTAATGAAGTTCTTAAACAAAAATAGCAAAGCCAGGGGGTCTGTGTTTTGCTCCCAAGGATTTACATTCATTCACATTTAATGAAATCTTGATCATACAAAAGCATTGCAAACAGAGAAAGTTCGGCATTGGCACGACTAATATTCACTGTGATATGAAACAAAGCTTTTAGTGACAACACTTTACACACTTATTCGTTTGCATGTTTTCATGCAACGTATGCAAATTGAAGTACAAGAAAAAAGGCAATTTACTTCAAAATCAAACTGAACCGAGTAGATTTGCAAAATCACGTTTCAGCCGCATTCAGATGCATTATGCCTGTAATTCTGAGAGAAGTTCGAAAGGAATTGAAAGTTATTTGTTTTGCGGTCCAAAGAAGATGCTTAGTAAAAAGGCTCAAAATAAATGAGTATCAAAATCATGCTGATTCAGTGATATTTTCTATTGATTAAAAAACTTTAGAATATGCTCAGCAGTTTATAAAGCAACATTTGGCATGAAATTACCGTAGTATCGTATTCGAATGCGATGAGAAAAGAAGAAACAGGACAATTATCTATTACAATGAGCATACGTATTGTTTGGGTTTATCTGCGAGTAAGCATTACTTGCTATGATATTATTTCAAGTTATTCCATTAAAATTGTATTAGTCTGCATGCTGAGTTATTACGTGTTATACAAAATATACATTTATTATCATTATCATTGATTAAGTATGTACAGGGTGGCCATAATTAAACTGCAAGTGTTCAAGGGGTTCTGGAGAGAATACTACCGAGAATATTCCAGTGAAATTTGGTATCTACACGTTTCAGAACATGATCAAGTCAAATATGCAAAAAAAAAATCCAAAACCGATAGACAGAGCATAGTGACATTCTAAGAGGCATATAAACAATATAAAACATCATTTACAGTTTATCAAATTTCCATACAATTCGCTTCCGTAATTACATTTTTACAATAACATGCAATCAAAAAGTAACGTAAATTAAGATCACAAATTAAACAATTCATAAAGACGCTTTGCAAAACAATTAAAACATTATTTATTCTCATTGAAACTCATTGGACCTCTTCTTAATCATTTCATACGCCGGTATTCTTTCAGAGTAGCTGAATAATTGCGGCCATTCTGATAGAATATCTTCACTAACAATGCACGTTCCTTCTTATTCAGAGTCATGATTGACCATTACTCAATGTGATCATGTTTTTGCAATGTTCGATGGGCTTAAAATTTGCATATATGACGTCCATAGGCATTGAAACACGATATAGCGCCATCTATCGGGTGAAAATGGCGATTTTTTTTGCATATTTGACTTGCGTATGTTTTGAAACGTGTAGATACCAAGTTTCACTGGACTATTCCTGGTAGTTTTCTCTCCAGCACCCCTTGAACACTTGCAGTTTAATTATGGCCACACTGTATTTTTTGCTTGAACACAACACTTTTGTTATGATCGTGTTACTTGAAAAGCTCTTCTCGTAATAAGGCGATACGTTAACCTTTCCATTTGTGTACGGTTCCTCATTAAGTATTAAAGCTTTGAACTCTAATTTCTTCATCAATATTGGTCGTGCTACTACCGTATTTTCTGCGTTTGCAATGTTTTTGTGTGGGCAAGATTTCCCTAAACATGAATACTGGGATCTAATTTGGACCGTTTTTGTAATTAGAAGTATCCATCTAGAGCTAAAGATTATATAAATTAAAGGTCGGTCAAATAATATTTAAATACGCTGTATATTTTCTGTTTTATTTTTAAAAAGAAGAAAGTTCAGAATCTTATTTCGCAAATGGTTCACCCTCGATGTCAGGAAGTAGTGAGTATTATTGAAAACTGTACCTAATATGTGCAAGCTTCTCGACTTTTGTCGAAATATTGCAAAATTTGGAGCATAAGTCTCCAGAATTGAAGCTTCTTGTCTTATCTACTATAGATAGTGACCAATTGCCGAATCCTGATGTTATTCAACGGAATTTTTAAAGATTTAAAACTGCACTCAAATTTACTAGATTAGAAGTAACAAATGAAAATATCGAATATTTAATACGCTGAACGTTAAATAAAAAAATCGCATGTTGTATGGCGAGTGAACTAAGCGAGCTGAGATCAAGTTCTTATTGCACGATAACCTCAAAGTGATTCTCTTTAAACAAGGTCACCTAGTTTATTTTATTACTTGTATTTATTGTAAACTTTTTTAATTTAAACAGTTTTAAATGTATATTTTAGGCGATAACTACTCGATAGAGTGTATAACACAAAAAATCTGTGAGTAGTGATTTCTAAGTTTAAATTGGTTCTTCAGTAATGCTAAATCTATTTCATAGTAAGCCGTTCAAGAAAGACTGTTGTCGTGAATTTAAGAGGAATAAGATTAATGAATAGAGATAAGTGGTTGTCAACAGCATTATTCTTTCTTAGACTACGCTAATTGTTTCATGCTTACAATGAAAATGATAACTAGTTCATTCAAACCCGCATTGCGAAGGTGACTGCATTAGAGGTACTGTTTTATGTTATTTTTTGCTTTCAAAACAGAATCAAAACATATTTTCTGTTAATGTGTTTTGACATTTTATATTAATCCTTGAAATTGAAATCAAAACAATATTAAAATCATATCTCAGTTTGTTAGCGTATCGCTAGTGGCAAAATCCCTAAGCTCCATTCTCATAAGAACACAGAACAGTGAAGCAACACCGGCTTGGCCAGTGTTTGCGAGGGTGAAAAACTGTCTCAGCTGGGCTGTTATGGAACCGTGTATGGTAATGGGGCTGGTGAACGTAAAACCTGTTAATGGCTCCAAAGTCCTTCATGTTCTAACGATACCTCTGGGCTGTCGATCTCAGGTGCTAAGTCTCTCATCTGAAATGGGTTCAGTATTAGGAGACCACACATAGAGAGCAACGTTGTTCTGCCAAGAGGAACCCCCATAATGAAATGAGCAACATTTGCAGCCCCCTAGTGGTCAAGACTCCAGTAGCCTGCTGACTTGTCCATTAGAAGAAAAAAATTAGTTTTAGTATGTGTACGCCAAGTAATAATTTGAATTTGCATACAGTTAAGACGACCAATTCACACAGCAGAATGTAAATCATATTTAAGGGATCTGGATGATGATTACCCAGCTAAACCTATTAGGCATACAGAGGTGAAATTTTTCGGAGGTTACTTCTTTTGCACCTATGGTGCCATTTAGAATGCATTTTTTAAAAATTCGAACACAAACGGGGATGGCAAGATTTAACGTTCATTTTACATTTCCCTTTATATCTCTGAAAGGAAAAGGTTAAAGGCGTGAAATTTTGGGGTTAAAATGTTACGAAAAGAAGTACTACCTAAAAGACATTTTCAGGATTTTTTTAGAATACGCACCACCCAAACTGGACTTGAAAATAAAAACGTTCTTTTCCAATTTCCCTTCACAGTTCAATAGCAAGAACCAGACAGGAGTAAAATTCTCATTTCAAAATGTACCGAACAAAAATGATTTCAAACAAAATTGGAAATTGTTTTCAGTTTTTTTTTTTTTTTAAGAATTCGCACAATGTATTTTTAATGTTGGACCTTTTAAATCTAATACAAACAGGGTTACCTGCACAGTGGAGTCAAAATGCTTTCCCATTTGTAGTCATAACCGACACTGGAGGTATGGTTAAAGTATGTATTTTAAAATGCAGCAAAAACTCATCTAAGTTCACGCTCGTGAGTTTGTTTTTGAGAGGCAATAATGCACCATATTTGATCCTTTGAAGTTAAACAGGAATATTGGAAGATCCGTGAAGGGCAGGGATACGTATCCATCCCCCAGACGAACTTTTTTTTAACTACAGAAGATTGATTGACTTTGTAAATTCTAATGAAATTATAAGAAAAAGGAGACAAAATAATTTTGTGCGCCTTCCAAAATTTTTGTCTGGATACTCCACTGAAAAACTGAAAAAGATCACTGGAGACGAACTTTGAAGGATGCCACAACATAGGATTTTTATGAGGATTTCAGCTTTGTTTAAAGAAGTAAAGTGATTAAAATTTCTGTCTTAATACTCTGAGCGTTTCTGAAATGGCCAAATAATGTAACGTTGTTTTCGCAGTAAAATTAATAGGCAGCTTTAAAATTATATAGATATGTATATTTATTTATTTTCTTTTTTTATAAGAAGATTTGTTATTATTAAAAATCAGCTCCTTAATTACTTACAAACTTAATATCAAAACTTATTTTATTATACAGGAGTGATAATTTGAATAATGCATGCAAATGCAGTGAAAACTGGAATGAAGTAGACTGGATTTTACGTCACAGCCGCTTGGAAAGTTGAAATAAGCACTACTTTTGGATTACATCGGCCACCGAAATTCAGTCATCAAACAGCCGACAAATATCACCAAGATGGCCGTGGTGAAATCTCACGGAAAACTTGCATGCTCTGATTTCCTGGGAATAGACTTTAATGATTGATAGATCAGGATTTCTGCGTAATATTTTCTTTTTTATTTCATCTGCGACTGACGTGTTTTTTAAGTCATGAATATAAAATTCCATAGATAAATTTCTAAAAGATTTTACAATATTACGTAACGAGTAAATTAATTTAGAAAACATGGATTAAGTATTTGAGCACATTTTTGACTTCTGTGGTTTGTAAGATCTCTTACTGCTTATGTGAAGGAATGTAAAATAGTAATGATAGCATTAAAATCCGAGTGCTTTAATGTTCGAGATAGTTAAAGTTACGTTTATTTCGTATTTTAATTTACGTACGTTTATTCTCCGATTGGTAAGTCTTCTATTTAACACAAATTATTCAGTCCAAGACAATGGTCATTACTTCTGTTTTCGTTCAAATGTTGAATTTCGTATTATGTAAAAACAAACATATTACTCTTGTGTTAACTTTAATGCTGAAGAAAAAATCAGTTACTTTTCATGGATTAAAGAAACGTTGTACACCACATTTTTCGAGCCTACTTTTTTTAAAGTTTCATGGATTCTGACGACAATACCTGATGTCACTGCATCTAATAAGGGAAAAAGATATAGTGAGCATGTGCAGCTCTGTATACTTTGAAAGATTCTTTGGCACATATGCGGTGGAAGTAAAATGAAAAACAGACACAATCGCATCAGAATCAGAGTATTTTAAGATGTGTTCTTGTATTTTTATTTTTCGAGGTTTAAGACAGAAATTATTTTTGTTTTCGTTCGATTGTAGCATTCAACGATTTAAGTGACAGAATTGGGCATTCTCACTATGGTAACTAAATGGTAACTAAATTTACTACTTTTATAATTTCATTTTTACACTATGCCTTTAAAAAGCATTGGCAAATTAAATGCTAACAAGCTTTGACATAAAAATATGTACCCCCAATAAGATTCTTCAATATGAAACATGGTTCCAGATAAGAATATATAAATGATTTCAGAAGCAAAAAGTTTGTTGAGACAATCACATAGAGTATAATTAAAGTATATTCAATTTTGATTGATTTTCCATTCGTATTGGTTAGTTTGATAATCTCCATTCCGTGCAAAGAACGGGTACTTCAACTAGTAAATAAATTAAATTAGGATGTATTAAAGGGGATGGGCTTTAAGGCTTTTTCCAATACTGCATTGTTGCGAACAGTTTACTATAGTTTAATAATTAATTGCTTTCTGCATCATATCAGAAATAGTAGAACCTAATTCATATACATAAATAAAATATTCTATATTGTTTTACAGGATGGTATGTCTCACACAGTACTGAATAATGTATAAAATATCTGTTTTAATTAGTTTCTAATTGTAAGCGTTATTTTAAATGCTTGTAAGAAAGACAAATGGTACTGTGATTATCTTGCTTTCAAAAGTGAGTAATGAAAGAATTAATTGATATATAAAAAAGTCCCTAGATTATTTTTAAAATAATGACATTACATACGAATACAATTACGTGTAAAAAGTAAAATAAAAGAATTAATATTGTTTTCTTTTCTTTCCTTTTGCTTGTTTGTTTCTTTGAAAAAGAAACAAACAAAACTAAAAACCCTTTTCCTTAAATTTATAATCAGCATTTTAGAATAACACAAAATATTTTCATTGTGAAAAAGCACTGTAACTGAATAGAAAGATAATTAAGACTAATTTGTAAAACTAAACCTTTTTTTTAAACTTTTCAAAGCCTTCTAATTAAAAGAAATATATTTTATCGAATAAAAATGTAAAAAATATATTAGAAATATAAAAACAATTTTTTCTTCCTGTGCTTATTTTTTCTTCGCTTAAAAAGAATCAGTTTTCTATGCCAGCATTAATTAACAGGATTTCAAAATAAGAAAAAAATGTCTGTAGTGTTCTACACAAGGTATATGAGTAAACTGGTTATCATCACTTAGTATATGAACATTTAATTAATATTTTGCTTTAACATTATGGGTTTTGCTCTATACCCAAAACTTTAAAAATATAACCTGCCAAATTTCCTTGGCATAATATATATGCCACAACTGTTGTACGGCTTTAATTTACTATTAACCAATGTAGTAAATTATTCTACAAATAATGAATTTATTACTAATCAAAAACATGAAAGATTGCCATTTTTAAAATAGTGTTACATTCATGATGTTTCAAAAACTGTTGTATCATTATCGAGAACTTTTGCAAAGCAATAAAAATAGTGTAAATTCAGGAAATTTGTAAGTTATCATAAAATAAAAATGTTTTCGATACGAAAAATAGGCAAAAGAGCCATCTAAAATATCAATGTATACAATACTATTCTGATATATATGAAGAATTTTAAAATGATTAAAACTTATTAAGATATAAAAATAATAATTATTGAAAATCAGTCTCAAACAAAAGTCTATCTTCTGTTATTTAATATTTTTCACTCAAAAGTAATTGTACAAGGAAATATGATTGCTAATTTGCTATGCATCAAACAACATTTTTTATATAATTAGAAACTTTCGCATAATCTAGCAGCTTCAAGAGAAGAAATTAAAAACATAAAAATAAAAATAAATAATAAAGAATTTTAGTACGTCTTTCGTCTACTTACAGCAAGCATTCATTTTGGGAACGACTGATTTTTATATAATTAGAAACTTTCGCATAATCTAGAAGTACCAAGAGAAGAAATTAAAAACATAATAATAAATAATGAAGATTTTTTGTACATCTTTCGTCTACTTACAGCAAGCATTCATTTTGAAAACGACTAATTCAAACAAATTTTTTATATATAATTAGAAACTTTCGCATAATCCAGCAGTACCAAGAGAAGAAATTAAAAATATAATAAAAAAAATAAATAATTTTAGTACATCTCTCGTCTACTTACAGAAAACATTCATTTTAAGAACGGCTGATTTCTTCAAGCCTGCAGTGCATTATTTATATTTGACACTATACTGATACAGCGTAAAAACATGTTCTCAAAAAATGTTCTTTCCTGTACAAGAAAGTGATTTATTTCAAAGTCATAAAAGGGAAATAGAATCACCTGGTTTGCGGAACCTCTGAAGACACATTATGTCACAACATCAGTCACAAGGGTCCAAGAAAAAAAGATGATAATGTTAGGCCCACATGTTTAATGTTTTTTTAGAAGCTGCATCCAGTAACATAAATATTCCTGTGCCAATATTAAAAATGTCACATTTCATGCGCAGGAATTCCATATATTTCAGATAAAATGTAGGATTTTGCTGGCGTTATATCTATGTAAAATAAAATATTTAAAGTAAGATATTCTTGTAAAAAATTTCTAGTGTCACAAAATCCTTTTCGTTCTTTAAAATTTTAAATTATAAAAAAATTAATTTATATACTTGGTATAAATTAAAATTCAAATTCAAAAGATAGCTATATACTAAAATTTATGTATTGATCTAAGTCAGGGGTATTTGATTTTTTATACTGGAGCAAGGATGCGTTAAGCCTCAAATTTTACTCCCCAGTACAGATGCTTTGGTAAATTTTAAAATTAACTATGTATTAAAAATTTTATATTTTCACTTTTATCACATTGTACGCATTAATTTACACTTTTTTCTGACAATTTTCTTTAAATTTTAGTTATATTTATAAAGTATGATTCTGAAATATGCAAAGTAGTAGAAAAATAAAAATATGTAAAAAAAGAATGGAATCATTTTTAACATACGCAGTCAATGCTTAAAAAAACATTTAAAAAAATTAATCACTTTAGGAAACAATGTATCTATTCATTTACCTTATTTTTGTGTGTAAGATATATCTATATGTTTATATTAAATTGTAAAAGAAAAGAATCTGTTCTAAAATCATTTATCACTTAA
This sequence comes from Cheiracanthium punctorium, assembly GCA_038373885.1. Classification (NCBI taxonomy): domain Eukaryota; kingdom Metazoa; phylum Arthropoda; class Arachnida; order Araneae; family Cheiracanthiidae; genus Cheiracanthium; species Cheiracanthium punctorium. Next base: position 1,217,393 of record JAWZYV010014086.1, on the reverse strand, counting down.
CAAAATAACTTTTCCAGTAAGCAAACAGCTCAAAACATTTTTTTTTCTTTACGAATGATCCAATCAGAATATATAGATATGTCGTCAGAAATTCCGCCAACACGTTTCTGCAGTATATCTATTTTTAAATTTATTTATTCTGTACTAATGTTCCTTAATATAAACGTGCATATGAAAAATTTATGCTGAGTATATTCATTCATAGCATGCTGTTATCTCTCGTATTACAAAACGAAATTATAAAATAGTCCGCTCAAGTAATTAAAATCAAAATAGGTACTAATTTTTTTTACTCTCATAAACTTCTTTTTGTCTTGATCTGAACTGTTAAGTGCGTTGCCCTGGTAGTACAAGTAGAAATGGATATCCCGATATTTGATTCAAGTTAATTATTCTCGCTGTCTGCAATCCTCCCCTGTTCTACGAATGTGCTTTAAAAATCATGGAAAGTCGATAATTGTTGTATGTTTAATGACTAAGAACAACCTTCTATGTATTATAATGCGTATCACTTTTAACATTAGTTATAAAGTTCTGTTCACAAGTAAGTTTATTCAATGCTTTTAAGGAAGGTGGTTTTTTCAGTTCCATTGTTGATATTTTTATAAGCAATGTGCAACTCTATCAAAATATCCATGTTAAAAATAATATCAGAATCTAATACGCACAAGCAGTAATTTCTCAGAATCTAATACGCACAAGCAGTAATTTCTCAGAATCTAGTACGCACAAGTAGTAATTTCTTATTTAGATGCAGTCGAGTAATAATGCCATAGTAAACAGCTACGAAGTATTCTCATTGCCAGGTTACAAGCGATCCGTTCCAATTACAAGGGGTTCAAAGTATAAACCGGGTCATAACTCATCTACTAGCTCAATAATGTTACAGATGGGTGATTACAAGCTTAGGTAGGGGAAAGAATGGAGTAGGCCTCTCTCAAACTAAATAACTTCGTAGTTAAACAGTTTCAGTAGGCCTTGTACATGTATTCACTCTTGCAAATAAACCATTTACGATTGAATATGGTGTTTATAGTAATGAACAGAAAGCAATGACATTTTTAATGCACAATTGTATGTTATGATGGATTGCATTAATGAATGGGTTTAATATTGTGTATGCATAATATTTAAAATTGCAGCAAATGTAATGAAGTTTCGAAATAACACTTGGAATGAAAGGTAAGAAAATCAATTATGGACATATAAAATTCAAGTTAGAAATGTAGTTCTGCACCTCATCTACATTTTTTCTCTCAGGAATATTATAACTTTTTTTTAGTATTAAAATAATAATAATAAATTTATTTATCAACACTTTAAGTTTATAAGAAAGTCGTAATTTTTACGCTCAGCTAAAATGTAATACGAATATATACTTTTCTCGTCCATTCCATTGCATTTATGAAAGAAAAGGCCCAAAATAATTAAATGACTCTTCGCATTAAGTATTCTAATAATCATTTAAAAATAAATTTTACAGCATTTGTTAAACGCTTTATGATATTATATCCGTAGAAAGTAATTTGGTGAAGAATTGCCTACAAAACAATAGCACAAATTAAAAAAAACTAACGAAAGCATTAGAATCTAGCAGTTTACTTTGACGCGGCATCATGGACAACGAAACCAATCTACTCCCTTTAATGTATTCATTATTTGTTTACATTGATGCACTGCTCTAATCTATTTTTTACTATCCTTTTTACATTCATTTCCCATTAATCCTATCCCATTGCCTTGTAATGGAAAAAAAAACCCTGATGAAAGGACCGTTTAAAAGTGGTCCAACTGCAATTGAGCCGTAAGTAATTGGTGTGTCACTACGTAAGACTCAAGCATGCCAATCCTTATATCGAAACACAAAAACGCAAATTGACACTGAGGAAGATAAAATTAAGGAAAGCATTAAATAGGGCTGTGGTCTATCCCCAATCCTTTTCAATATTTATTTTGACGACATCATAGGAACGTGTAAATTATCAGTAAATTTGGTATCCAGTTGAATTTGTCAACTTCTGTCACTACGTTACTCTTTGTGTCTGACCAAATAATAATTCAGCTGACCTTCAAAGATCCACCTATATCATTCATAAAATATGCCAAGACTATAGAATGAAAATCTCAATTTCAAAAACGAAAAGAATGGCATTTAATGACAAAGAACCGGTTAGAACAAAAATTATTATCGATAATAAACTTATCGATCAAATACAACACTTCACGTACCTAAGTTGTGACATCTTATTCGACTATGATAATGCTTAACTAAATAAGCTACAAAAATTCCAGCACGTCTGTGGCACTCTAAGAAGAACCTTAAAGAGGAACACAAGAAGAGAAACGCAGCTGACATGTCATTGTGTTATGGCAGTTCCCACTTTATTATATGGTTTGGAGACATGGGTTTAGGTGCCCAAGATATTAGCTGAATTCAGGCAGCGATATGAGATACCTATGAGCCGTTAAATGCTGCACAATATTCGATAAAACAGGAAATGGAAATATTTGGAGAGAATGAAGAATATTCAGCCTATCTGAAAAAATACAGAAATATCATAAGGGCTGGAAAAATCATGTCCAGAGTATGAAACGCGGAAGTCTACCCTTAGCTGCCCTGTGCTAGAAGCCAAGGAGCAGGCGAGACCTTAGCAGACCGAGAAAACGCCGTTTGGACTAAGAAGCAGAAACAAACTTCTTGCCTAATCTATGCTGAGATGATGATGACTTCGTAAGAATAACATGTAAAAAGCGCAAAATGCAACGTCAATTGCATTCTTTGAGTGGCTGTAGGAAAAATGTAATCCAGCAAGAACTTCTGCAAGAGTGTTGCACATTCTTGTTTTAGAAAACGTATCCATAAGGATTGGCATGCTTGAGTCTTACGGAGTGAAACACCAATTACGTACGGCAAAGTTGCAGTTGAAACACTTTCAAACGGTCCTTTCGTCAGGTTTTTTGCTGGCGAAAGGCTTACAAGGCATAAGATTAATGGGAAATGAAAGTCACACAACTGCTAAAGCTAAAGTGAGAATAATATTCAGTTAGGATAGGTGATGTTCAGAAAGAATGTTTGTTTAACCCTTTATCAAGCGAGTTCATGTGGAGAGAGTCGAAAGTACTTGGGATTTTTCTGGCCCATTTCTTAGTATTAATTTATATATTTTCCCTCTACTGTAATATCCCAAGTGAAAAGTGGAGGAACAAGTATTAAACAAACATAGAAATTCTGCAGGAGAATACATTAATTATTCACCAAATCAAAGTCGGAAAGCTACCTGCTGCTTGAACAGGAATTAAACGCAAAAATATATAATTAAAAGCGATGATTCGTAAGTCCAGTTTTCGAGTAATTATTCGATCTTTCATTAAGATTACAAATGAAAGAAAAGTTCATAAGCTAAATATAATTTAGAATCTAGATGCATGGAAAAAATATACATCTAAGATAACTGAACAAGAATCAGAAAATTCACTAATGATAATTGATTTCTGTGTTTAATAGACCGTAGGTGGTAAGTATCTTACCACGGCTTTATAAAGGGTTTAGTATAAATTACTTATTGATACGCATACTATCTAGAAAAAATTTGAAAGTAAAACTATTTTCACAAAACAGTAAATGAATTTCTTGAATGACCATATGAAAGCTATATTTCAACTGGATCTTTTGGAAGTTCGAAGACAACTATGATTTAGAAATCATAGCATAAAAATGGTGTGGTTTTAGTTGTTTCATTAAAATAGGAGATTATGTAAAGAAAAGTTAATTTGGAATAAAATATTTATTGCTTTTCTTATGCCAAGGGCATATTATCCTGTATAAGGAACACCAATTTGTTTTCGCTCAGATTCCGGCCGATTTTCTCCTATGTTAATTGTTCAGCTTTATAACGGGAAACATATTTTTTAGAGAAGTACAACAGTATACGCTGGAATTGTCAATTTCCCTTTTTTTGGATATGTGTTAGCTTACTTGGATTAATTCAATATGCGGCACAACTTCATTTTGGAATATTTTCTTAAAATGTCATCATCAGCATTTGGTTTTGTATATTATTAAGTTTTTCCAAACCATGAAAAAATGACAAGCTTAATTTTCTAAACATAACAATATTAATAGTAAACATTAGAATAATAGTAAACACTATTTTTGACCCTGGTTTATTAGAAGATGCATAGGAGGTCTTGCTTGAAATATATAAATAGTTTTTGAGAAAAATAAAATAAATCTGTAATAATTCTAGATCCCATATCATGTATTTTTTTTATCAAATCGTACTCTAAGTCTAAATTCCATCTGGCAAATGTCTGATTTATTTTTTAAGGATTGTAGTAGTCCTCCATCTTAGTTGCATTGTGTTGGAAAAAAATGACTTGACCGCTCTGATTGACAGTTTTTACAGGCTTTTGCCTTTAAATGTTCAAAATATTCTTTTTGAGTTAATGAGGAAAAAATATGATTTAAAGTTTAGTCGAATGTGTTTCTTTTTAGCAGTTACACTAGTGTGATACCTCCAAAAAGGATATGCTTCAGAAAAAAACAGAAAGCTAAGTTTATATCCATGAAGTTAAGACTCCAGCTTACGCGAGAGAGAAGGGTGCATGACTCCATTCATTGAGCGCATACGTTCAGGTTAACATTGAACCGAGAACCTCGACGTGCACTTTATTAACGGTCTCCTTTAAGTCTTTAACCAATTTAGATCCATTGTGTTCCTCGGAATGGTAATTTTTTTCTTTTTTTTTTTTTCCCTGTGAAATATTGGGGAATCTCTTACATTAATTTTTGCAAGCAATTTTAACATTATAAAAATAAACTTTCATAAAATAAAAATATTTAGAGAAAATTAACTCTAAACTGGTCTTTTAAACTAAGATTATTCGTGAGCCTATTTAACCCTTTGCGGATGGCCGCCGAATTTTGCGGAATTTACAAAGGGGACGAAAAGCGCTGGTGCGCTAATTACCCTGAAGGGAGATTTTCACCGGTATGACTAATCCGCATAAAATTTTTCAAAATCGCATTATATTCTATATTAAATTATTTTCTGCATATTAGTTGACATTAAAAAGCATTGTATATTATATTTTTCTTTGAGTAATGTCAGAATTACAAATTATAAAAAGAAATTTGATAAAAATTAGCACTCAGCTTCAAAAATATATATTACTCTCTTTGATACATTACAGTAAAGCTTAAAATAACTTTTATTTTATTGTAAAACTGTAATATATATTTCAGGACAAGATTTAGGAAGATTTATGTACGATTAAAAAGTGGAACACTTTTAAATTATTTTAAAATCACTTTCGTAGGTGATTCCGGTGATTGAACTAAGGATACATTTTAAAAACCTGTACCATTACACCGGTCAACACACACACACACACACACACACACACAAAAAAAAAAAAAAAAAAAAAGGGTTCCTGTTCTCATGCTTAAATTCTGATTTTAGACATTGAAAACCACTGAAATTTTCATTTTTAGTTCTTAGTTTGCTTTTGTCTGATTTACGTCGATAAGTATATTTTAATTTATTTCATAAACAAAAGATGGCAGCACTTTGATTAACCCAAAAGTAAACTGTATTATTATTTGTAACTCTGTAATATTGCTTGTAGTATTATTTGTAGTATTATTTGTAATAATATTATTTGTTTGTATTAATATTTGCTCATACGAACATAAAAGAAATACGAAAAATATTCACTTTTAGACAATATTTTCTTATTATTATAATAAGTTTGGTCGAATGTGTTTCTTTTTAGCAGTTACACTAGTGTGATACCTCCAAAAAGGATATGCTTCAGAAAAAAACAGAAAGCTAAGTTTATATCCATGAAGTTAAGACTCCAGCTTACGCGAGATAGAAGGGTGCATGACTCCATTCATTGAGCGCATACGTTCAGGTTAACATTGAACCGAGAACCTCGACGTGCACTTTATTAACGGTCTCCTTCAAGTCTTTAACCTATTTAGATCCATTGTGTTCCTCGGAATGGTAATTTTTTTTTCCTTTTTTTTTTTTCCTGTGAAATATTGGGGAATCTCTTACATTAATTTTTGCAAGCAATTTTAACATTATAAAAATAAACTTTCATAAAATAAAAATATTTAGAGAAAATTAACTCTAAACAGGTCTTTTAAACTCAGATTATTCGTGAGCCTATTTAACCCTTTGCGGATGGCCGCCGAATTTTGCGGAATTTACAAAGTGGACGAAAAGCGCTGGTGCGCTAATTACCCTGAAGGGAGATTTTCACCGGTATGACTAATCCGCATAAAATTTTTCAAAATCGCATTATATTCTATATTAAATTATTTTCTGCATATTAGTTGACATTAAAAAGCATTGTATATTATATTTTTCTTTGAGTAATGTCAGAATTACAAATTATAAAAAGAAATTTGATAAAAATTAGCACTCAGCTTCAAAAAAATATATTACTCTCTTTGATACATTACAGTAAAGCTTAAAATAACTTTTATTTTATTGTAAAACTGTAATATATATTTCAGGACAAGATTTAGGAAGATTTATGTACGATTAAAAAGTGGAACACTTTTAAATTATTTTAAAATCACTTTCGTAGGTGATTCCGGTGATTGAACTAAGGATACATTTAAAAAACCAGTACCATTACACCGGTCAACACACACACACACACAAAAAAAAAAAAGAAGAAGGGTTCCTGTTCTCATGCTTAAATTCTGATTTTAGACATTGAAAACCACTGAAATTTTCATTTTTAGTTCTTAGTTTGCTTTTGTCTGATTTACGTCGATAAGTATATTTTAATTTATTTCATAAACAAAAGATGGCAGCACTTTGATTAACCCAAAAGTAAACTGTATTATTATTTGTAACTCTGTAATATTGCTTGTAGTATTATTTGTAGTATTATTTGTAATAATATTATTTGTTTGTATTAATATTTGCTCATACGAACATAAAAGAAATACGAAAAATATTCACTTTTAGACAATATTTTCTTATTATTTTACATTTATATGTTATTGTTTATCACAAATCTTGTATAAAAAAGACTTTTATATCCAGCAAAACTTTTCTGATCATAATTTAGAGTGGAATTATAAATGTATATATATATATATAAATCACTGATTTTTGCCAAAAAATTGAAAAAATGCTTTAATTTCTACAAAAGCAAACTTTCATTAAAAAAAAATTATTTTCCTTAGTTTTGGCGTAGGAGAAACTAAAATGTAACATGTAGAAGTCAGACCCAAAAATCGTGTTGACCGGTGTTATCATCATCATTCGATTCATCTCCTGATGAAAGAGATAAAGTCCAAGAATTTAAACCAACGGCTATACTTTCATAAGTACTTCTCATTGCTGTAATAGCGATAAAATATTTTTTTGCATACGCCCTCCTTCCCTTTTAGTCACATTTTCACATCGATTACGCTGACTTTCTGACACCAGACTGTGGAAAAATTGTTATAGGACAAATATCCACCCATACCTCTGAAAAACAAGAAGCAGAAGCTTCCGGACTGCAAAAGGCCGGACTGGACAGTGCAATTTTCAACATATGCATTTGTTTACATTACGACAACTTCGGTAGTGTAAAAAATTATCCCCCCATACCTCTTAAAAAGAAAAATAACAGTAAAATAAAAATAAAAAAATAAAAGTATTTTCGTGTTTCGTGGTGCATTTCTGCTGAATGCGTATATGAGTGTCTCATACAGAAAGAGTTTAAGTAAGAAATAAAAGGAATACTACAGTGGATATTTTAACATAATTTTGTTCACAGATTTTTTGCCCGTTCTGTACTTTGTTAAATAAGTATGAATGCTTCACCTAATAGAATCATTGAACGCCAGCTATATAAAGTAAGATACATTAGGGGAATGTGGTTCTTTATGGTGCTATCAGTAATGCAAGATACTGTTGTGTAACAATTATTCACAATTTTTGACTACCTCAAGTGAAGTCTCAAGTACATATTCAGTTGCTTGGAATTAGTGTTATTATAATTACTTATAATTCAATATTTATTAAGTAAAACGTTAATATTTTAAACGAAAAAGTGCAGATCAAAGTTCCTATGATACTGTTTAATGCCACTAAAAATTAATTATTTTGTAAAATGATACCATACTTTGATAAGTTTAAATTCAAGATCTACGTAAAGAAAATAAGTTTCTCGTTTAAGGAAATTTAATTTGAAGGTACCCAAAATATGGAAAGTTTTAAGTTCAACATACATTTTGAGAAAGTGATTGAATCTCTTAAAATGGAGGAGATGAGTTTCCCTAAAGTCGCATAATGAATTTATACTTTAAAGATAGTTTTTTATTTCTTCACCGGAATATTCCATATCATGCAGGGCGGCATAATTTAAAATCGTCGAGAAAATTTACTCACAGAGTTTAAATATTTAAAGACGCATTACTTTTAAATATGTTAGCAATTAACTTTTAAGAACATTCCCCTCGTAAATCATACGAAACTCTTTTTCGTCGGTAATGATACGGATTAAAAGGCTCCCATTATTAAATACAAAATATCACACTGTGCTCCCATTTTTCCCAAATATCGCCATCTGAGACGTAATTCCCTTTAATGTAGGAGCCATTAGAAGAACAAAACAGCTATATATCCTCCGAAGTAAGAAATGAAATTAGTACTTACTGCATTTACGTTGTACAAGTTTCCCTGCGGTTTATCACCGTAGGTTTGTTTGGAAAGTGTAATTATTTCAACAGCAAATGTATATCCACAAAATGAGAAATGCTGCTATTGTTCTACAATGTAAACCTGATTTTAATTAACAACGCGATTTATTTCAATGCGGCCAAAATATTAATGTGTAGTATCTATTGAAAGACTTTTTCAATTATTTTTAAAGTTATATTGATACTAGTACAAATTTGGATGTTTATTTTACATATTCAATATTCAAAAAATGAATTATTCTGAGAAATTTAAATAATCTTATTTTGAAAAGATCGATAAGCATATGGAAAAAGTGGTATAATTGAATAGTACAGCTCTTTAAAAATATGTATCTACATATATATAGTTTCTGCATATACATTAAATAAAAATAGTCTATGTTACAAACTCAGTAAATTTAGGTGAAAGTGGCCTAAAATAATCCCTTTACGGCGAAAACTTGCACAAATAACGCAAATGTTCAACCGAAGCTTTGGTATGTTGTTAGTATGCTTTACACTATATTTTGCATTACCAACATCTTTCAAAAATATTTTCAACCAACAATGAATATTAAAAAAAATGGAAACTTCAAAAAGATTCCAAAGGATCATCACACGCTCAACCAGAATCCAAAAGCATCCTTCATTTGAAAATAATCGGAAATTGTTTTTATTGTCAAAATAAAATATGTAAAAGTAATTATGACTATACTCAATGAAATAAAGTATATTTTACAATCAGATAGCACACATAGTTTATTTTATGAACATTTTAAAATAAAAAAGCGTCACAAACAATAAAATAGAATATTTGAAAATTATAATTCAAAATTATGGCCTACAATAAACGCAGAAATAAATAAATAATGTAGTTTTCCGCCAGTTCGGAAACTCGGAATATTTGAGCACGTATCACAAAAATACACATGATAACCATACTCAGGTATCCCAGCGCATGCATCATTCACCCACCTAGGCATTTGTGACACAGGATCTAATTTAAAGATTAATTTAAAAAATATACTTCATTCAGTAAACCAAACCATATTTCTGTACATGAAAGACTGTTTATCATAGTGAATAGGAAAGTTAGTACTTATCTTATGACAAGTGTTATCAAATCTAATTTTTCAAATAATTCTATTTAGACGCCTAATATTGTGATCACTTTTATACCGCCATTGCATCTTCTTCAATTGGCACAAAAAGTTTGTCTTACTAGGTAGATAGCGCTACCTGTATGGAAGAAACGTATGTGGAAATATTATTAAAATACATTTATGATGCAAAATATCCAGTAAAATATTGTGGCAAAGAGCTAAGTTTTAATTAACAATTATGTTATATTAAGAAAAATTTCCCCCTTAAGGATATCATATTGGGTCACCTCCCCTTACCTTAAAATAAATATTGTTACTTTACTTTTTAAAAATTCTTCTAACACATCATTAATAACCCACGCATATGAATGGAATATATTTATATTGATGTAAAGTGCAATTAATTAATTTTGAAAGAAAATAAAAATTAACAGATAAAACCATTCCTTTTATTTGAGGTTCTTTGTAGCTGAATTATTTTTGAACCATTCTTATGTATGATTTGGATCAATAAACAATTTATTATATCTGATGAAGTACAAAAATTGAATCTCTTTGTCCACCCTAATCTTTTAGAGCACTAAAGCTTTTGATGGTAATAACAACTTTTTTTCCAATAGGATACTTACCGTTAAAAATTCATGAGTTGTTGAATAGAATATCTCCTTAATGCAGAAGCCACACTTAAAAATGAAATCTATGGTTTCAATAATGTTACCCTTTGAAAGTGAGATTCGTAAAAAAGTGCAACAATGTTCTGCATATAATATATTGATTTCAGATAAAAATTAGCGTTGGATATATATCTCTCTAACGAGCACATTAAAAAAAAGGCATTTTGTTGCCTTTGAAAAACTCTTTTAAAAGTATGCACAATTAAAATTAATCGAAAATTCAAAAAATTGCATGTTATATAATCCACTAAATAATTGTAAATATAATAAATATACCTTTCTTAAAGATTTTTTAACTTAATTTTGTTCTCAAATTAGTATATCATTGTTTGTCGTCGGTTTTTGGATTTTAAAAGCTTAAACTATTAATAGAACATAACTCTCTCACTCACACATACACACACTCATATATACTTTGTGTACAGGGTGTCCCAAAAAAGTGTAACTTGTTTTCATATTTTATCTGCTGAAGATAAATGGGCAGTGTAAACTTATCAAAATAAGGTACAAAAAGGAATACGTGAGGGAAAAAAAATAAACACGTTAATTTCCTAAATGTTACACTTTTGATTGTGCATAAAATCCCCGTTCATATAAATACACCATTAGTAAAATGTGCACTCATTTACTATTGATTTGATGCCCAAAATAGTATAATTATAATAAACAAAATAATAAGAACATTGTATACTGGCAATAGCCACGAGTAAACCATAGTTTACGCTTTATTACTCTTGATTGTTGTAATTCAATAAATATTTTTCTTATATGAATTAAAATTTACTTCACGAGATTCAAGGTACGTTTATTTTTGAATCTCACAGATTTTAGATCCAATAGGAATATTTAAAAAATTTTAAATATTTATAAACTTAAAAAATTTCAGGAATTTATGCCGAGCCATTATCATCAAATCGTGTTATAGTTTAACGAAAATTTTCCAAAAATGCATTTATAAAGGTATTTAGCTCGTTTTAAAAACTTTTGATCATTGTGCTTATCCATTTGTTTTTTTTTTCCGCTTTCTCCATTCATTGTTCGAAAATTGCCACAGCTATTTTTTTATTTCAACGAAATTACTCCTAAACGTGACCTTACTGAAGATCGTGGGAAAATGAAACACATTATATTGATGTACACATTAGTGCTATCTAAATCAAATATTTAGTGCTTAAAATGGCAATGCTACTGAAATATCTTTAAATTAGTAAATAAGATGTAATAATTAACATAGCACTTAAAATAATTAAATACTTAACTGAATTTTTATGCCAATAAAGTTATAACCTAAAGATATTGAAACGTACAGGAAAAGAAAATGTATCTTATTTCTAAAATTTTATTTATAAATGAAGAGCATGCGTTACATCGAATATCACTATAGCGTATGTTTTAGCTTCAAAAATATTTCAAAAAATTCTTGGATGAAAAAGTAAAATTGAGCGATTTAATATTTAAAAACTGTAAAACAATTTACAAAACAGAGTAATTTAACTACAATACTTTTTATCCACTAAGTACTGAACTTTACATATCTTGCGAATGTAGCAAGCCAAAGCGACTAGCAAAATCCTTAAAACCGGATAGCATTATACGGGGAAGAAGCTTGTTAACGTCAATGTGCCGTACGCGCTAAGAAATGCAACTCTATTAAACGTATATTTAAAAGCAAAACCTACCACAGAGAATGCAGATTCTAAAAACTTCGTGATTAATTACTGCTGAGTTAATCACTTCTCGTTCTTTTACGCCAAATGCAATTCATCGTAAGAAAAGCCTCGAAAGATTGTTGTCAAGTATGGAAGAGAAACCTTTTAACGTGTTATGAATCTAAGATTAATGAATAGAGTTAAGTGCTCGTCAGCAGCATATCCTTTCCCGTAATCTGCTAATTCTAGTGTTCACCATGAAAATGATAAATAGTTAACGGGAGCAGACGCAGTTTAGGTGAGAGCATTAGATGTATTACTTTATGCTGCACTGATTGCTTTCTAAAGAGATTCAAATTTTCTTTCTTAAAATAAGTGTGTAGATGCTCTTCTGGAAATTTGAACATGGAGAATTAAAATAAGAATTTGTAAATTTCGAAAAATATTCTGTACAATATTTATTAATATGAAATATGTAGTTTTGTAAAATTTACAAGAAATTCAGGAAACTATATGTTTCTTTTTGTTTTTTGAAAACAGACTTTTGTTAAAAAGTTTGTGGTTAAAGTAAAAGGTTTTTGCTAACTTTGGGTTGGAAGAGGAATTAATTCTTTATTTTTCATACGAAAATTTATTCTTAGGCAAGTTGGAGTGTATAGACTGATTAATTTTATTTTTTAATAACTATGCGAAAAATAAAATTAATCAGTCTATACACTCCAACTTGCCTAATAACTTCAAAGGTTGATGGAATCACTTTCTAAAATATGAAAATTTATTCGTTTTAAAGACAATTTTGCAACATATTAATGCTTCAAAAATTGCAATTATTTATTGTAATTTGTATATCTTAATACTGTTTTAATAATCTGTGATTTCATTTTTATAATTTTCATACTTGGTGCCTTATGTCATCTTTCTTTTAGTTTTCTCTTTCTGTTTTACATATATAAGTTACAATTTTCTCATTTGAAGCTTCTGTATTTTGATTTTTATTTTACTTTTCAATAAACTTTCGTAATTTTGATAATTTCGTCTTCTTTTCTCCCACGTTCAATTTTTATTCCTACTGGTTATTCTTACTGTTATTTTATTTTATCGAATGGCAATTTGCTTTGTCTTTACTTTCTTTTCATACTTTCCTTTCTGTGTGGATCTTTTATACGACACTATCGTTCACCTTCGAATTTTTGTTTATGTCTGTTATTTTACAAATTTCATAATTAATTTTATTGTTTATAATATAAAGCCATTGCATGAGACAATCAAAATAGGATACTTACACAGAAAGTTCAAATAAATAGATAATATTAAATGTGCCTTTGAAACAGTAGACTAATGAATCTTGTATGATCCAAAATGGATGACTTCTTATTCAAATAACTCACCAAAGAGATTTGATGGATGCGAACGAGCATTATCATAAATAAAATGTCTGATCCCTATCCATTTCTGAGAAGTGTGACAAATAATTCTTAATCTTGATAACGCTTTCGGTCCACATATTAGTTGATTCAAACGTAATTTGGCATGCGCCCTTTAAAATTTGTTTTTCATTGCAATCACAGCTGTAGTACTGCCACATTTCATATTGCTAAATGGACAGAATTTACGTTAGCGCTTCCCTGTAGATATGAAGAATTTTTGAATTATACAGGGATTAAGGTCCATTAGATGATAAAGAGATTATAGGTCCATTGCTGTTAACTCACATGAGTTTTGTACCAATGAAAGCGATTTCTCAAAGATCGTGAGCATAATGGGCATAGATTTAAAAAATGAATGAGAAAATACATTCATAATTAGAATAATTTATGTTCGAAATATGCATTTGATATATTTGCACAAGGAGCAAGTCACAGAATTACGAAAGAAAGTTTACCCTAATGAAATGAGTTTGTTCATTAATTTTTGATTTTTACAGGCGTAGATGGACAAGCTAAATATTTCCAACCAGTATTCTAAGCATTTTTTATGTCCTTTTCTTCCGATATATGTAGTGGAATTCGGATTATTTAACTCTAGAGGCATAACATTCAGAGTAAAACTGAAAGCTAATCGGGATTTTCCAACCTGTCCCATGGTAATGTTTAAAAGCAATGTATTTTCTTTGTTCTATAGTCATTATTGCAGCACACGCGCCGCGAATAACGGATTTATAAAAGCTACTTATGTTAATAATAAAATTTTAAATGGTTTAAATTTTTAACATTCCATTTTCTGGGAATGTGTTGCACTTACTAAACTTGTCTCAGCATCGTTAGAGGCGAAGATCCGAGACTTAAGGCTTTTCTCAGAAAATCTGAAAAGTTTGTCTGAATTTTGTAAAATGCGTTGGCGTTATTTACGCTTTTTCTATGCCTTATAATATATTAAAGGAATTTATTTAATTGTCCGCTTTTAAATTTAGCTGTAGAGATTTTAAACTAAAAATTTATACCATGGCTCTTCTACATTCAATTCACTAGCAATCGATCAATAAATACAAATAGACTATTATTTTTACTTAATGTAAAATTGTTTAAAATAAAGAACGTCAAAAAATGAAAAAAAACATTTTTATTCTTCATTTTTTCTTTTATTCTTCCTTTTTTAAAGTCCCAAATCAACATTTTAAAATAACACGAGCTTCTTTTCCTTTTTTTATGAAATTGGGGAAGGCTCCACTCACGTTATCTGAATAGAATGATAATTAAGACTAATTTTTAGGATTAAAATCTTTTGTAAAAATATTCAAAGCCATCCAATTAAAAGAAAATATTATCTCGTGCAAAGGAAAATGTTGAAGTTAATTTGTTGAAGTTTAGAAAAACAAACAGTTCTTTTTTCTATGTTTTGTTTCTTCTCTTCACGCTGTTAGAGCAGTTAGATGTCTTTTCCAGATTTATCAACGGGAATTAAGATTAGGAAAAAAATTCATCACGGAGATTTTAGAATAAATCAGTAGATGAATAGCTAAGTTTTCATCGCTAGTATTAATTAATTAATGCTTTAAATCTAAAGAGGGCAGATATAAATATCAAAATGCCGTTCTTTAAAATGCAAGACCAATGTATAATTTTAAAATTTATTCTACAATAATAATTTATTCACACTTTGCAAAAATATCTTAACCGAAAAAATTCTGCAATATAGACAAAAACATCAACAGATGTGAATAAATGATTTTAAAAGCCATCAATTTTTAAATTTACGTTCAGAGAGAGAGTTCAGATTTCTTGATCGCTACTTTCATTATATTTTTAAATTACTGTAAAAGTTAAATCAATGATTTAATTTTCACAAAAGTTAAGCTGATGGTAATTTGAAATCCTTTATCTTCTGATTATTGAAAATAAAAGTCTTTGCTGTTGTAGAAATTACGTTATCATATTACACAGCATAACAAATATGTTCTATTCTCAACGAAAAACTAAATCTAGCTGATCATTTGCCAAATGATTTTTTAAATTAGATTTTAAAATCATTATTACATAAAATACAGCATCAAATCAAATAAAAGCTGGTTAAAATATTTCGATGAGCGGACATTTATTCGAAACAGCTAAATATTCTTGAGCTGCCATGCATGAACTTTGATAGTTTGCGTAGTATAGTTTTAAAATTTTCTCGAAACTAATTTCTAACTTAGGGAGATTCTATGATTAAACACTTGCTAAATTAGCATAGTAGGGGATTCGGTAAATATACTGGGTCATTTAGATGCATAAATAATGCAATCTTTCCCAAGTAAGTTAAAATGTGAAATTTAAACGTATTTCTTATTTCTTGTCGTTATCTTACTATATAGTTACGCTGATCCCTGACTCACTCTGTAACCATTCCGCGCAATCACTAGAATGTAAATGAAACTAACGTTCAAACTAGCGGTGAAAAATATTTTACCGCTATTACTCCAAATAGATTAAAAGGTTCGAAAAGATTAAAAAGCGAGATAATATATACACCGTTTATACGATCTACTTGAAATTTTCATAATTATGTATAAAAATATAAAAAACAATCTGTGCTACTTTAAAATCTGAAAAATCTACCAGTTACCTAAATTTTAAGAGATTTTTTTTGCTATTTTCCGCTCCCTTTTATTTCCGAGAATAAAAGGTGTGAGCCATTTGCTTAACAAAATGAGCTGTGGCAATCGATGTGATGTCATATTCATCTCGCTCACCAGGCTTTAAAAACAGAATTTGATTCCAATTCCTTAAAAAATGGTTTTTCCAGATTACATAGTTTATTTTTTTATACTTTTTTTCACAAATGAATCGTCTGCATGGATATAAGAATGGCTGTTTACACAAAACGAAACTTCCGAATGCCAAAAGTTTCCGCGCTTTTCCAGAAGAGCATGGAATTCGATTTGGGTACGTAATAAAAATTTTATGTGAAGGTATTTATTTTCAGTGGACGAAGATGACTTGTATTGAGTGTAGACATATTTTCGTCAAGGGTTTTTTGTTTTTCTAGCGCGCGTTGTAATAACCTCTTCAACGGGCTTTTATTTCTATTTAAAAAATAATAAACGTATATTACATAAATTATGTATCTTTCTCATTTGATGTATGCATATTATTCTTTGTACCTTCATTTTTCAAAATTAAATCAGAAAATATGATAATCACTTGTACCAATACTTCATGGGGTAAGTTTCTTCTTTCTTCTAACCAGCTTACAGAAGGTGGATATACACAATGCTGCAAGTTCCAGGTAATTTCTGTGCTATTCTTTCTTTTGAAGAAAAAAAATATCGAAATCGTATGCGTTCTTTAGATTTGTCAGTTGAAAGGAATAACATTTCAAACCTGAGTTTCTATTCAATAAAAATGAGCGAGATGGATTTGTCAAACCAGAATTATGCTAGATGTTCTGCTTAGATTTTCAGAAATTGTAATCCGCTATCTCACGAAATTGTCATCATAAAACATTTGCAAGAAAAAGCATTGTAGAGAACCAATGGCAGCCCGACTGAAGTGAAGGAAATTTCCTTTGTAGGAATTAAAAGTTTTCAACTGCCTGATATAATGCGAGTGAAATAAGTAAGTGAAATAATGCGAGTTATGTCTTAGCAACTTTTCTGAGTGTTGACTTTAGTTCCTGAAAATGCGCTTCATTGTAAATAATTTGTTTCCAATTTTCGTCATACATATATCGTTCCAAAGCTATTAATGAATTTTCACTGCGCATATCAACCTTTGCAGAAAAAAGTGGATGTTACTAATTCCAAAATTACGAATTTTTTTCACTGCAGGCGTAATTGTAAGAGTTCCGTTATTTT